>OY748295.1:17217707-17710083 GCA_963556515.1 Nudaria mundana | reverse complement strand
TTATTACCAATGAAGGACAACCTTGACATCCTTGGCATAGACGTTCGTCGAGAGCTCAATAATAAAAACTACATCGAAAGATGTATAGGGCTAGCTTCGCGGAAACTAGGAATACTGAATAAGGTAAAGAGATTCTTTACACCGGACCAGAGGTGTCTGTTGTACAAGACGCAGATTAGACCCTGCGTCGAATACTGCTCTCACCTCTGGAACGGCTCCGCGAAGTATCTGCTGGACGCTCTCGACGCTATGCAGCGACGGGCTATCCGTATTATAGGTTGTCCGGAGGTATCGGGAAGCCTTGAGCCGCTAGCTCAGCGCCGAACAATAGCTTCCTTGGCCGCATTCTACCGTATTTACCACGGCGAGTGTTCTGAAGAGCTCTTCAATCTGATCCCACCCTCTTCCTTCCGATCACTATCCACACAGTGGATAGAATGTTCGCGAGAACCGAACGTTTTAAACGTTCGTTTCTCTGCCGAACGTTTTAAACGTTCGTTTCTCTGCCGAACGATAGTGGCCTGGAACGCCTTGCCTGTGCACGTGTTTCCTCCCACATATAATCTTGGGTTCTTTAAGCGGAGCGTGAAGAGGCACATCAGTAGGTTGTCAAGTTGAGGGCCACTCTCTATAGTATTGTATGCTGTGAGAGTGGCCCACAATCGCTAGACGTCGTCACGACTTACCACCAGGCGGGCGGTGTAAATTTGGCGAACCCAATATAAAAAAAAAAGATTTGTAAACTTTTAGCACGTAGATAAGATGTTATTTTATTTACCTACCAATAGACTACTAAAATCTGACACATAAAAATCTAACGCATTTTACGCCATTTAATTACCACCCGCCAACCAGACATCAGTTTGGCGGCGGAATTTGTTTTACGTTTCATATCGTATTGGTAATACTACTAAATATTTTTGCTTAGCTAATAAATACTACTAAAACACTATTAAATAATAGAGCACGTTTAATTCGATTTCATGACTTCCCACCCGCCATCATTCTGACGAACACGTTTTAACCGATCGGAGATTGAAAGTGAGAGAGTTTGTGGATGTCATATGCATCTCACATGGCTCAATGGTTTCAATTTTGAATGAACACTTGGGATGATCGAGGGGATTGTGATATGAGAAAGCTTTCCACAAGATGGGTGCCGCGTTTGCTCACAATCGATCACAAACGCAACCGTGTAACAATTTTGCAGGAATGTTTGGCGTTGTTCAACCGCAATATGGAAGAGTTCTTGCGCTGATTCGTAGCCGTGGACGAAACATGGATCCACCACAACACACCGGAGACCAAACACCAGTCAAAACAGTGAGTTTCTCGGGGTGAATCGGTGCCAAAGAAGGCAAAGGTGGGGTTCTCAGCCAATAAAGTCATGGCGACCGTTTTTTGGGATGCACACGGTATAATCCACATTGACTACCTTCAAAAGGGAAAAACAATCAATGATGAATATTATACCAACTTATTGGGTCGATTCAATGAGGAATTGAATAAAAAACGACCGCATTTGGTCAAAAAAAAGTTCTTTTCCATCAGGACAATGCACACATGTGCAGTTTCCATGGCAAAAATCTATGAATTGGGCTACGAATTGCTCCCTCACCATAGATAACCTCCTAATAGATTCCGCATTACTGTAATTTTGTTCCTTACCGAGTTCACCTGTTTTGGCGGAATGCGAGGGGCGCGCGGAAATATGTAAGTGCGCTATGATTGGCTGTTTCAAGGTCAATCTTCGAATGCACCGAATACTAGAGATGGGATAGTGATGAAAATGTGTCGATAAAATTTTGATAGGTATATTTTAATTATATTTTTATAATTTTATTATATCGTTTATTCCTTAATATTCTTATTTTATACATTTCTAAATACATTTATAAAAACACATACATTTAAAAATATATTTTTTCTTATTTATTATTATAATTTTTATTGGAATAGGTATCGGGACTTAATCAAGAGGGACAGGTATTATCAACTCTCAGTTCCTATTTCCTCAAACTTTAAGTAAAAAATTTCTACCTATTCCGATCTCTGATGATCGCACATCTACCGAGCCTTTTCCCAACTCAGGATCAGCTTTCCAGTGTAACTGCGATGCAGCTGAACTTTAATATTTTCCGTGGAGCGACTGCCATCATTCTGACCTCCACAAACTATGGGCGATATCAAAGCTCTGTAGTTAGACCAGTTGGCTTTTGATTTAGGGCCCCAAATACCCGTAACGACTGCCATAGATGTTCGCATAATAACCGGGACCGACGGCTTAACGTGCTCCCAGAGGCACGAAGGTCTCAATTTCTAAAAAAATGGTCACCGATCGTAAGACCGACCTGGTTAGATGTTGCTTAACCTTAGCAATGTGTTAATATACACGGTTACCACTAAGCCACAAGCCCCCCATCTCTGATGATGATACTTTATAATTTTATATTTTTATTCAATAGAATATAATATAATTTATATTAAGAAAGAAATTATAAATAGATCACAAAAACTGATGTCATCGGCGGGACTATAATTTCTTTCTTAATATTTTACGTTGTTATTGGTGGGTAACCAACTCTCCCCACGAGATGTTGCATCTACCCATTTCTTTTTCCTCGGGGCATCCAGGAAACCTATAAAATAATATATATCTCAGTTACATTGCTAATAATTACATTAGCTGCGAAAAAAAATTTAAATGATTTCAACGCACAAATTGGTCGCAAATAAATCGCAGCTTACCGAAATTCAAGCGGGCGCAGTCGCGGGCGACAACATGTTGCTTATTTATAGGTACTACTTTTAAAAGCATCTACGGCAATAATACTGCAAAATATCGATGACGTACTATATCATACCGATATCCCATCACTATCGATTCAAGTGCTATTGTAATGTATTGTTAGAAAAGGATAGCTATTATAATTTGGCTAATGAGTGAAAGAGTAATTTCAAAAAGACATCAACGGGTTCGAAATTTTTTGTGTTTATGTTCTATTACCAACCAGAATAAATTGAACTCAGGTGCCTAGTCAATTTTATATTTACATTTATGTCTAATTTACTTACCGGTGAAATGTAATGCCATCTTTTTGGTAATTTGATGTCTTCGCCGTCTTGCCACATGTTACGATGTGAATGCCTCGACGAGGCATGGTTTGCGTTGAGTCACATCCCTAAGTTCGAAACTTCCAGAAGGTGGAAAAACCAGTTTGTTTCGCAAGAAATTCCTTAGCCCATTGTCTTGTGAACCGGCTGAGATCGAAGCGATAACAACGGCGCGATTGACCAATGGTAGGCCGCCTTGACTACTACCGTCACATCACTAGACGCGTGTGGGCGGGGTCAGTAGGTTTTAATTGCCAGACCGAAGTATTATAAGGAGTGCACAACGTCTAAGCGGAGAAACAATTGGATAATATTAGTCTAGACGACACGCAGCCGTCGTGACAGCGCTGACGAGATAATAAATTAAATCTTTTAAAAATAAAAGAAAAGTTAATTAACCAAGTAATGCCGAAAAGTATTATTGATTGATAGATTCCGAAAATCTGTGAAAATGTGCAGTTAGTTCCGTTCCCGAATCAGGGGTAAGTAAGAATAGCTTACGGGTAACGTCCCCCGCGCGATCTATAATTAGAACATTAATAAATAACTATCTAAGAGGTTAACTTCATAGATAATTAGTAACCTAAAGCCAACTATAAGTGTATAGATGGGAGCCACGGTCATCGTAGTCCCAATCGTGTTTAATGTAAACTAATATTGTATAAACTCGTATCGAAGTAGTATCCAAATCAGACGGTGCTGAGTTCCTTACCACAAGAGAAAACAATTAGGACGGTGAAGTTAAAACTACTCCACGCCTAAATGCGATAATTATATTATGTATATATATGTGTTAGATACGCAAATACTCATTTAATAACCAGTAGGGGATGATAGAATATAGTACATTGCCCTGTCGAATATAACGCCTGTCATACTCTTCAGGGCTCGTGCCGGAGGTCTGGAAGGAGGCGAACGTACAACCGATCCCCAAGAAAGGGGATCGGTCCGATCCAGGCAACTATCGACCCATAGCTGTCACCTCAGTCATTTGCAAGGTGCTTGAGCTCCTTATAAATAAGCAGCTCATGCAATTCCTAGAGGATCACTCGCTAATCAATGATCGACAATACGGCTTCAGGCCAAAGCGATCAACGGGTGATCTTCTGGCATTCGTAACGCATGTCTGGGGTGGGGCTATGGAAAGGCACGGCGAGTCCTTGGCTATTAGCCTGGACATCGCCAAAGCCTTCGATAGGGTCTGGCATGCTTCGCTCCTTTCCAAGCTTCCGGCATATGGTCTACCTCCTCAACTGTGCAGCTGGATTGCCAGCTTTTTATACGAGCGCCGAGTGCGGGTCCTCTGCGATGGCCAGGCTTCTCGCTTCTTGCAAGTGAATGCCGGGGTACCGCAGGGGTCCGTACTATCACCAACTCTCTTTCTTCTGCATATCAATGATATGCTATCCCTCGGGAACATTCATTGCTATGCAGATGACAGCACACTGCACGGGAGTTATTCGGTTCGTCCGACGGCGGGGCGATCTGAGATTGAGGAGGAGAGACGACGACTCGTGGCTGATCTCGACCGTAACCTCGACAGTATCTCTCAATGGGGTACCGAGAACCTGGTCGAGTTCAATGCCCGCAAAACACAGGCGTGTGCATTTACTGCGAAGAAATCCCCTTTCCTTCCCCTACCCTCTCTTCAGAATGCATTATTACCAATGAAGGACAACCTTGATATCCTTGGCATAGACGTTCGTCGAGAGCTCAATAATAAAAACTACATCGAAAGATGTATAGGGCTAGCTTCGCGGAAACTAGGAATACTGAATAAGGTAAAGAGATTCTTTACACCGGACCAGAGGTGTCTGCTGTACAAGACGCAGATTAGACCCTGCGTCGAATACTGCTCTCACCTCTGGGACGGCTCCGCGAAGTATCTGCTGGACGCTCTCGACGCTATGCAGCGACGGGCTATCCGTATTATTGGTTGTCCGGAGGTAACGGGAAGCCTTGAGCCGCTAGCTCAGCGCCGAACAATAGCTTCCTTGGCCGCATTCTACCGTATTTACCACGGCGAGTGTTCTGAAGAGCTCTTCAATCTGATCCCACCCTCTTCCTTCCGATCCCGAACGACTCGTGCCGGGCAGAGATGCCACCCCCACACAGTGGATAGCATGTTCGCGAGAACCGAACGTTTTAAACGTTCGTTTCTCTGCCGAACGATAGTGGCCTGGAACGCCCTGCCTGTGCACGTGTTTCCTCCCACATATAATCCTGGGTTCTTTAAGCGGAGCGTGAAGAGGCACATCAGTAGGTCGTCAAGTTGAGGGCCACTCTCAATAGTAATGTGTGCTGTGAGAGTGGCCCACAATCGCTAGACGTCGTCACGACTTACCACCAGGCGGGCGGCGTCAATTTGGCGAACCAAATATAAAAAAAAAAAAAAAAAAAAAAAAACGATAAATTGTTAACAATAATCATACCAGAAATTCTCTTAAGGGCTATTCACCTACGGACTTAAGAGTAATTTATAGTATTATAATTTTAATTTGCAAATATCACGAATCAGAATCCGGGTTGAGATAATACATCTACCGACATATTTTCTTGTGAAGCCGTACCATTTGGGGCGCGGCCTTAAGCGGGAAACCGGTAACTTTCTAAATTTTTATTGTGAATAAGTAAAGTCAATTACCTGGAGCAAATTCCACCTATCTGGATTGTGCACTGTTATTTAATATTATATTATATAGAATGCATTTAGGGACCGTCATTGTAGGGTTCCCTATTCTAGTGAACCACATTAGTGTAACATTTTATTATCTAGAATGCATCTAGGGACCGTCATTTTAGGGTTCCCTATTCTAGTGACCCATATTAGTGTAACATTTTATTATCTAGAATGCGTTTAGGGACCGTCATTTTAGGGTTCCCTATTCTAGTGAACCATATTAAAGTTTCAATTGTTAGATGGGAATTACGCATAACGCAGACTCGGTAGGAACGTCGTCTCCGACGCGTAATAGGTAGAAAAGTAGTCTTTCGAAATGTACCCACATCTGTGTTGGGCTTATAGATAAATTTTATTATATTATTATTAGTTAATTATTACAGTGAGACTTTCTGCCATCGGTCGGAGACCGTTATATAGGAATACGCCGACCACCTGTCTGTGTTTCCCTTGTTCCCATGTTTGTGATATCCCTTGTTATGTGTGACCTTGCCGTGTACCCTCATGTGAATAATTGTACAGCGCGTCCGACAAGTAGGGAACCTGTACGGCGATTCACGTGTGGGGCCTACGGCAAGCGGTGCCGACCCGGTATCTAATCCGCTGCTTGTGTCTATTCCAGAACTACCTTGGGGCTTAGATAAGCCATATTGTGAAGACTGCAACTACTGAGCAGCCTGAAGCTGCGCCGTCGCTCCGTGGCCTTCAACCCGGAGCATCTCGGCCTGATAAAGAACAAGTTTGATTGGAGGACACCAGCGGATCCCGCCGGCCGACCGCCGTCGCCCGTGGACCCACAAGTTAAGTGCACCGGGCACTTCCGTGAACAATATATGTGATCCTATCCGACCGACACACTAGTAGCTACTATTATTGTATAAAACTAGGTTCCTGCTATTAAAGTGATATTAATTGTTTTTCTGTCGTTTAATTGAACTTCCGTGGCAGGGGCCGTATCACACACCATTTTACGGAACAGGAAGCCATTTAAAATGTAAAATGCTCACAAAAACATTTTTTTTAAATTATAAAACCGCACGTGGTCATAGGTCGCGAAGTTGGTTGTCACTGACGTCAAAGAGAATATAAGCACTACGTTTAACTGACGTCGTGATTTTAGGCATGGCTTTATATGCTTGCGAAATCAAGTATGAGTGGCGCGCGTTTGTTGCCCTGCATGCGGAATCTATTAGGTTATCTATGTCCCTCACCCACCCTTTTCTCCAGATTTAGCCCCGAGTGACTATTTCTTGTTCCCAAACCTAAAGAAATGACTTGGCGGAAAGAGATTTGACTCTAACGACGAAATCATCTCACAAACAAATGCCTATTTTGATGACCTCGACAAATCTTTTTTTTCGGAAGGGATAAAAATTGGAGAAACGGTAGATAAAGTGTATTGAACTCAAAGCAACTTCGTTGAAAAATAAAATAACTTTTTATCTAAAAATCTATATTTCATTCAAAAAGTCGCGGACTTATTGACCCGCCTCGTATATTAATGCACACTTTTTGCCATTCGGTGCCACGACGGTCGAGCATGCGAACGTCTCATCCATGGTGGTATTGAATAATTGACTGAGGGAGCGAAGCGACCGAAGGCTCCGTTTCAACTTGCAGACTGGGGAGAATTTCTTTCGTCTGTACCCATCTACGCGTTCTGTCAGATCATGTTTGAGGCCGCTTATCAACCGATTTGCATAAAACTTTACACACACTCCTTGCTTACAATGAATAACATTTGAATGATATTTTTTGGATTGGATGACAAATGAAAGAGTAATAAAGAAAATTGAAGAAGAAATTTTCTAAACAAAGCTGCTCCCTAAGTCTACGGTTCACAGAACCACTAGTAATTATTAATCTAACATATAGCATTTCATTTTAAGCTCTGCTTCAACTTCAATCGAATTAAAAGAGAAATAATTTTACATACATGCTATTTATTTTATAATCTATGTAACATAATTATTTTACAATTTCTTATATTTAACTTTACGCTTTAAACATTTCGCATCCACGTTTTCTAGTAAATCATCTGATGAGTTGCCCCTTTTTAGCGAACAATCTTCCTCTGCGGGCTGTCTCTGTTTTAAAGGAAGCAAACCAACTGCAAAAGGTATATCATTATGCAAATTAGAATTGGCACTCGTATTATTTGTAGTTCCTTCGTTTTCCTTATTTAAGTCATCAGTTTCATTCATAATATCATCCCAATTATTCTCAGGTTTGACAATATCACTAGCTCTTGTCAAATCTATAACAGAATCCGGGAATTGATCTTCGGATGTCATTGCATGTAATGGACTTCCCTTATTTGTGTCATTATTTATTTCATTACCTTCACCAACTTCATCTTTATTAATATCTAAACTGTCCCATTGTAATCCACTTGAAGTAATGGTAGCGGATAAATCAGCGGAGTCGATTTTTGATGTGCTTAGACCCTTGATATTGTCAGTATCGCTCTCAAAGACATTAGGAACGTTCAAAGAGTTCACATTCGTCATTTCCGAATCAGGATTTGTATTCGAATTAATATCCATTTCATCTGGAACAGTGTGACTATGGTTTTGTACCATATGCATCTTATTTTCGATGTTCATTAAGTCTTTTATGATTTCATCTCTTTCTTGGGCTCGCTGATCTAATCGGCTGTTATCGTCATCGTCGTTCCGCTTAGGAGTAGCCATTAAACAATCCAAGGCATCTTCTTTGAACACGGCACTTTGTGGTAGTTGTAGTTCAAAATCGTAGCAATCCTCATTTCGTCTCAGATCTTCAGCATTTAAGGAATTATACTGTTGATTTAAATTTGATCCTAAGTGGGACCCTTTATTGTCAAGCAATGATATACTGAAATTGCTATCTAAACTATTACTGACTGGACATAACTGCTCCATAACTCTAGCATCATTTAGTTGCTGGTCCACATAATACTTTTTGACATCGTCACTCATCGATTTTGTGAAAAATTGCATATCACCATCAATGCAGGAGAAATCGTGTGGGTTGACATTATCAATAGAATTGCTATTGTCTTGAAGGCGCGGATCTAAAACCACGTAACTCTGTTGTTCCGCAAAAGGTTCAAGATTATCTGGTAGAATGGCGTTGAGGCTATTGATTGTATCTTCGTTACGGCTGTATTGTGAAGAGTCTTTATCATAGTCATTACTACCACCATAACTTTTACCACCTAATAAAATTTCCCCTCTTTCTATAGATTTAGACAAGTCGTCGATACTTTTGATTTCACTAGGATCTGCAACTTTTTCAATAATATTCGGCTGTTCAATAACCTCGTATTGTATTTCACTGCTTTGAACCATATCAAGAAGGACTTGTTCATTGACGTTTATGTATGAACCATCTCCAGATTCGAATAGTATTGGTAGGTCAGTGGGTAGTCCGGCATTTTTCAATGCATTTACATAATGTGACATGGCAGTGCTGATGCCTCCCGATGATGAATCGTTTGCTGAACTCTTGGGGTTCGAATTTGCGTAGCTGGTGATTGTCTCATTTCCGATTGAATGTTCCTTAGTGTACACAATAGTAGGATCGAGTACATTGGATGACACACTCTGGTCCATGTACATAAGGTCGTTGTCTATATTCATGTAATTGCTGGAGGATTCAGGTCCGCAAATGCTGTTTACAGCTTGGGAGAGAGTTACTCTGTCCATATAGTCCTGAAATATTATGGACATTATGCTCTTAGACCTTATTATGTCAGGAACTGCTGGTAACAATACGGGCTACGACCACTTACCTGCATGTGTCTAGTCTGCAGATGTTTTAATTGATGTATAGCCTTTCGCGAGTCTTGTTCTCTACGTAGAAGAGCGCGTTCAGCTGCGCGACCGAGGGGACCGGCACCTTCCCAAGGTCCCGGACGCTGGAAATTCAAAAAACTGTCACGTAAAAAAGATCCGGAGTGTCACGGAAGCTCCTTCCAGAAAGGTAAGGAAAAAAAGAAGCATAAGTAAGTACCTACATAATGATAAAAGATACTACTTACTCTAACACTAGGTCTTCCCCGTCGTGGCTTGATAGCTCGCGGGGCATCCGAATAGTCCACAGAATTGTTGCCGCTGCCGTTCTCGATATCAAATGGGATACGAACGACCATATCCTAGGGTAATAAAATGCTTAGTTGGTCCCAAGGTTACGTAAATATTCTAAGGCATATTCACTTGTAGGTTGGATCGAGTTGGAGTAGAACTGAACAGGCTATCATACAACAATTTAAGGAAGGTGAAGAAAAAAGATGGATGGCATAATCGAACCTTGTTAGTTCTGTTGAGGCTATCCACCGGTTGGCTCGAGCTGGTCGCCAGTGCTAGCTGTGAAGACTGTTGATTTTTCGGATCCACATCCTATAAAGAACAATTTGTTATATGGGTACCTACTTAGTTCAATTAACGTCTACCGAATTTTTCGCTCAGAGAGACACAGGATTCACTCTTGACCACGTTGAATGGGGCATATTTTATGACAGGTATTTTTAAAACTAGCGGTCGCCCTATGGTCGAACAGTCGCGAATATTATAATTTTTTTTAGGCATCCCCCAAACTGTGGCTGCTGGCCCGGAACACATACAGACGGACCGACGAAAGCAAATTGTCCAATCACGCTTTGCTCGCTCAGTCAATAACACCTGCTTAGTAGGTATTAAGCCGTGATCTTATAAGTCAGTGGCGTCCGTAAATAGCAGGAATCTCATTGATAGATTCCACAATCTGCCGTCAGTCGGCTAGCCACATACCCATACCAATTCGGACTAAGATATCTGGCACTAACGATACGATAAGACGAGAGTTGTGCACTGCATTCGATCCGTCACTCACCGAGAAAGTTAAGATTTAGTTCAGTAGTGTTTCACGAATTCAAAATCGGATGTACTGGCGAAACACTCAGTAGGTATATAGGCAATGGAGTATACCTGTGAATGGAGGTCTATGAGGGATTGTGGTGGTCGGTTTATTACGACGGGCGGAGTGAACACAGGAATCTCACCTAAAAATAATCACCATATTTATTTTATATGCGTAAATATAATAAGATCTTCAACACCATCTACAAGTCCGGATGTTCCGGAAGTTCCGGATTCATTCAAACAATCCTTAATTCCTTATCACACTCAAATTGGACCGTTTTAATTCGCCGAATTTTAATCAGTTCAGGATTCAAGTAAATTATTTATTGGGACATTTAGACAGAATCCCACCTAGTTTCATACAAAAACATGTCTGCGTTCCGGAATAAATCCCGGAACGACGTCTGTGGTAAGTAGCAGTTCAATTGCTGAAATAAGTACCTAGGTAAGTAACGCAACGTGCGACGAGATAAAGATGTGTCAATTTAATTGAAGACTTGGTCGTGAGAATATAGAAACGATAGTGGGACCAATTTATTTATGCTGGCTGTACATGCATACGTACTATTGTTAGCGATCCCAAGGCCTTCCTTCGTAACTTTAGACAGGCCCTTAATCTTTAAAAACTGTGCAGCTGACACCAGTTCATCCAAATTTTCTTCTAAACACTGCGTTTTGCCGCAGTACATAAATTCCACTAAACATTTCAACACACTGAATCGCATCTTTAATATTATTAGAGGTTCACCAGTTTGCTTTTGAAGTACCTCCTAAAAGTGATATTTATTGGGAGTATTTAAATTAAGGTTTAGCTGCTTTCGAGATTTGCGCTTAGCAACACATTCAGAGATTCATTTTTATATTATAGAAGATGATGATACCTAGTTAGCATGTAGGTAGGTAGGTACATATAATTGCCACAACTGCATGCACTCTATTAATGCTTGTAAATATAAATAGGTATAAACTTGTTTTCTTATACACTGCAGTGATCTAGGTACCTACCTACCTAGTTGAAACCTACTAGATCAGTCGATTTTGTTAGCCAATGTAGGTAAATTAGGATAGGTTTTTCAAATTAATTCTTTGTTTTACGTTATATGGTTAAGATAGTTACCTGAAAATAAGCACTACTGGCCGCAAGCACAGCTTTATGTACTCGTAAAGTGTGCGAACTGCACATAAGGGTCATGTCTACCAAAGATTGAATTTGTAACAGTTTACCAAACCTAGACATTAAATGCTCAGAATAATCTTCATAGTGTAAGCTGTACCGTATAGGCGCCATTTTAATGCTGCACTGATTCAAGCGGGATTATAAATAATTTTAATCACAATAAAATGTGAAGAAATACTGTTTATAATGAAAACGTCACTTTTGATAGGTTTAAAAAACATAAGACGGGCGATAATAGTAAGAAAAATTATATGAATAGAATCTATGGTGTTTCTATGAAGATTCTATTCTGCAAATAAAAAAAAACTATGGCCATCGACGGTTTTTACAAAGTAGGTAGGTAGGGTAGTAATTGTGGCTGTATAAAATGAAGGGATGGGTAATTTTGTTCGGTTTAGTTGGTCCTGCGTGACGTCCGTTTCTAGGACTTGATGCCTAGATCAGTGGGTAGCTAGGTACTTACTTTTGGTTTAGATTTCGTGGTTATTATAAATAGTAATAAAGGTTAAATAAGTAAAAAAGTACACTTTTCATATAATTTACAACGAAAAAAAAAAAAACAAGTTTTCTTATTGTTGGAGTCTTTTTAATCCATTAAAAATGCAGAAAAAAATAGTAATATGTTAGAAAAAGAATTTATTACAAATTTGTATTCATAATGGTTACATTATTGACACAATATGATAGTGATTTTGTAAATTATAGCGTATAATATACAGATATAATATAAAATAGCTTGAAAATATTTCTATCACAGACAAATTAAGTACATACATATTTTATGAAAACTTATAATACGAGATCAGACCATAAATAATGTAAGAAAGAAAGGAAGAAATATTTTAATATGGAATGTATTGTAGGAATGTTATGATTTGTTCATAAGGCACTTGGAACAAAGAGTACATTTTATATATGGACTTGAAACAAATACAGTTTATAATCGGATCTGTAGTGTCAGATATAATCATACGTAGGTCGTGACTGAAGTCGACACTGGCTGTGCTAGAACACCAGGTAGATCAAATCAAAGTTATGGTTACCTCTGAAGTTGCAACAGACTTTTTGCGCAAGTAAACTTGTTATTTATAACACTTGTTGCTCTATTAGGGTTTTCTGTGCTTCGGAAAATTAACGCTGTAACTTCAGAGTGAATTACAAATTAAGCGAGAAAATCTTTTCAAAAATCTGTAGGTAGGTACTTACTTAAAAATAAGCATAAATAGAAAATTTATAATTAAAGTTTCATCAATATAACAATTGAAACTGTTTTATAAACCATCAAATAGTTGTACTTATAGAATTTAATCACATTTAAATATATCATATGAAATTCACAAATAACATGTACTTAAATCGAATATTTTATCAGGGAAGAGTTAATAGAATTGGAAAGGATGAACATATACAAGATAATAATATTATCTAGTTGATATTTCTATATGTTTATATAAATACATAATATAATAAACATTATAATAAAAACATAAATATAATAAACATTACAAGCTGTTGCCAATTAAAGGGTTATTTATATACACGGTTTAAAACGGCTGTTTAATACCAACGATGTTCTATTGAACACTGTTGGTATTAAACCGCGTAGCCAGCAAAGCGCTCCTTTTAATACCACGTTTAAAACCGCGTTGTAAACCGTATATTTATCCCTTACTTTCACATTTTTCAATAAGATATTATTCATACATTTACCAGCACATATAAGATACAGTTTAATATCATCAATTTCAATTCGTCCAGAGTACTAAGTCTTTTGTAAAATACAAATTTGTAACACTTTCAAATATTTTACAAGATTTTTTTTAGAAATCAGTTCCTATACAAATAGCTTTTACCCTTACCTCCCTAAAACGAAGCTCATCAACGCTGTGGTACAGCCGCAAAGCTTTCGTACAGTTTATGATCATTTTGGAACACATTCTGATTAATATCTGAGATAGAAATGAAGACTGTATTTACATCTAAATAGTATGTAACATTTTGATTTCGACAAAGTCACCACATCACTACTGTTGTGAACCAACTTTAAACAAGGTTACGCAGTACGGTCTTAGGACTTTAGCCTATAAACTTTAAATAAGAGTACTTTTGTAGGTACGTCACCCAGTTGAATACTGACTCGTCCTTTTTATAGTTTAGATTTTTAAAAAAATGTTATTAATTGTGTTTAATAAAATGCATTTTGTCTTCGCTACTTACTCGAGGATTTATACAAATTATACGAAGTTTTTATTACTTTGGCATATTTATTTACGTGAACTCAGTCTTAATCTACAGAATATTTTTATCTATCCATTACAGGATAGATAAAAATATTCTGTAGTTTAGGAAAGATACTTAAGTAATCCAGACTTACTTATTTGACAAAAAAAAGCACTATAATTAAATCATCTTCCATAGAAAGTTTCAGATCCTGAATGTTATCACATTAAAAAGCAAACAAAAAAAATTACGTCAGGTCAAGGTCAGGTCATAACTCCGAACAAATTGCATAAAAAAATCAAAAAGTCAAGCTTTCATATTTTTGGCGCCAATACAAATTGTACTCGTTTTTTTTATTAGTCTAACGTCTAGACACCACTTTTAACAATTCTTACAATAGTTAGTATTTAGAAGAGATATTATTTACTTAAATATTTATTACGAACTACGATATTGTCATTCTAATACGTGAAATAACAAAATAGAATTAGGTACATACGTTCCATCCCAGATATTGCAGAACGCAAAGAACGAAGAAAGATACAGCCAACGTTTCGTCATCTAAGATTTACTGTTAGTACGTTTAAATCCAACATTTATAGAAAAATACTTTTAAGTTTTATTTTAACTGATTTGTTTCGTTTTAGTTAATTATTGTATTAGTTAACAAGGCGTCATTGGATTTTATAGGAAAGGTCAAAATTAAGCATTTAGGGATGGGATAAATAAAATGCCACATTTTACACGAAAAGTTCAGTGTTTGTCTATTGACAGCAGATTAACAAAACTTACGAACATATTATTGACAAAAAATAGCGAAAGAGAACCAAATCCAATGAAAGCCTTGATTGAGTAATTTTCGATAGAAGTTTATCGAATCCAAGTTCTTATTATCTAATAGATTAATTAACAGATTGACATCCTAATTGACTGCTATCTAAATAAAAAATATAAGAAAAGAAATATAAAAGAAAATTAAAGTGATTTATGTACTTACGTAAATTATTTTTAAAATAATTAAATAATCTTACATGAACACTTTACATAGTTTTGAGTAAATTTGTACAATACATAGCATGTAGAAAAAATAGAGATTCCTTTGATAGAGATCGTACAGTGAAACGAGACCATTACCAGTACCATGAGTTGTATAACATTGGGCTATTAGAAATACTTTTTATTGATATACCTACTTATAAAACTAACTTATTTCGTTTCAGAATATATATTACAGTGAATTAGGTTTCCGAATGAGATTCTATGTTATTCTAGGTATGATTGATGAGTAGGTAACAAACATGAAGGATTTTCAATCCATTCTAAGAGCTAATGCACTGTAGTTAATATATATTGTACTTCATCGGAGTATTATTCGTTATGTACTTACTTGTTCACACTCGCGCTGAGCAATGGCCTGTTTCAGTGACGGATTACCATTATTACTAATATTAAAAGCAAATTACAATATTTACACCAGCCGACATCTTGCTAATACTTGCCTAATATACACGTTAGTTATTTTGTTCATATTTTAATAATAAACACTCAAAGTTTATACGTTAAAAAGTTTTTTTTAATACTTAATTATCAATTATATTCATGAACTCCTCAGGAGAAATGTGGACGTCATCGGCGGGCGATTGGTCTGTCGCGTTTGGGACGGTGTTTTTGAGTTCACCGAATGTATAAGTAGTCCGTTTTTTGGCGCGAGGACCGCTCGGCAAAGAAGCTTCACAGTCGAGACTCGCGCGTTTATTCCAACAAAATGGCTGCCGTGGCTCCGCGCCCGCAGACATAGGCATCGCCAATTGAACTCGAGATCTACACAACTCATTATCACTCAGTTGACGTTTCAACTTTTCTTTACCCACGACTAATTGGAAGCCCCTTAGTCCACTATCACCATGCGTTGGAGATTTAGCTATTTCAGCTTCACTGAGCTGCCTTTTAAGTTTAGAAGAATCGATAGGACTCGACCGCGAAGGTTTATCGACTAGACTATTTTGACGGGAGGTTCTACTACCTCCCTGATGCGAAGTTGAACTATTCTTAAGGAGTAAGCTGCCGTGTCGACTACTGCCAGATGAGCTGCTCGTGTTAGTTTTTAGAGTGTTGCCATTATTATTGCCGTTGGTCCGTCGTAAGGATTCGATTACATTATAGAAATGTTCAAGTTCGGAAGCACTGTTATTTCTGGATCTGCTTATGTTGTTTGTACTATGTCTAGGTGGGCGGATTTGAGCTCTAGGTAAATGGCCATAGCTGCTTTGCCGAGCTATGCCAACATTGGTTTGCCGGCGAGGCATGCTACAACTTTTAGGAACGAAAGTATCTTGTGACATTACTAAATTTTCATACACATGGGCGTTATCTAAGTCCTCTGGGACTATTAGGTTTTGACGACTCTCAGTTGTCTCCTTTCTTTGGCCTACTGAGTTGCTCTTTTTGTGACCGTTGCGAATTTTGACGTCTGGAATCTTTTTAGTTATTTTACAATCGCTGGCACTTCGAGGGAGTAAGTTTGCGTAACAATGATCTTGACTTTCCAGACTGTGTTTGTCTAGTTTTGGAGCAACGCTTGCAACTGGCGATACACTATCTGTGTTTCTAATTGAATTGGAATGTTTGGAAGTTTTGCTGGATGGATTTACTTTAGTGGCATCTGTGGCAGTTTGTTGTGTTGTCGAGTCGAGTCGTTTCACCATGTCGGGCTTAGAAGATTTGTCTAATACGACTTTTGTTTTATCACTCTTGCAAATTTTGACGCTGAATCTAAACGGTGGTTTGAACACTACTTGTAATCTGGTTTTTTCGCCGGACAACAGATTAGTTGCGCTCTTGGACGGTCTAGTTTTCCTTGTACCTTTTTGGACTTGTCTATGGGTTCTTTCTGTTAGGCCTAGAGGAATGGATTTCGATTTAGGTATTACTGTTGGTTGTGGTGAACTAAGTAGCCATTTCTGTACTTTACTTAAAGCTTCGGTATCTTTGACTGGTGATGACGGATGCTTCTGCATTCCGCTATAATCTATTGTTTCTTTCTTCATTTTACTCTTGCGTTTTTTCACTTTACCTTTGTGTTTGGACAGTATAACATGTTTTGGCGACTTGCCATCTGCGTTTGTAACGATAGCCGTATTCTCTTTCGTTACTTTTGGTAATTCTTCTAATTTAGATTGATTACTTGGTTTCTGCAATAAAACAACAGTGATGAATAACCAACCAGCAATATTCTTTATTTAAAAGTATAAGTAAAAAGTTTTTCAACCTACCCTCTTTTTATTGGCACTATGAACTGGAGATGCTTTGTCCCCTAATTTCTTCAGGTCTTTCTTGTTGCGGTAGGCTCGAGTACGTAAAGCTACTTTCTTTTTAAGTGGTAGCTTTGACCTGTAAATTCCAATAATATAATACTTTTATAAAAAACATATTGAATTCGGCCATGTTTTGAAACTCTCGTTCAAACTCTGGATTACTTTTCGTGATGGTTAGTACGAAGAAAAGATCTTGGTATCGTTGATGCTCTAGCCGCTTAACGGTTTTGGCTGAAATTCGGTAGCTGACAACCTGGAATAACCCCATTCTGGTTAAATATTGGATAATTTTCATACCAGGAAGGGGTTTATTGTTCGAATAAGCGACGGAAAAACTTTACTGCACGAAAGAGGCCACGCCTTTCCTCCAGTTTTATAATATGAAGACAAATAGATAACCAAACAGTACCTAACAGCAGTGTGGACTATTAAACCCTGGTCTGCAGCATCAGGCAATCGAACAGTTTCTGTCGTTGACGAGTGAATTATGGTGACTGACTTTAGTTTCTTTCCGTGACGTCCAAGGAACCGTGTACTGAGCACCTGTAAGCAAATTTGCATTTCATCATATTATGGATGAATATTTAAAAAAAAAAAAACGCAAACAAGAGGCCAATCTGATGGTCGAGCTGGCTCATTCGTACTGGTGCAAACATAGCTCTATCTTTTAAGTAACTAGCTGGCTTTAAATACAACTTGCATGGCTTCGCATCATATTTACGGCGACAAAACGATATACTCGTATATGTCAACCAAGGGCTCGTTTACATCGGTTGTTAGCAAACGCATCGAGAGCTCGACTGATTGTTTCCTTTAAGTACAAAAGATCTCTCGTTGGAGACCATGCTTCAAGCCATAGTCCCCAGCTGGAGTGGGTGGAACGCAGTCGTGTCCTACTGCGAGCAAGTCATGCTCGCGAAGGAGGCGGCCAAGAGGGAGAGGGAGTGGAATCTCCCTGCCGAGTTCCAAAGTCAGCGGCGAGGGCGCCGCAGACTCATCTTCGCCCAAGATCATCGACCTCCATGATATTAGGGTCCCGCAACCAGATTCACTCACCGACGCGGGATAAAACCCTACCCCAAAGACGCGGGATTATCATCCCGACCAAACTTCCGAGGAGGCCATATAAAATATAGGGCGTCGGAACTTTTGATCGACGAATGGAAAGAGTGACAAAGGATTATATTTTAAGTTCAGAAGTAAACATTTATTTACAAAAAGAATTACAATATACAAAATAAACATAATTATAGACTAAAAATATTTACATTACAAAATATCGTTTAAAAAATCCTCCGCGTCATTGCCGACTGGGAAGGTTCCCAGAATGCTGGCTGTGTTGCCACGTTGGATGGCGATACTTATTCTTTGGGCCAGAAAATAGCCAGCCTTCTGGTCCTGAGAAGCATCGATTAGACGTTTAGCAATGTCTCTATAAAGGCGGCGAGCACTCGGACCCCATGACCCCAGTGTCTCAACCCCAAATGGCTCAAATATGTAATCACTTGCTAGGTTAGCATATTTACGCCGTTTAAAGCCTTCAGCCGATGCAGCAGCAGCGCCGGCACATCCGGATGTGCTTGGAAGGTGTGAAGGTGCTAAGGTGTCAACGCATGTAGCGTCCCACACCAAAGGCCTTCCCATCTTCCACGGTAGCAACGACATACCGTTCGGTCTCTTTCCATCGCTTCGTGCTAAACCATTTAGTTCGCGTACGGCCGGAAGACCTGCGGTGGAAAGAGCCCTACGAATTATGTCGTTTAGAATAGCGTGCCGAGGTATACGACCTGCGCTTCTGCTACAAGAAAGGCCATGTTGTCCCAGATTATCGACGGCTACTCCACAGGTGCAATGATGCGGGGATACACAAGGTGTACCCAGCCGAAGGCAAGTGGCAATGCGGAAGGTAGTGTCGTCGAACATTGTACCGATGTTGGGCGATGGGAGCGCCTGGATCCATAACCCTGACTCCCATTCTCCAACAGCTAGTAGGCGTGCACGCTCTGAAATATTGACAGAAGTGTCAATTAGTGTATTAATTCTCAATTTACAGAGCGGTGAATCCCACAGTCGCTGTGAGCCTAGGCGTGAGGGCAGGTCAGTGTCGGGGCAAGACATCCTCCAAGCATTTATGGCATCGGTCTTGCATCGCACCTCGGAATCAATCAGTGTATTTGACAAAATTTTCCTGACTAATTCTTCAGTGCTATGGACCGACGACAGAAATGCTGGCAGACTGACATCTGTGACTCTGCGAATACCTAGCCCGCCCAAGCGAACTGGAAGAGACGCTTGGACCCAGGCCCGGTCATTAATATTTACATTTAAAATTTTACACAAAGAATTTTGTATTAAGTTGTCTAGTCTGCCCAACATTTCTACATTTTTCCAAAATTGTCCTGAACGGAGGGCATGTGTAAATTTGGGTACGAAAAGACAAAAACGAAGAATAGTGAAAGCTGAATGAATACTGATATTACATAGACTATCAATAACCTGATCAAAATTTTGAATTTTTTCCTCGATAAAAGTGGAAAAGCCATCTTCTAAAATCGGGGACCCTAGGAGGCGTAAAGAAGTTTTGTCCAAAACTTTTATGTTGGGGGCCAGACAGTTGAATTTGGAGATTGTTGTTAATTTATTTGTGTTTTCAGATATAAAAATCTCACATTTATTCGGGTTCAGTTCTAAGCCAATTGACTGAAACTCGTTCTTTATTAGGGCTAAATCTTGTAAAACTATCTCTACTTTTCCCCCTAAAGTCCCGTCGTCTAGATACCAAATGTTAAATTTGAATTTTATTTTTTGAATTATTGGGTTAATGGCCAAACTGAAGATGACTGGTCTTAACGGATCACCTTGCTGACATCCAACGGCTGAATTCAAAAGGTGGTCTTTATAAATTAATTTTGTTGGCTGACTATAGCATTGCCAAAGAAAATTAAATATTTTGGGGGTTTCTAATTTGGCCTGTGTCAGCAAGGTGTCCCTGTTTACAGAGTTGAAGGCGTTTTTCAGGTCAACTTTCAAGATGACCTCTCCATCTTCGCTACTGTCAAGGTATGTTGCAAGCGCATGGATTGCGGCCTCACAACCTCCTTTTGAACCAAAACCTAATTGAAAGGGCTGAAATTTGGTAGTAAGCTCCGTACTATAAAAACGACAACAAATTTTGGCTGCCAAACGCCGCAAAGTGCTACCTACGGCAATGGGACGAATGCCACCATCCTTCTTGTTAAGGGCACATAAATTGGCCCCATACAAAATATCTGTGATGCCACTGTCCACATTGCCTGAGAGCATGAGGTTGACAAGAGCTGTTAGCTCCCTCAGAAGTGCATCACCAGCTTCCCCAGCGCTCGGACACAACAGATCCTTAAGGTGCTGTGGTGTCAGACCGTCAAGTCCACCAGCTGATCCAAAACGAAAGGAGTCAACAGCTGTGCGCACATCCTTGGCAGTAGTCTCAAGATTTTCTGTATCGTTGTTCGGAGGATCAGGGAAAGAGAGGTCAGCTGCGGATGGTGGGTGCTTACTCTGCAAGCCCGTCAAAGTTTCTACAGAATAAGGAGCCAGCACGTCGCTACTAAAAAGTAGCCTTGCCGCCCCACTGATGTCGCCTTCCCTTACTTTATTCTCTACAAGTTTTAATTTCTTGGCCTGAGAATAATCAGGGGCCGAAATGTGGATTGAATTTGAATTTAAAATGTTAAAATTGTTTGTACAATTTTCTTTGATTTGGACCGTCAAAGATGTCAACGGCCTTTTCTTTACGTGTAGGGTTCTATAAGGGAAGGTTAACATTTGTTCCCATTTGTTCCCAAGCGCTAAAGGTATTTTCCCGGACTACTTGACCAATGCAGGAGGCTAAACATTGAGCCACAGAGGGTCTCGCACCTCGGGGGATTCTTTTTAAAACCGGAATAGAATTTTTCATGGTACTTAACCTTTGCCAAAAGGGAATTTCGATATTATCAGAAATTTCTTGTTGATTTAGAAAAAAATGGGATATCGTAGACGCGTTTGAAGATACATTTTGTACTTTATGAATTTTTCCAAAATGTACTTTCAATCCGCGTTCACCTTTAAAAAACGGGCTTGGGGACAATGTGGGCACCGTACAAGACCACTTGATGCACTTGCAAGCTCACCTGAATTTACATCCGCATTGGCCATTTTAAGTATGTGTAGCTAGAAGATACTTAGGTACAGGTGCATTTATATAGTACTAGAATCTCGCCCTCGCTTCAGTATAAGTAGTTCATAATGTAGGTATTACTTAACACTGAATTTAAATATGTAACTATGTACATTAGATTTTGATTGAAAGAGATACCTATATACGTAGCTGGACTTTGTTTTATAATAATATTTGTAGTGATACTCGTATTTCAAATACTAAACGTTATAGCTCCTAATTAACTAGCGAGCTACTTATTAAGCATTTATTTGTAGTATGTACCTTCCCCTAGGAGATGTGTAGATATGAAAATATATATTTATACATTAATATTTGGTGTCTGTTTGGACATCCAGTATTTTGCAGCAACGCTAAAGAAAATAAAAAGTAAAATCAATTATCATACGTAGGTAATTCACGTACATGCCTAATATTAGTTTCAACAAGTATATTTTAAACTTCACAATTTTCAATCATAACTGATTTCCATAACTGATGATGCCTTTTCTGTACCAAAGGTATTACTCGTATACCTATGGTACGAGTATCATATACCAGTGTGTATAGTACCAGTTCCTTACGTTAATAACTCGAAATACGTTTTCGTGTTTTCCATACATTTCACACCAGCGCCCCTAGCGGTAGCGTCAGGGAACTGTGTGAATTGGAGGAATACGAAAACGTATTTCGAGCAAATTAACATTAGGAACTGGTACTAGACACACTGAAGTTTTGTATCAATTAGGTACGATTAATTCCCATTTAGATATCCCCTTTAGTTGCGGGTGAAAATTGACATAGTTTTCTTGAAAAATTAAATGCTAGTGATTAGTGAATCAAATAATATTCTACGTCACTATGGATGCTCTTTGCCTCACCTAGGTCCAAAAAATAGATAATTGCAAGTCGAAACAGTAAAACCATTGGAGACCAAGGAATTTGGCTCATGTTTATACATTTTTGTATTAATTAATAAAAAAAATGTAAGTCATAAATATACGTACCAATAACGCGATGACAGCAAGCAAGATGAGCACCACAGCGTACCAATGCTTGAGCACAAATCGTTTGAAACCAGCGATGCTCTCATCAGACAGTAACAATTTCCGTAAAGTTGCCAATGGACCTGAAGGGTCTACTTCACGGCAACGTTGGAATACATCGCAGTACCTGAAAATGGGAGTTAAAAGTTTAGGTAAGTATATTTGTTCAAGAAGGTTGATAATGTGTTGAGTTGAGGTACTCTAGATGAGAGTATGAATATTCAGAACACCCAAAATGAAATGTAAAAAGTACCCATCTATCCCGCGCGTGACAAATAAATATATTCAAGGTCAAAGTTTGCCATAATGTTTTTTTTTATATTATCGTTAACAAGTGCATATTATAAAATTGGAGTAGGTACCTACTTAAGCTGACCAAAAACAACGCGTAGGTATAAAAGTTAGGAAGCTTAACTCTCGTTCCATCAATATACCTACGTAGTAATACGTACCCATTATAATCATTGCACGGTGTCCCCGGTTTAGCATACATATCGGGCACATCGTAAGGCGAGGTGTTCCAGTCGAATGACGACATACAAGGCCCACCCAGTTTGCGGCAACACAGTTCACAAGCTGAACGTGGGTCATCTTTACGTTGGCCACACTGACAAGACTCCAGGCCGTATGCGAGGCATATTGAGCCGGTACATTCCTGTTTACAAAAAAAGTGTTAAATTACCTACATAACATTCCGACATAATCACAACTTTTGTACAAGTAGCTCTCGCAAAATATCCTAAGAATACTTTCTTTTGAATGTTAATAACTACTTTTTCCTTTTGTTCAAAGGTTTTGCTCAAAGTAGAACTTCGTTGCAAAGTAGGTTTTTACCTATTATTATAGACTATAGACTATGAATCTTGGTCTTTAGCAAATCACAATTTACCACCAAGGGAATACGTTGAGGCGTCCACATTTCCCTCTCATATTTACCACAGAGAATATTTCTGAAGTATTAGGCATAAACAATCAAGTAGCAAGTCTACCCAGCTTACAACCTCTAAGAATGCAAAGATCAATTAAAAACAATTTACAAATACGTCCAATACATACTCCCATATAACAAACAAGTTCCTTGTCACATCTGGTCCGGTTAGGTTTGTGTCGGCTGGTGGGGCAGGCGGCGCGCTTGCCGTCACAGAACGCGGAGTCGCGACACCCGTTGTCTGAACGACATTTGTCGCCAAACTTGAGGGTACATGATGCTGTGCAGCACGGTCCCTGTAATATAAGGTATTACATTTACTAGTGGACGCCCTTTTGGTCGCAAAAGAAGGTCTCGCGGACATTAAAAACATTATTTGAGCTCCCCCAATGAAAATAACAAACTCACGACGAAAAAAATGATTTAAGTTTCCTGAAGGACTTTTCGCATTTGGACTGTGAAGGTCAGATGGCAGTTCGCTTTAAGGAAAATATCGGGAAGTTCAGCCACATCGCAGTTAGAGTGGAAAGCCGACCCCAACTGGTTTGGGAAAAGGCTCGGTGGATGATGAGGTTCAGGTTTTGTAGTTAGGCGGGTCAGATTTTTGTTTTAGGGCTCCAACTACTATAACGACTGCCATAGACGTTCATATGACAACCGGGCCCGACGCGACGGCTTAACGTGCTCTACTGTACCTAATTCTATATAAATTGTTATCTCTGTTACCTGACTGGGGCTGCACACACTATGTTCAGTGAGGGTGCACGGCTTGTAATGAGGCCTCGAGGCTTGCGGCCGACAGCAGACATCAGTACACTCTGACGCCCAACCACAGTCGCATTCTTCGCCTTCTTCCACCACACCGTTGCCGCAGATCGCTGGTTGAGGCTCTGGTGGTACAAGATCAGCCATATGAGCATGGCATTGGAAGAGTTTATCAATAGCCAAAATCGCAAAAAAGGTCAGTTACGCGACACATGTTTTTGCAATTTCCTGCGATATCATTGTTTATAGACAAACTCTACCGAGCGCTATGGTAAGGGGACTGAGCTGAATAACAATATAGGGTGCATTCCACAGATTCCAAGATTGCCCTACAACCTTACCTGCAATACGTACCGATCGACAAACGAGGCTTTGGCAAACTTAAAAATGCCCATCTAGTGGCAAAAGGCTGGTGTCCCATTACATGGGACCAACAAGGCTCTTCCAAATGAAGAATGGAAACAATCTTTCCACTCGGTTTGACCCGCCGCCATTACCTCTGCGAAGGATAATCCCAGTGTGCCGGCGAACTTTGACCACATATGCAGCCTTCCTCCCGCAGGAGACCATGCTAATACGACGCTTACCTGTAAAGCAGCCTTTAGTAGATCTTGCCTTGTTGTTAAGGACTGGGTCAATGGCTTTCAGGGAGCACGGAGAGAATTTATTATTGTTCTTCCTGTCCCCGCTGGTGGCTCTTGCAAACATGATGTAGTTACCATCCTCGCCGAATGGTGTACACATTTCTGGGTCATGCTGGTAGAAAAATATGGTGCTAATTATTTGAATGTTGACTTATTGATTGGATTGGATTCCAGAATACTCAAAACGGCAACAGTAAGTACCTACCTATATACTGTGCTTCTATTTACTTCGTATCGTAATCATTGCTTCGGCTTTCGTCGGATATCATTGGTTTGGAAGTATATAGCTAGAGTTATTATTACACCACTATTTATTATTAAATTATATTTGAATGGGGAGAAAGCTGCTTAAGTTGCAGGCAATTCAGATATTATATATTTATAATATTCACCTAATTGAGAGCATGTAACATTTGCCGAGGGATATTATGAAAATAGAAGCACTGTACCTTATTGCCTAATTTTTTTAAATTCTAGCTTTTTTAAACGTTGAACCGTTTTCAAGATAGAGCGCGGAACGAGCGCGGTGAAAAAAATAACATCACCGACGCCGTCGGGTAAAAATAGACAAGTAAGTATTGTAAAAAGTAATAATTGTAAAAAGGTGATGGATGGTATAGTCACTAAAACTTACTATGCCAATATAAAATTATTGTTTTGCTATTTTCCAAATGATTTGCTATTCATATTTAACTTTAATGTCGTAACGTTAGTTTTACATAAAGTACGTACATACATAAAATCACGCCTCTTTCCCAGTGGGGAAGGCCGAGACCACGGATTTCCATTTGCTACGATCCTGGCATACTTCTTTCGCTTCCTCAACTTTCATTAATGTATTCATGCATGCTCGCCGGTTATGGGTGCTTTTAACCTGGCCTTTATTCAAGACATCTGCGATTTGGTCACCATAGGTCTGCCTAGGTCGAGCCTCATCCATTCGTTCTACATGACCGAACCATCTAAACATGCCTTTTTCAATTTTGGTCACTACATCTTCTGTCACACCACAACATTACCGTATCACGTTGTTCCTTACTTTATCCACTAGCGTTACCCCAGCTATACTTCTCAAACTTCTTATTTCCACTGCATTTATTTTACTCTCGTGCTTCTTCTGCCAAACCCAACATTCACTACCATACGTTAGTGTAGGGACAAGTACTCCTCGATGTTCTTCATTCTTGCCTTGTGAGACACGTTCCGGCTGTTCATAAATTATACAGTGTCCCATTCACCTGATTACCAGTCATAACTCTTCGCTCAATGTCACTGTCATGCCTTCCATCTCTTGAAAACTTACATCCTAAGTATACAAACTCTTTCACTTGATCTACTTTTTCTCCATCAATCAGAATCGAACAGTGTGTCATATTTTCTTATCTTTCAAAAATCATTACTTTTGTCTTACTTACATTCACTTTCATTCCTGTCTTCTTTAACGACTCATATAGAATATCGACCTTCATTTGCAACTCCTCCGCCAAAGACGCAATTATTACCTGGTCTTCAGCATATAGGAGGCATTTGATGATCAATTCATCCATTCTCAACCCATATGTACTTTCTTTCAGATCCTTCAAACAGTTGTCAATAAATAAATTGAACAGCACAGGAGAGGCCACACAGCCGTGTCTAACACCTCTCTCGATGTTAAACCAGTACGTGCAAGCCCCGTTTACTCGGACACAAGCACTGGAATCCTCATATAGCGATTTTAGTGCTTGTATCAGATTGCTGCTCACTCCATAGATTGACATTGTTGACCACAGTTCACTCCTCACCACTCTATCGTAGGCGTTCTCTAAGTCTACAAAAGCACAGTAGCCTTTCTGGCTTTTTGCCAAAAACTTCTCTGTGATGGAGCGTAAAGAGAAGACCTGATCCATGCATCCTCTTCTTTTCCTAAATCCTGCCTGGACATCCCATATCTTTTCCTCAGTCTCATTCGTCACCCGTATAATCAAAACCCTTGCATACAACTTGCCAACGATGCTGAGCAAACTAATTCCGCGGTAGTTTCTGCAATCTCGCTGTGACCCTTTCCCTTTGTATAACGGCACCATGACGGCATTGCACTAATCTCTTGGTACGGTGCCGCTCCTCCAACAAAGATTAAAAATGCAGTACAGCTGATTTACTACTACACCTTGGCCCGCTTGTAGCATCTCAACAGAAATCCTATCACACCATGCTGCCTTTCCTACTTTCATACTTTTCATTGCATTCATAATTTCTGTCACCAGTGTGACAGAAATTATGGAAATTATGGACAGATATTATGGAAATGAAATCAGTATTTCATTTCCATCTTCACTGTCATCCTTACCCTCGATAGGTGTTAGTACTAGCATGTTCTCTTTCTCAAATAAACTCTCAAAATATTCCTTCCATCTTTTTAGCACACTTTCCTCCCAATTCAAAGATCTTCCATCCTGGTTTCTGACTTTGTCCAGTTGTGAAAACGTATCAGTACCTCTGGCTGTTCGTACCGACTTCCAGAAAAGTTTTATATTTTGCCGGAAATTGTCAGATAACCTCCTGTCAAATTCATCTCCCTCTTTCTCTTTCTCTCTTACAATAACTTCTTTTGCTACCATTCTACACCTCTTGTAATTATTACTATCCTTCGCTGTATGTACATCCTCATTCGTTGCAAATCTATCATACTTCTCTGACTTCCTTCTTGCCTCGTATACTACATATGGATTTTCTTATGGTCAAACAACGTGTTTGTTCCTCTCCAAACATACTTCCAGCAAACTTTCCCCATTCTCATTCACTCTATCAAAACCAAACTTTCCCAATACCCTTTCATACCCATTACGCTGAATACCGACCCATCCATTTAAATCTCCTAACATTATAATTCTTTCATTGGGCTTGCAACTACTCAGGACATTTTTCATACTATCCCAAAACTTCTGCCTCTTACTCTGGTCTTGGCTGGGCCGGCCCCACTGAGCACTTTGTGGAGCGTATACTCCCAATATAAAAATGCGAGTGACTTTCAACCTCATCCAAAGGAGTACTGGGTTAACACATTCAAAATCAATCAGGCATGCATTCATTCGCGCGGAAAGGACGATACCAACCCCCTGACAGGCTGTCCTTGTTTCAGCCACTCCAGACTACCCTGTACGTCTAGTCTTCTTTCATTCATCATCTCACATACTTCATCTACTTTCTTACTCATTCCTCCTCTCACATTCAATGTAGCCAAGCGGGTATCCGTAGCCCACTTTCCGCTCCCACTGGAAACGAGACGTGACGGGTGGCGAACCTCATCGCCGCCATTATGAATATTAACATTTAAATTCATAGCGTTTCCACGAGATTACCTACTATTATTACCCAATTATATAACATAAATACATACATACATCTTTATAAACATAACCTAAGCAAATATAACAAACACAAATTATTATTCACATTTTTACATGAAGTATACTATGAATAAAACTGTTCTGAAGAAATACAAACGAATGACAACGTGTGAGATCTTTAATAGATTTTCCTTCACGATAACACTTATCAGATCTTCTTTGACATACAATATGAGGAAGGGGGCGAAAGTGGAACACCTAAGGCAAAGTTTTATTAAACTAAAGTAAGGATAGTCGCAGTTCAGAAGTATAAAAGATGCCAGAAGGGAGAAAGGAACACTTTGATTAGAGATAAATTGAATACTTTACGAAGAATGAACTGGTTATCAGTTGTAAGGTATATCTTTACATATTTCTTTGATATTATGTAGTATTTTTACACTATTTTTTGTTTGGAGATCACCCGAAAACTGCGGCATCCATTTTGGAGTTTGTTACGGACATACACGTAGATTGAGACTTTAGGCAGATATTTGTCCCTTTTTTTTAACCAAAAGTAGGTTCTTTCTTACTATTAAACCGTCAATCAGGCAATAAAAAGTACATTTTATGTATTAGTACATATCTATGTACGTCATATTCGCGTGAAGTTACTGTTACCAGGTATTAATAACTTACAGGTGAACCGAAGTTGTGTCCTATTTCATGTGCAAGGGTCACGTGTGAGACAGCCGGGGGCACATGCTTCCCGTAGTTCAAAAGAGTCACAATGCCTGTGTTTAGGGACTTCATACTGCCGCGGTAATGCTGTAAAATTGAACATATTAAATAGTTATGTACTTCGATCACGTCAACAATAATTATATTTTTATACGATGACTTTTTCATGCGATCCGATTTTGATGAAACAACCTATTTGTAAGCGAAAACAGTTAGATAATCTGTTCCTACTGAAGAGAGTAGCGTGTTACATACAATTTTTTTTTTGTGTTTTTGTATTATTATTATTTAATTATTTATTAAATAAAATAGAAATTATATCAACAGTTGATATATCTCACGTTGATTATATCTTATGAACGATAATAAACTGAAATTAGACGAGAGTTTTGCTGGGTTCCTCTCTAATGTCCGCCGGCAGACTAGTTAAAAGATGAACGATACGCTCACTATATTTTTGTTTATATATTAAATGTACATCCCCAAGATTTTTACTACGTATTTATTATTCAGATCAATAAAAATCTAAATAAAATTGAGATCATATTTCGTAAATACAAGTCCCACTCACCCCATTTTTTTCACACACGCCACCAGCATTTTTAAGATCCCCTGTCCAAGCTAACCCCAATGTACCCATTTCAAAGTCTCTATACGTAAACATATACGCCAAACAAAACGCATCGTAGTCTTCCTCTGAAAAAAATAAAATAATTAAATATCTAGTTAGACTGTAAAGAGTGCGAAAATAAAAATTAAGTGCAGACCCGCATACATGGTAATGTGTTCTGTATGGTATTAAAAAAACGGACAAGTTTGAGTCGGACCCGCGCACAAAGGGTTCTGTACAAAAAAAATCACGTTTGCTGTATGGGAGCCCCCTTAAATATTTATTATATTCCGTTTTAAGTATTGACAGTAAACTAATAGCTGAATATTATACAATTAGCCTAACAAAGAGCTTGTCTTTGGAAAGCGCGCCTAATGTTATTAAAAAAAAACAAACCTGAAAATAGTTCCAAGTACTTTTCAACGCCGTAGTTGTTGGGAAACCTGTAAGCAGGGTCCTTCAGAGCGTCTAGTGTATGAACTTTAATGCGTTTGATCATGAAAGTTATGTTGTCTGGCTTGCCGTCTTGATTGAAGTCTGAAATAAATTATAGCGTTGGGATTAAGCGAGTAATTTACGATATTAGTAGGTATATCTAGGTTAAAGTTTTGTATACTATATTGCGCTGGCAACGTGCGTCGTCAGTTTAGCGTCAGACGTCCAAACCTTTGGTCCAAACCTATTTTCTATTCTTCATTTGCTTGTTTGTTCGCGCATCGTGACTGTACGAATTTTAATGAGATTTCGTACGTATCTTCCCGCGTTGCAAACTAGATAATTTACACCCCGGGTTGTAATATGCTATTTTGTGCCCCAATATTACCCGTAAGGATCGGGAACAATAATTGAAATATATAACTAAACAACATTTTCGAAAATCATGAATCTCCAATTAAAGTACAGTAAAAGTCATACCTGTTACTTTATATATCGCGTTAACTTTTTGCACATGCCGCGTCATAACCTCAATACACGCTTCTTCTGATCCATATCTTTGATAGAACATATGATCAGCTTGTAAATAAACCAAACACGTCGTCTTTTTTGGATCAACTGTAGCTCTTTTATTCACATGTCTCCCATCGTCCGTCCCATTCGATGTCAATATGGTATACCCTATAGGTTCTTTCTTAACAATATCCTTACTCACAGTCACAACTCCTGCCTTAGTTTTAATCACTTCAACATGAGTCTTTGGCTTTGGTCTCGATTCTTCAGGATCTGGTCGCGCTTTTGTAATGAGGTTACTTTTATCAATTTTCGTTTTAGGTTTCCTAGTACTTAATTTATCCACAGGTTCGTTGTTGTTAGTGTAAGGAACGTCTAAGTCTAAAGGTAAATCTGGATTAGTCTTTGGCTGGTCGTCTTGCATCTCGTCATCGGGAAGCCATCGTTTCTTTCTCCTGTGTAATTCGCTGCGTAAATCTTCGGAAATATTACTCGAATGGGAATCTTGTGGAATGTTTTCGTCAATAATTCTAAATAATTCAACTTCTTCACCTGAAGTCCGTTTGATATGGAGGAGATGTGATGCACAAGGTGTGTCTCCGCTTGTGTTATGTGGATGTTCGACATCTGATTTTCTATAGATGACACTATGCATAGAAGGTGTGCTGTGGTTTATGTTGTAGCGAGATATAGGCTCTATGTAGTATTCCTCTGTAGGCGTCCAGATTGTACCGTCGAAGAGACCCTCGGCTGTGATGACACCATAGACATGAGAAGACTCTTCACCTATAAACAAAATGTATTTATATCAAATAGTGTACCAGAAGAATGAAAACATGTTTGCCTTTTATTGCGCCACTACCTACCTACTTATTTTTATTGATAGCCCACAGAATCAAGTCTTTGTCCCCGAAGGCTTAGTCAGGTCACGTTATACGGGGCGTGGCTATTGCCCTTTTCGGTCAATTTGAATATATTTGCCAGACTTTCATCAGTCAGTCAGTAATTGAGGATGACTTAGGTTTGGATGTGGAGATGTTGATGCAACATTAAATAGTTTCATCATCACCTATCGTTAATTTGTAATATTTTTACAAATACACTTGGAACAAGATTTAGTATCTAATATATCGCTAAAAGCTTTGCTGGAGGTAACGACGGCTGAGATATATTGGCTTGACAACCGCCACCGACACATAAAACTTCCTCTCCGAGATTGCGAAGTCATTTTTCGCCTCAAATGCCACGATAAAATCAGACAGTATGTAGTATAGTACTATCCTGACCCAGTTCGACCGTCTTCAGGTATATTTTAAAGAATATCCTGTGTATAAACAAAGATATCTTCAGTTTTTTCCTTCGCGCGGTAGATATTTGTACATTTTCAGCAAAGTTTCGAAATGATAAAATATATTGTAGTAAATAAAAAAAATATAGAGCCCAAGTTTTGGTGTTATTAAGTGAGTTTGAATGGATGATGTAATAATAAAACTATTGAACGAAATGCGACAATATTGGGTGGCCGTGATCGAACTTATGTAAAGTAAAAGGCAGTGTATACTCTGCCACTGTATACATTTAAAGGCATGATACAATGTTTTAAATTGTTGACTCAAGTTATACCCTATCTAAGAAGTCGTGCCGCGGAGCTGGAAAATGAAAGCGTTGACAACATCATTGGAGTCTCAATGCCTATCCCACCAGTCGTCAAAAGTACCTACTATTGGAATCCAATAGTACTTTTAACAACCAGTGAGATCGACACCGAGACCCAAATAATTGCCGCCACCGCTTTCATTTTCCATCATCGCGTCACGGCTTTTTAGACAGGGTATACCTTGAACCAACAATTTAAAACATTATATCATGTCTTAAAAGATACAATACCTCATTAAAACCATTACAAAACCGAATGTTTTACCGCCAGTTTATTTACCAACGATATTTTCCATCTGCCAACAAGCGAATGAAGGGAAAACAGATTGTTAGGTAGAACTGTAATTACAGTTATTTATGGGCGGTTTCAATCCTTCCCAACTGCGACTGCAAGTTGTGATTTTAATTCATTCGAGTCTCGAAGCTCTTTGCACCTTGTATTACTTAGCGTAAAATATTACAGGCCATTTATTTTATGGAAACACAAATGTTTTTGTGGTACAAAAGGTTTGAAACGTTCAAATCGTTCTTTTGGTGACATTCATTTGTTTCTGCATAGGGTTTCCACAAACATGTTAGGGGGCGAAAGAACCTCATCTGCAAGTGCCACACCTGCCGACGAACGTATAAGACGATCGAAAAGTTCCGGAATCTTTGAAGCTATTGAACCGATTCAGAAAATTATTTTCATAATATGTAGCTGCATATTACATGAGTGCTAATAGGTAGGCTTTTTTTATCCCGGTAATGTATTCCCGAAGGGAATTGGGAATGAGAAAACTATTATACACTGGCAGACTCATGGATATCAGCCCTATGAGCATAATGGCAGCGTCTCGTCGGCTGAATCCCTATAATGACATCGCAGAAAATTCTGTCACCTTAACCAAATTATCACATTTTGGAAATTTTCTATGACATCATTGCTTAAATATCGATCGATCTTTCAAAGTGGACACTAGTGTAGCTATGTAGTATGCTAGTAATTACATAAAGAAGATGAATGAAGAAACATAGTTGATTAAAGTTCGTAAGTAATTTGTACAAAATTCACTCTGTCACCGTCCGCCACTTGCAGATGGGGTCACATAATTTCCTTTTATTAACTTAGTCTTAGAACGTACAAGTTCTCTGGGCTCATGTTTAATTGGTTGTTCCAAAGACGGGGAAATAATTGAAGGGTTGGAGTGTGTCTCAAGTAAATTTTGCTCTCATTAAAGCGAGGCTGTGTTGCTTATGAATTATAATTGAGTTTATATTCGTACATATTGTTTGAATTAGGTTTAGAATTGTATTTTGTGATATGAGATACTCTGTTGAAAGGTCGAATGAGAGAGAGACATTATTGTTATTATGTTTATAACCTTGTTAGGGTTCCGTACTGCATCTCATGAACCGTGATAGTTAGAAAGTTGAAATTTTTGCCGCTATTACAACAAATACTAAAAAACAGAATTTAATTAAGATTTAAGGAGGCTCCCATACAACTTATTTTTTTTTTGCTGTTTTGTTACGGAACCCTTTGTGCGCGAGCTTTTATAACCGGTTTTATAACTGATTTCGAAAGAGAAGGTTTTATGGGTTTTATGTACGAATATCCTTTGATTGATTGAAAAGGCTCGGTGAATGATGATGATTGATTCAACGCAAAAAAGATACTTCCAAAATACGAGAAGGTCAGTAGGTACCTCATTCCTTGGCACATATTTGTATCGAACGGTAAATTTGTCCTTTCTAATTTGTGTAATTTTGTACCTTTCTCACAAAACACCTTCCTTATATGAACTTAATCTGGGTTGGCTTAAGATCAGGGGTCAGAAGCTCTATACAGCGAAATTTCCTCACGAAAAGCCTCGAAAATGTTCCCACTATTTGAGCTTCGTTTGGCATTATTGCTGGCCTTTTTTCTCGGGACTTCTTTCAAGCTTAACATCAGACCGGTGATATTACTTGACGTGCTAACTATACATAGGCACGTAACAAATAATCTTTAACAGTCCAATGACCGCAGTTAAACTGCCATTACCAGCTGTAAGTTAATTTGTAAATTTATTAACGACAAAGTAATAAAACCGGACTTTAGTAATTAAAAGAAACTCGGGACGGAGTAATCCGTTTAAGGAAAAACAATTTCATTCTACGGCCCGACGAACAATTAATGGAACTCGGGAAGAAAAATTGGTCAAGTGTGATTTGGGTCTCGTTCTCGAAGGTTCCTTGTCGACTTGTCTGTTTAGAACAGAGACTTGGGATGGCGCTCGCTTCGCTCCCTTAATAGACCTACAGAGCGTGGGAAAGAGAAGTCCGGAGAAGTCAGCATCATTCGAACATTGCCTATGAGTAATAAAGATAGGCGATGACGTACTTTTATCTATGTGTCAGTGTCAGTGCCAACAATTTTCCGTAGTTTTCAAAATAACAAGAAGATCATCTATCTTGTAAACTGGCGAAAATTTAATTTATAAAATATAAGCGAATCCTGGTGTTGTTTTCAATAAAAGTGTATATAAGAGCCATGGTGTCTTGTTGTATAAGTAATTGTAATGTGACCAAAGCCGACAATCCAAATAATTACACGTTTCACAGGTAAATACAAAATTTTCCAGCAATTCTTAAATAACAGATATTTAAATATTGGATAGAAACAGGCGGTTACTTGGCGAAAATCCATGACAAAACTAAAAATGATATAAATGAAAAATGGTAAGTAAAATGTTTTTAAGAAAAAACTTTTTAAAATTATATAATAGCATTAATTTTTCGCAGAATTAAAAAGACAACAAAACGTCGACAATTGTTTCGCCTCTAAACGAGGCATTATCAAGACTGTCTCAGAGAGAACAGCAAAACCTTTTGCTGTTCTCTCTGAGACAGTCGAAAAATTAATGCTATTATATAATGATTCTTAAACATAAAATGACTGTTACTGGCAAATACGATAAAGGGCATTTTAAGTTTATTGATAAAATATGAATCAAGAAAATTACGATACTCTACGCTGTAGAGTAAATAGTGATGACATATTTTAATATTTTTAAGGATTCCTCTCAATTCCCAAATGCGTGATAAATGGACACAAATTGCAGCTAGACAAAACTGGACAAAGTTAAATGTGTCAAAAATGTTAACTAAAAAGAAAGTCTACTGTCGTTGATAATAGGGAAATTAACAACTTGAGGGTTTTAGGTATGTAAGTATTAAGGGATTGTAAGTAATTGTGCTGCTAGTCGCACTTTCATTCTTTAGTTTTAAACTTAAAACAATCATCAAAATCGGCTCACCCAATAGAATACTGCGAAGTAACAAACATAAAAATACAAATTAAGAACCTCCTCCTGCATTCGTCTAAAGCATCGTATAAAATGACGTGTGGTTCAGCGTGGAAATTCCGAATTAATTTAATTTCGATTTCATCGCCACGGGAATTATTGCATATATTAACATATCCATGGTGTTTTTTCCTACAATTTCTGGATCTTCTGTAGTTTTGAATTCTTAAGGTTAAACTGACGTAACCTGGGGTATTTTTCGCTATTATGAAGGTTAATTAAGTAGGTCTTTTGTGAATAATAAAGACACAACTTATTTTTTTTTGTTGCATTATAATATAATATTGACTGCCTCGGTGGCTCAGTGGTATGAGTATGCGACTGCCGCCACTGAGGTCCCAGGTTCGATTCCGGGTCGAATCGAATTATTTGTGTGATCCACAAATGTTTGTTTCGGAGTTTGGGTATTTTCTATGTATAATATGTATGTATTTAGAAATATATAAGTATGTTTATCAGTTGTCTAGATCCCATAACACAAGCTTATATTAGCTTAATTTGGGCTAGATGACGTTGTGTGAAAATGTTCAAAAATATTTATTTATATTTAAAAATATTTAATGCAATATTGTTTTATTTTAAATAAAATAGTCTTAATGTTTAACGACTTATTATTTTAGCATTAAATCATGTTGTCATTCTTTCATGTGTAACTACAATTGTCCATGAGTCAATCAAAAAGTCATGAGTCAATCAAAAATGGAACTGGAACACTTTCAGTAGGAATTGGGAAGAAGAAATTGTTGGTGCCGTGGAAATCTGCTATATAAGCTGAACTGTTTCATGATTATGAATATCATATAATATCTTAAATGCTGAACTAACTTAAAGAAACATAGTTTTGTCATGACCGTTCGTCCGTCTGTTTAATTCTCGGCTTTCCTCCTAAACGGTTAAAGCTAGAAAAATGAAACTTTGCATAAATATGTGTAGGTATTTATAACGGTGACCAAGGGCTACAATAAAATAATGAAAAATATTTTTTTGAGCTGCCTCTTGTAATGAATTGTTGATTATTTAATATTGTTAGCAAAGTCAGGTAAACTTAGTTGATATTTTTACCCAATAATTATACTCGACGTGATGTGATTCTATGAATGTATTTGAGTAGGTCATTTGATTCAAAATACCATTCCAAGTGAATGGTATTTTGTTAGTCTATGAAGTACGAACAGATTCATTCGTTCTTGATATAATGATATGAATCTATATTAATGAATGTGTTGTACTGGGTGGGAGGTCTTAAAAATGGCATTCTCTTGGTAAAGCTCGACAAAGACAGACGTGGTAGTTACAAAAGTTTGGGTTTGTATCGAGAGTTATCGAAATATATATAATACCTACTTTTTTTTTTTTTTTTTTTTTTAGTTCCGCGACCAAGGCCGCGGCCGCTCTAACGTCCGTTGCCGGGCGTCTCTGGTTACAAGCAGAACGTATTTCCAGTGGCGCCCGGCGGACTTTGACCACCTCTGTGGTCTCTGCGGGGGTTGGGTCGGGATGAGAATCCCGCGTCGTTGGGGTAGGGTTTTATCCCGCGTCAGTGAGTGAATCTGGTTGCGTGCTATGGGGCAAAAAAGCTCCGCAGCACGCAACCCTTCTAGCCTGCTTCTGTAAGGACGACGGGTGGCGATCCCGCCGTCCTCAGGCCCCGATCATGGAGGTCGATGGTCTTGGGCGTAGATGAGTCTGCGGCGCCCTCGCCGCTGACTACGGAACTCGGCGGGGAGGGTACGCTCCCTCTCCCTCTCGGCCGCCTCCTTCGCGAGCACGACTTGATCGCAGAAGGACACGGCCGCGTTCCACCTACTCCCGCTGGAGACCATGGCTTGAAGCATGGTCTCCAGCGAGAGGGTATCCACGCCCAGACCCACTACGAGGTCCCGGCGCTGACTCGCCCACGCTGAGCACTCCACCAACGTGTGGAGTGCGGTGTCGTCGTCGGAAACCTCGCAGTGTTGACACCGGGGTGTGACCTCACGATGGATGCGAAACAGATAGCTACCGAAGCATCCATGCCCGGTAACGATCTGCGTCGCACGATACGTGAGGTCACCATGCTGCCTCTGCAGCCAATCGTCCATGATCGGTCTCACCGCCGCGATGATGGTGGCACCCCACTTGGGTTGCTCAAGTCGCACCCGCCATGACTCCATGAGATCCTGTCGGAGTTGGGACCGCCGGTCATCGATTTCTCGAGGCGCAGGCCTGTGGTCCCGCTCCAGCGCCTCCTTGCGCCATTGGAACAATGACGCAAGGGCTCTCGCTTCCAGGTCCCATGGAGGGGTCCCGGCTAGGAGACATGCAGCCTCTCCGGAGATCGTGCGGTAGCCCCTTATTGTTTTGACGGCCAAGGTCCTCAACGGTCTGTTAAGGAGCGTTGAGTTGTTGGCAATACGACGGAGGTAGAGAGGCGTTTCATGATACACGAGCGCCTCCCTAACGCAGCTCCATGGCAAGGTGTTGAACGCGTTGGCGATGTCAAGAGACACCGCCACCACCACCTTGCCCTGCGAGACTGCTTCCTCCGTCAGGCTCTTGACGCGCATGATCGCGCTCACGGTGGAGCGTCCCCGACGGAAACCGTACTGGTTGTCCGCCAGGTCTGGCCCCACCGTCGAGAGATGCTCGACGAGGCGTTCCGCGATAATTCGCTCAAAGAGCTTACACACCTCGTCGAGCAACACGATCGGCCGGTATCCGGACGGTGAGTCCACCGGCCGCCCCGCCTTACGGATCAGGACCAGCTTCCCCGTCCTCCACACCTTGGGAAACTGGCCCCTTTCGAGGCATGCGCTAAAGAGCCCCATCAGTCGAGGCCCGAGTTCTTCGAGGGCCAGGACCCATGCACGGCCAGGAATGCCGTCGGGTCCGGGGGGCAGTGATTTTCCGGCGTTTAAGCCGGAGTACTGCCGCCCCTAGCTCCCCCACCCTGACTTCGGGTACGTCGTCTTCGCCGGTGCTATCCGCGTCGGGCAGAGACGGAGCCATGCGCGGAGAGACGTGCTCCTCCGCGCTCGTCGGAAACAGGGAGCCCATGACCCGCTCCAGCTGCTGCGGCTGGAGACTCTGGGTCAGTGGGGGCGCCCTAGGTCGGAGTTTCTCCCTGACCTGTAGGTACGGGCGCCCCCATGGGTTCTGCTGCAGGGTCTCCAGGAGCTCCTCGCGGGCCGCCGTCTTGGCCCGCTTTATTGTCTCCTGGAGATTACCTTTAGCCTCCCTGTAAGCCTGATAAAGCTCCGCCTCTCGGGTTGCCGCGTCGTCTGGGCGGCGATGCCTCCGGCGAAACCTGGTGTACTGGCGGCGGGCGGAGATGCATGCTGCGCGCAGCTGTGCAATCTCCGGCGACCACCAGTACACCTGCTTCCTTGCCGGTCTGGGTGTAACCCTAGGCATCGCCGCATCACAGATTTGCGACATGGCTCTCCTGAACCACTCCGCCTCGGCATCCACATCGGCAGGCCGGTCCGGTGCCGGAATCCAGGCCTGCACGATGGATGCCTCCAGGAGAGCCTCCCGATCCAGATGGTGAAGTGCCCAACGCGGATCCGGGGGATTTTCTACCGGCTGTGGGAGGTCAGGTGGGGGGACGACATCGAATCGGATGTACCGATGGTCCGAGTGCGTCTCCTCACCCTCCTCCACGTGCCAGCCAGTAATACGGGCGGCGAGGGCAGAGGTCGCGAACGATACGTCCACGACCGAGCTGGTCCCCCGCCGCCAGAAGGTGGCGACATTCCCCCGGTTGAGGACCTCCAGACCACGTGTTCTGGTCCAGTCCTCAAGAAGCCTCCCCTTGTCCCTGGTTTCCCGGGAGCCCCACGCCTCACTCCAGGCGTTGAAGTCTCCCAGGAGCAGGACAGGGCGAGGACGGCACGCAGCAAAGACGACGTCGAGCTCAGTGAGCCATAGCTCAAACTGAGTCTCGTCCAGTGTCGGCGAGATGTAGGTGGCCACGACTGCCAACCCATCATATTCCGCCGCAACACACCCGCGGCCCCTTGCAATGATAGCAAGGCGCGAGTTGTCTGCGGCGGACCCCCCGAAGATAAAACAGGCCGAGCCGTCCTCGTTCACCGGGCTTCCCGGGTGGACGTAGTACGGCTCGGCGACCACGGCCAAGTTTATGGACCACTGCCGGATGCTCTGGTACAGAAGATCCTGAGCAGCGCGGCAGCGGTTCAAATTCACTTGCAGGATGCGGATATGGGCGTCAGACATTAATGGACGTCCATATCAGCATCCCGCCGAGAAACATCTGGCCGTGCAGTAGCGGCACCCCCACCGCTCTCAGCGGACGGACGAGGCTTTGGCCTTGAGGCGGCGCAGGCTGTGCTGCCGACCCGGTGGTCCGCAGTCTTGCCCTCCGCCTCGCATCTAAAGCAGCGAGGCGGAGCATCACAGGCACTTGCCTTGTGACCGGGCCGGCTGCAGCGGAAGCACCGATCGCCCACGGTGACTTCCGCTGTGCACTGCACTCCGACGTGCCCCATCACCATGCACCGGAAACATCTAGTTTCCCGGGCACGAAGGAGGTGCACCTGCGCCTTTAGGAAGCCCCCTACGAGGAGGCTTCGTCCGTCCGCCACTTTAAGTGCCGCCGCGACAGGGCACTGGACGACTGTCGTGCCATGGCCAGTGAGGCTGAAGGAGATCTCTCCAGCCTTCACTTGGTCACGGGGACAGCCGCCTGCCTCCACGACGGCGGAAATGAGCTCCTCCGTCGTGGCCGCGTCATCCAGACCGGAGACGCGCAATGCAGCGCATTTGGTGGGTCTGGTGACGCGGACGGCTTCTGTGTCCAGCGCGTCCCTAAGCTGCGCTGCTAGGGCGTCAGCTTTAGGGCCGCTGGAGGCGCCGGAGACCTCGAGGAGGCGAGCTCCGGTGCGTGTCGTCTTGCACCGGAGACCCCCCTGTATATCGAGGGCCGAGAGGTTGACTGAGGACTTCACGGTCCTCAGTACGTCGGCGTACCCCACCCCCTTCTCCACACCTACCGTCGTCACCGTCAGGACGACGGCGGTGGAGCGAGGAGGGCGGGGCCTCTTCGGCGCCTTCGCCGCGGCGGCTTTGGCTGCATTCTTGGCCGCTTTCTTGGCGGCCTTCGTCTTCCTCTTCTTGGCCCCCACTACTTCCCACCCCTCCCGTCTGGAGGGATGTGAAGAAGCAGCGGGAGCGATGTTAGAGGAAGAGGAGGCGGCAGGGGTGCCGCTCTTCTTGCCGCGCCACTTGGCCTTCCGCGCCTGGGCCGCGGTCTCGGCCGGCAAACGGTACGCTGAAACGGACTGGGGCGGATCGGGGCGGCGGACAGCGGGTGTGCCGCTTGGTCCCGGAGCGGGAGAACCGCCAACAGCCGCCGCGTACGAAAACGCGGGCCGCGCTAGCGGAGGGCGGTACGCCCGGTCCTCCAGGACCGCGAGGCGCCTCTCGATCGCCGTCAGGACCTGTACCATTGTCGGCACAGGCTGTGGCGGCGATCCGGGTGCCGTGTTGGGCGCCGTGGTGGGCGCCGTGGTGGGCGCCGTGGTGGGCGCCGTGGTGGGCGCAGTGGTGGGCGCCTTGGTGGCCGCCGTGGTGGGCGCCGTGGTGGGCGCCGTGGTGGGCGCCGTGGTGGGCGCCTTGGTGGACGCCGTGGTGGGCGCCTTGGTGGACGCCGTGGTGGGCGCCTTGGTGGACGCCGTGGTGGGCGCCGTGGGTGGCGCTGCCTTCGGTGCTGGTCCAGCCGTCGGAGGAGGAGGCGGCAGCATGGGACCGGGAGGCGCCTTGACCACCTTGGTCAAGTCAGCGACCTCCCGCCACAGGTCATCCATCTGCTTTCTGGAAGCAGCGAGCTCCGCCTCCAGGCTCGTCACCTGCTTCCGGAGCCTCGCCTCCTCCTTGGTGACGCTCCGCGCGAGGAGCTTGTTGAGGGAAGATTGGGCTTCATCCACCAGTGAAGCCACAATCTACTTCCTCCCCGCCACGTTCCTGTTGCCCCGCATGGCCGCGTTCATGCGGGCAAAAACGCTCATCAACTCCCGCGCGGGCGGCCCACCGATTTCCCGGCGACTTCGCTGGGACAGTTGGACCGAGGACGGAGGAGGAGTTGGCGGCCGCCTTCTGTACGCGTCGAGACGCGTACGCACCGTCTTGACCGGCACCTCCTCCTCCGAATCGCTGGAGAGGAGGGACCCCCACCCGGAGCAGCTGGTGCTACGGTCGCGCGGCGGCCCCCCCTTCTCCTCAAGGGTCCTCTTCTTCGTCGCCGAAGAGCGGCCCTTCTTCTTCACACTGCTGGGAGCTGACCCATCGTCAGTCCCAGCAGCATCAGTTCCTTGGGGCGTCGACATCGCGCTGCAACTAGGCAGCGCGGCGCGAGCCCCCAAATCGATAGGCATCGGAATCAATATTTCCTGCATCATGTCGTCGGTTGACACTGCCCGGGAAAGGGCAGTGTCGGGACCGGAGGTCTCTTCGGGGTTATCCATATCAGGAACACAAAATCGCAAAGAATTTGGCCAATCGCAAGTACAGACTAGGACGTTCGGTCACCCAACTTGCCACTGCGTTACCGTGGTCAAGTTGGGGTCCAGGGCGGACGGCGAGGACGTAGTCACTAATCACTTGGGGCCCCGCCCCATATAATACCTACTTGTGAAAACTATTTGAATATATCTACCCTGTCATTACGAAGTAAGGTGTTTTATTTCAATGGAATTGGGATTGTGAATATTCATCACACTCTCCTACACAAATTGAAAATGTTTTTTTTTCTACCGTCAACCCCATCGTGTATAAATAGATAGGTCTTTTAAAAATATTTAGAAGTTGAGATGACAAATTTTTGGTTTAAGAATCCGTTTTCGAGACATTCAACTTTAAAACCCATATTTTCGTTAAAACAAAGCTTCCTTAAGCAAAGTTTAATCTAAAAGCTAAACGGCTGGCTCAAAGTCTTAAAAAATCATGATTCTATGTAGGTACTTGTAATTTAAACCTTCAAGAAAAACTATAACAGATCAGATAACTTTGTGAGTTCAGAAGTTATAGGCTAATAACATGACTACGGAACCCTATTCTTTGCGTGACCCACGCACTTGGTCGGTTTTTTTAACTAATGCCAGTGCGAGGTAAGCGAAAAGTATAACGGATTAGTGAGATTCTATTGTATTACTTAGAAATAACACAAAATTTTTTATCGATATTTTGCGTATTCCATAGTGTACACAACACTATTACACCCACACATTTGCATTTTGTTTTTGGGATCGCCTCTGAAATGTCTTTGTGTATCTTTCTACATACTATATCTATGGTTTAGAAACATTACCGTGCGGACAAAATGATATTAATGGTTTTTAATCATTGTTCATGTTACTGCTATGATCAGTATTTTTAGACTTCCGTCCCATAGGGTAAAACGAAAACCCTATTACTCCGCTGTCCGTACGTCCGTCCGTCCGTCTGTCACCAGACTGTATCTCATGAACCGTGACAGTCAGAAAGTTCAAAGTTTCACAGATGATGTATTTCTGTTGCCTCTATAACAACAAATACTAAAAAAAACATAATAAAAGGGGACTCCCATACAACAAACGTGATTTTTTTTGACGTTTTGGTACGGAGGCTTTTGTGCAAGATTCCGACTCGCACGTGGCCGGTTCTTATAAAGAATACTAGCTATCGCAAATATGAGTTACTAGCATTCCCGTTAACCTCTCCAGCTAAGATAAAAGTGCTTGCGTGTTAGAAGTGGGTTCACGTCAGTAGTGTAGTGACCGAGAATCGCACTCACATCGTCTCAAGTCTCAGTTGTATACAGTCGAGTCTTTAGTGTAAGGATCCCTAAAAATAAATACTTTTGACTGCCATAATGGAATATTTCAAAGCGCGTCATTTATTAAATATAAATAAAAATTGAAAGTTAATTATAAACCCAAAGGACGCCTTTTGTTAACTGCCACAGAAAATAGAATAACTCATAGATTAGGTATTTTTAAACCTCAACGAAAAACGAGGGGATTTTTTTAATGGCCGCCCTAATGTTTATTGCTGGACGCCCCAAGCACTGAAAGTACGCCCTTGGAAGGATAACCAAAGGTCGTCGTCGGACTTTGACCACCTATGCGGTCTCTGTCAAGGGGGTTCGGGAACGAGACGAGCTAACTTTAACTTGTGTATCGGTTGTCTGTCTTTGGCATCATAGCAGTCGAACGGATGGACCAAATATCGATGCCGTTCAAGATGGTCCTTGGCTAGTAAATAAATTTTTAAGTGCATCATCATCCTAGGTGATTTGAGTGCTTACTTTCGTGTTCGAAATTAATTGTTTTAGTAGCCATTTTGTCCGCCTATGTTTATAATTAGAAATGTTATGTCAAATGAAAGTTATTTATAGCCGTAAACTAGTTTAATATTGATACAACTTTGACCTTGTTAGCCCTTATGGGTCTGTAACGAAGTCACAATGTCATGAAAGTTTAGTATTTACTCTGACCAAATACTGCCTCAGGCTGAGTCGTTATTTACCGAATCTATACCTACTACGGCACCGGACTGAGTACTTACTGAATCTAAGTATACCAGTATTATTAAGCTGAAGAATGGTGGATTTTGCTTTTTAAGAAATGCATAGTTAAGTTAAACTTATTCAATTATCATTCAACGAGCCTTTTCCCAGCTCAGTTGGGGTTGGCTTTACAGTATAACTGTGATTCGGTTGAACTTCGGTATTTTCCTTGAAGCAACTGCCATCTGACCTCCACAACCCATGGGCGATATCGAAGTTCTGTAGTTAGACCGGTCAGATTTTTGATTTAGGGCTTCAACTACCCCTAACGACTGCCATAGATGTTTGTATAACAACCGGGACCGACGGCTTAACGTGCTCTCCAATGCACGGAGGGGTCGCAGTGTCTTAAGAATTGGTCACTTATCCTAAGACCAGCCTGACTAGATGTTGCTTAACCTTTGCAATGTGTGAACATTTTCGTTACTAGACCACGAGTTTACAATATTCTTACCTAAATCGCAAAAAAATGTCTTAGATCATATTTGAACTAGCGTCAGTCAGATTGCCAAAAAGTGGGTGACATGACCCATTTAACATATTTTTTGAAGCTTCCTACGGCTATTGACTATTGACAAACTCTTCCGAGCGCTATGGTAGGGGGTACAGTATAAAAAAATCCTACCCCTGTGGTACCTACTCTACTAGTACCTAAGTATTAAGTATGCATACTTACTAATACAACAGATTTAGGGTTTCTTTATACTGTACCCCCTGCCATAGCGCTCGGAAGTTTTAGGGTTCCGTAGTTCGTCTTATTATTTTTAGGTACTCCGAAAAAATAGTTTTCATAATTTTATTCTAGCACTTTGTCGGCGTAGTAAATAATAAAGCATGCAAAGTTTCATGTTTCTAGCACCAGCCGTTTGGGAGGAAAGCGAAGGACGGATTAACGGACATGACGAAACTATAAGGGTTCCGATACATTTACTACGGAACCCTAAAAATAAGGTTGTCTGTCATGAATTGGCACAAATGGATCGAAGCGCACGTAACAATACTTGCCACGGCTGTTCCTCCTTGACTAAAGGCTACGGTTGACGAATTGTCGTTTTATGATAATGGGCGTGGGCGCAGTGAATGATGAATCGCTATTATTTGAGTATTCATATTTTTGTAATGTCCATCGATTTCTGAATTTAATTTTTCATGCAAAATGTTAAAGCTTATAGAAAGCGAAAAAAATTGAGACCCGTTGCCTTGCGATGAAATGTTGATGAAAGGCAACAAAGCCGCTATGGCACAGCCAATTAAAGTCCTCGCGTCTCGGACTATGAATTTCGCAATACATATAATTTAAGATTGAACGATTGAAATTAATTTGGAATGGCAAATTTTGAAGTTCCTCACATCTATTTGATGAATATAAGGTAGTTACTCAATTAAAAAATTCGTCATAACTTATATTTTGATTCAAGTTATTCGTAGGAGTTCGATTTTTGCTGAGCGCGTTTCTTGTCCTGCACCTGGAGCTAGTTAGGAATAACTAGTTCTTCTGTGCTATCAACTAATCAAGCATTACCTTGAGGCGAAATCAACTATGAAGATCGATGGAGCCACGTTTTAAAAAAGAAGAAGATGAAGAAGTTATTCGTAACAGGATAGTCACAAAACAAGGTACCTTATTTAAGAGGAGGGCTACTTTTACAGTTAGTAACTTAAAGTGCTTTGAAGATACTTATTTATTTATTTAAGAATTGTCAACATTTGCTAACACTCTTACATGTAAGTACATTATACAAAGTGTTATGATATATATATATATATATATATATTATATATATATATACTAGCGGACCCGACAGACGTTGTCCTGCAAAAAAAAGAACCAAATTGTGAATCTAAACCATTCTCGAATCCCCTTGAACACACACAAAAAATTTCATTACCATCGGTCCAGCCGTTTAAGAGGAGTTCAGTGACATACACACGTACAGTAGAATTACGAGTATATAATATATAAAGATATTGATAAATGTGACAAACAATTATAGGGAAATACAGCATGCAATAAAGAAAGATACAAAAAAAAAGATAAGTTATGTTGTGCCACAGAACACAACTTAAATAAAAAATATTAAATTAAAAAAATGCTAAGGTACATTTAATTAACATTATCCATAAAGTAGTTCAAACTTAAAAAAGAAAAACGACAATTACAAAAGATGTAACTACATTATAATACGAGTACATACAAAAAATCATGTAAAAGCACTCTAATTTGGAATATAAACCAATTTCTATTTCTATGCTGACTGTACTCCAAGAGAAGTAACTAATTTGCAATTGTAATTTGTACCCTACACTTCAAATTATTAGGACTAATTACAATTTTAGATGAAACTATGCAGTCAAGGCAATCTCTTTAAGTTCAAAGTTAATTTCGTGACCTGATGGAAATGACTACAAACACGTATTTATGAATTAATTACTGAAATGAAACGGACATTTATAGTGAAAATACAGAGGAGAAACATTGAGTCAATAAAATAAAAATAAAAATTGGACATTCTCACACAACGTTATCAATTATGGTCCAAATTAAGCTAATAAATAACTTGTCTACAATCTGTCACTATGGGATCTAGACAACTGATAAACATACTTATATATTTATACGAGTACAAACATTTGTAGATTACACAAATATTAAATTCGATCTGGACTGGAATCTTCGACCTCAGGGACGGCAGTCGCACCCTAATACCACATACCTAATATATATATATATAGCTAGTGTTGTTCAAACAAGACTTATTCGGTAATAATGTTTTTTTTTGGATGATTTTTTTTTTCTTGTTTGGCGGTATATACACATATCGAAAGTGGTTCCGGACGATCAGCTGATGGGGATGTATTCAGGTTGATATAACCCTTATGTAACATCCTGTATACATAAATATGTAGTTCATTGACGTTTCCGGGCACTTAGCCACGGCCTTTGACAGTATGTACCCCTCGGACCACCAATGAAACATAACGCGATCTATTAGTAGTACCCTTAACTATTTTATTATGACAACTAAATAAATGCTTGCGTCATAAAATAGGATGCCATCAGCTCTATTTTTTTCTTTTTAAATTGCCACCTAGACGTCACTTGCTGCGCGTCCCGGGTAAGCCCGGGGGGCTAGGATAATACCAGGGCAACATCAACATCTCCGGGAACCAAGTCATCCTCATTCACACTGTATTAATCTGGTGACAAAATAGACAAGGCTGTGGAAAATTTACTCAAATAGCTTAGAAACGACAATAGAGGCGAGGCGTCGGTTACGTGGTATCAACAAAGTGGTGAAAATTGGTGAAATAAACTCCTCTGACTACCCTTTCGATGATAAATACGTGTTTCCGTGTGTATGTATTGAAAAAAGTTAGACCAACCTTCCAGTTTTCCAGAGTAAACGTGTGTAGGAGTGTATTCTAGCTGACCACTTGTAGAATGAAATTCCACGTCGTCCGCAAATACAGAACTGGAGTCTGGCCGCAACACCAATTTGAACTCTCTGCAAAGAAGAAAAAAGTTTTTAATTTATATCACGTTTGTCTCTTAACTCGATAAAAATATTTGGTATGTAGCGACTGATTTCGAGTTTAAAGAGTCAAAATTATTTTTTTATTTAGATCACAAAGTCGTTTGAGTGATTCTACCAAATTCCTGTTCCGAATTTACTGCCAAATTCGCAACGCAAACAGCCTGTGAGTAAGAATCTGACAAGAAATCAACCTGAAACCTTCAATTATACTCCCTAGGTAAGTGTTGAACCTAACTGTCCAAACCATGGTACTACCGAACCTTATGTAACTTTCTATGGTAACAACTTAACTCACTCTAAAATTTAAACTTTTATTCAAAGTTCCACTATTTTACATAATACTTCATGGCTAAGCCACGTACCTATGACTAATTATGATATAATGCTTTTAAGACTTCAAATTGTTCGTATGGAGCAAGGTGTAATGGCTAATAAATCAGTGTTATAATACTTATATTATACTGAGTTAGTACCCTTTTAATGTTTTAAGTTTGAGACATTGAGGTATAGAGTTGTTCGTGAATTTCTTCGTAGCGTGTGGGGGATTTCCTTATAATGTATTCATCACAGACTAAATAAAAAAGTTGTTTAATTACGCTAAAGGCCGAAGTAGCGTGGAAAAAAGATTACTCCCTAAAATAAATGTCTCGAAGGAGTAAAGAGAGATAATATATCGAGTTGGCGTTGTAAATAATTTTCCGATTGATGAATACAGAATCAAATAAGAGATACCTCACGCTCAATACTAAATATGTTCAGGATGTTAGGATCAAAGCAAAGAAGGACTATTTACAGTGTAGCTTGATGGCACTTGGACGACTTGCTACACATATTAAACAAAAACACACAAATATTTTCCACTAGTTTCTCTCATTCACTGACCGGAGTCGCCTCACCGGTATCAGTATCACCAGCTCACCAGAGATTATTAATCATCTATGATGCAAACCGCTCAGTGAATGAGGTTGGCTTAGGTGTCTAACCCTGAGGGGCGGGGCCCCAAGTGAGTAGTGCGTACGTCCACGTTCGTCCGCCCTGGACCCCAACCTGACCACCGTAACGGAGTGGCAGGTTGGGTGACCGAATCGCATTGCTCGATACTTGTGGCCAACTTGTTTGCGCTATATTTTTTGTTCGCACAATTCTTTCCCCGGCATTGTCCCCTTTCAGGACGATGGCGGGTCGTAAAAATAAAAAAAAGAATCTGCGTCGGTCCGGGGCCGTTTGGCTCCGGAGGATGGGAATCGTGAGGGTTCTTCGGTAGGATCACCGCCTGCGGCGTCTACACCTAGTACGCCTGCTGCAACTGCATGTCAGAGGACCTCACGGTCCACTGCTGCTTCGGTCGAGGGTGATTCCTCGGACATGTCTCTCGAACAGTCGGAGACCACGCCGAGTGTAATCGCGTCCAAGTTCTGGACTTCAGTACGGAGTCGGAGTGCAAGCCGGAAGCGGAACTATTCGACGGACATGGATGGGTCATCTACGGAGATGCCTCCTCCGTCGAAGTTTATTGCTGGCCCATCCACTGCCGAGTTCCGTGTGGGTGAGAACCCTGCTGAGGTAAGAGCTCGCAGACTTACCGAAACGTCGCGACGTACGGAGGACATGGTGTTGCAGCTGGCGGCAAGCATCAAGACACCCAAGAAGGGTGAACTCGAGACGAAGGCGGAGATGCTAAAGAGATCCCAGGCGAGTCTGACAGTCATCCTGGAGGTAGCTCTGAGGTCCAGCCGCCTGAAAGGCACCTTCCAGAAAGCCCTAAAGTTGGCTCACACCTGCCGCAGGCCACACTGGAGACCCTTAATAAGCGGACGGTTTCAGAGGAAACTCTGCAGCTGCAGGAGGCCAATAAGCGTCTGTCCACGCGATTGGCAGAGGTGGAAGAGGAGCTGAGGCAGATGCGCCAAGTGGCACGTCCCTCTCTCCCAGATCAGATGGTGGAATCCAGCCCAGCGACTGCGAATGATAATGCACCCGTCCTAACGGATATTCCGATGCGGGAGATCATGCTGCGGGTAGGTACGATGGTAGGTGCACGCTTCGATTCAATCGAGGCGCGTCTGCCTCGGGAAATCCTGCGTCCTCCTCGTAGCGGTGACCTGCGAGCCGCGGCAGTGTCGAAGCCCAGCGTGTTAGCAGGTCCCTCGTTCGCTACGGTGGTTGCGGGGAATTCTAAGGCACCAGTTGCTCAAACACGTTCTGCAAGCAAGAGGCGGCAAAAGAAGGGCACCACCTCTCAGAGTGGTCTGCTGGTATTCTCGCAACGGCCATCACCCTCGCTCGTTGTAAGGGGTAGTGAAGCCTCAACGCGTGCCACTGCTCCTGGCCCATCGGTGTCTGCCCTCACTGTTCCTCAGACTGAGGAGTGGCAGACAGCGAGTGGCGGACGCAAGCAACGACGGAAGAAGAAGAAGAAAGCTTCTGGCAGGAGTGATGTTCCCGTCCCAGGAGGGGGAAAACGTAAGCCACTCCGGGTGCCGAAAACGGCTGCTGTCGTAATTACAGTGGCACCTGAGGCCCGGGAGCGTGGTCTGACGTATGGGGCCGTGCTTCGAAAGGCCAAAGAGGGGATCAACCCCTCTATTCTTGGAGGTGTTGGAGTAAGGTCTCGCCTCTCGCAGACAGGTGCTCGAATGTTCGAGTTTCCAGGGGCAGAGGGGAATAAGGTGGCTGACGCCTTCGCAGAAAAGCTGCGAGGTTTGCTTGCGGAGGATGAGGGCGTAAAAGTCGCCAGGCCTACCAAATGTGCAGAGATGCGCATATCGGGTCTGGCTGACTTCGACACAGCGGAGGATGTTCGGAGCGCTATAGTCAGTACGACGCAATGCGCCTCAGAATCTGTCAGACTTGGAGCTATCCGCCCCGGACCTGGTGGTACTGGTGCGGTTTGGGCGAGTGTGCCCGTTGCTGCGGCCAAATTACTGGCCACTGCCGGACGGCTTCTCGTGGGCTGGGTCTCGGCCAGGGTTACCCTGCTCGACGACCGGCCCATGAGGTGCTTCAAATGTATGGCATCCGGGCACACTCGTCCCACCTGCACTGCGACTTTTGACTGCAGTGGACTATGTTTCCGCTGTGGTAAGCCAGGGCACCTGTTAGCGGATTGTTCCGCAAGCCCTCACTGCCCCGCGTGTGCAGCAGGCAAGCTGCCTGCGAACCACATGGTGGGAGGTCAGGGCTGCAGGCAGCCCCGTTCCAATCGACCGGACCCAGGGGCACGTCGATCGCTCCAGATGGACTCTGGACCTGAAACAGAGAGCATGCCGCCGTCGTCGCGGATGGAGGAGGATGTTGTAACCGTTGCTACTTAATGGATCACAACCTCCTCCAGACTAACCTTAACCACTGCCGCGATGCGCAGGATCTTTTCCTACAAAACATGGCGGAGTGGTCAGTGGCCTTAGCCGTAGTCGCGGATCCCTACTTTATTCCTTCCCGTCCCAATTGGGCCGGTGACCGGGAAGGATCCGTGGCAATCATCAGTTCCGGGGACCCTCATTTCCCCCCCTTGTCGACAAGAGACAAGGGCCCGGGATATGTTGCTGTCGAGTGGGGAAGTATCACCGTATACGGCGTTTACTTTCCGCCAAGCTGGAGTCTAGCTGATCTCGAGACTGCTCTGGAATCCATAGAGCTCTCGATACGGCGACGGCCTTCAGGTTCAGTCCTAGTCATGGGGGACTTCAACGCCCATGCTACGGCGTGGGGGTCCCCTAGGACTGACGTCCAGGGTGAGGCTGTTCTCGAGTGGGCCAACTCGGTGGGCCTCTGTATTCTTAACAGAGGCACCACTAGTACGTTCGAGCGACGGTTGGGGAGTTCCATAGTGGACCTCTCGTTTGCTACCCCAGCAGTTGCCGAACGAGTCAGGAGCTGGCGAGTTCTGGAGGAGGTGGAGACGCTCTCGGATCACAAATATATCCGATTTGAGCTCTCCCGGACCCAGACCGCTGGCAGAAATCACGAGGCTGGCAGTACCTCCCGCTTCCCGCGGTGGGCTGTGCGTCGGCTCGATCGGGACCTACTGACAGAGGAGGCCATAATCCAGTCGTGGCTCTCTCCACAGCCTGTTTCCGAGGGGGTTGATGCAGGGGCACGCCGCTTTAGCAGATCTCTATCTTTTGTTTGTGATGCGGCGATGCCCCGGGTTACTCGACAGCCACCAAAGAAACAGGTGTACTGGTGGTCTACCGAATTAACAGTTCTCCGTGCGGCCTGTATTCGTGCACGTAGATCCTATGCTCGCAGCCGGCGACGTAACCGCGGTGAAGACGAAGAGAACCGGCTTTACGAGACTTATCGCGATGCGCGAATGTCTCTGAAGCTGGGTATACGTACTGCCAAGGAACGCAGTAGAGAGGAAATGCTGAAGGATTTGAATCGTGATCCCTGGGGCCGACCCTATCGCACAGCGCGTCAAAAGCTCTGCGTGCAGGTCTCCCCCTGACACAAACCCTTCAGCCCCGCTTCCTGGCAGAAGTGGTCGAGGGTCTTTTCCCGGATCGGGCGGAATACACGCCTCCGTCCATGGGTAATACAGCTGAAGGCGCAGTACTCACTATTGGGGAAGAGGTTCCGCCGATCACGGAGGCGGAAATTGGAGCGGCTGTTCTTCGAGTCCGTTCAAAGAAGACCGCCCCCGGGCCGGACGGAATTCCAATCCGCGCGTTAGCCCTGGCCCTCGATCACATGGGTGACCGTCTCAGGGAACTGTTTGATGCCTGCCTCTCATCTGGAAGGTTCCCTCTGTGCTGGAAGAGTGGAAAACTCGTGCTCCTGCCAAAACCGGGACGGCCTGCCGAATCGGTTGCGGCCTACAGGCCCATCGTGTTGCTGGACGAGACGGGTAAACTTTTTGAGAGAATTCTCTCTGCCCACATCGTCCGGCACATGGCTACGGTTGGCCCCGACCTGTCGGACGCCCAGTACGGATTCCGAGCTGGGCGATCGACGATTGACGCATGATTGATGTACCGGTGAAGGATACACTGAAGTACCTGGGTCTAGTGTTGGACTCCAAGTGGCACTTCGACGAGCACTTCCGCTTTCTGGAGCCAAGACTAATCGGCACTGCGTCTGCATTGGGTCGGCTATTGCCTAACCTAGGGGGACCTAGTGTCGGTTTTCGTCGGTTATACACGGGGGTGGTCCGATCAATGGCGCTGTATGGCGCCCCGGTGTGGGCGGGATCCCTGACCGTCCGCAACAAGCCATTTTTATGGCGGGCGCAGCGCGTCCTGACGGTCAGGGTAGTACGTGGTTACCGCACTGTGTCTACAGAAGCGGCATGCGCGTTGGCCGGAACTCCCCCTTGGGACTTAGAGGCGGTGGTGCTCGCCGAGGTCTACCGACTGACAGCCGAGTACCGGGCGGGTGCTGGTGGTCAACGGCCACCACCCGAAGAGGTACGTGGGTGGCGGGAAGCCGCACACGGAGTCATTATGGCTCATTGGTCGTCCCGGCTGGTAGAACCACGTGCAGGTCATCGCACTGTCGCGGCTCTCCAGCCGGTCATAGTCGATTGGGCGGGTAGGCAGCACGGGACCCTTACCTTCCGACTGACACAGGTGCTTTCAGGGCATGGTTGCTTCGGAAAGTACCTGTTCTCCGTCGCTAGGAGGGAATCGAGTCCCGCCTGCCATCACTGTGATTGCGGTGAGGATTCTGCGCAGCACACTCTCGAGGTCTGTCCAGCCTGGGTCGTGCAGCGCCGTGAACTCACCGCAACACTCGGAGTCGATCTCTCGCTACCAGCCATCCTGCGTTCCATGGCTGATAGCGACGGTTGTTTTACCGCGGTCGCCACCTTCTGCGAAGACGTGGTCTCGCAGAAGGAAGCGGCGGAGCGAATCAGAGAGGAGAATCCCCTAGCTGACCCAAACCGCCGCCGGCGAACCGGGCGAAGGAGGCGCGCTTTTGCGCGTCTTATTCCGCCCTGATTTGGCCGCGGGTGGATGGGACGGGAAGATCCCTCCACCTGCATTAGTGCCTCCCGCGAGCGAGAAGTGATGCCCAAGTGTGCGGGGCATCACTAAGTCTGAAGACGGGGCCCGCATCTCACCTGCGGGCCAGCGCTGAGTGGATCATTGACGTTATGCCACAGCCCCCGATGGTCCACTCACCAGGCACAGAGTAAGGCACACGGCAGGTTGGTTTTAGTGGGTGAGAGCCCCACATGCCCCACAGGCGTCCCCGCGCCCGTGGAAGTGCGCATGAGGTACATTTTTTTCATGCCAAAAAAAAAAAAAAAAAGGTGTCTAACCCTGAGTAGATAATAAAGTATTTAGTTATACAATTAAGATAAAATGTAAAATCTGAAAACAATATTTTTAATAAATAAATAAAGACCGACTATACCCTGATATTCCGACACTAAAGACCTACCTAGAAGCAGAAATGGAATGGTACCTAGAGAATTGGAATGAAAGACGATAGTTACTAAGGATAGTTAAGAACGAATGAGCCGTGTGAGGGCTATCGCTCCACTAGTTAGCCTCCTAGATAAATTAGATACTGTGTGTCTAATAGGCTTTGCCATTGGCAAAGGTGCGCAAATAAAAAATACCCCGAGTGGATCATTGCCGTGATGCCACAGTCCCCGATCCATTCACCAGGCGCAGAGTAAGGCACACGGCAGATTGTTCTATTAGTTGGGAGCCCCATAAGACCCCAAGGGCTTTCCCGCTCCCGTAGAAGCCCTTGGTGAGATTCCCATGGTCCCATTATGACGCTTATAAACAATATATTTTGAAAAGAAAGTAAGAAAAAGTAGTAAAACTTTTATAGATTACTTAACCAAAAGCAGAAAAATCTCATAATACGAAGAAAATTGAGCATGAAAGAATTTAAAAATGATTCCCTTGAGTCAAGACTCGCCTCCACAAGTAATGTGCCCGCAGTAAACCCGTTTCGTATTCCAAAGCATACAATAATGTCTCGTATTGTTACCGCAGCGAGGATTTTATACAAATACATTTAGTCTCAAGACTACACTCGCTATTTACTAGGGTTGCCAAGATGGCTATCATTATTTATTATAAAGTTAGCAGTCGCCCGCTACTTTGTTCGCTCTTGAGAGACAAATTTTCCCTATTTCGCAACATTTTCCATTGCTGTTCCGCTCCTGTTGGTTGTACCGTGATGTATATAATAATCTATAGCATCACAAGATAAAAAAGCAATTCAACACAAAGAGCCTGAGATTAGCGGATCGTCATACCTATAGCTCAATATACTCGTATAACGGTTCAGTCTACAACCAGAATTTGATCACTCAGATAATAATACCTGGGTGACCAAATTCCACACTTGTGCGTCCTATGATCACCTGAGAGCAAAAATTGTTTTATTTTTATATTATTATTATTCCGGGTGATCAGAATACCTGCGGTTTCCAGTCTGTCCGTACAAAATGCACGTCATGATATAGTTCGTCTAGAAAACTCTCTCCAAGTTCTATTGAGCGGGAATCAAAGCAATTTTTCCAATAACTAAGTTACATAGTACAAACAGGGGGAGACAGGCGGAACGTCTATCTCTCTAACCTCATTAGACACCGCTTGTTAGTGTTGTTTCTGAAGCACTATGAAAGCAAATTGTGAAATAAATATTGTAAAGTAGGATTTTGGAAATTCTTCTACCAATTATAGCTAACGTATAGTGTCAAGGGACGGGCAAACTCATCCTTCACATGCGACGTAAACCACGCATTATGACATCTGAGCAGGATCTGGCCTAGGTCTATACAATTTGTATGGTAACGAACACACTGGTCATTCACCACGCTGCGCTGTCTTACGCGTCACCGCGCCAGATTCGCTTGTTCCCATGCTATCCCACGCGTACGACGCTGTCACACACGTTTAAAGTATCATAGCGCGTAGAAAATGGTAACGTCAGACGTCATAAGACGTAGGACCAGTTTGTCGCTGTTTCCCACGTCGCGTGGTATGCGTCGTATGTGAAGGACCAGTGTGTTTTAAGCTTTATCCTTGAGTGCTATAGACACATTTTATTCCAATAATGTGTTTCTATGGAAATTAATGTTATGTAAGTAAAGTGGGCATCAGCGAGTTGTGAAATATTTTATTTTACCATACAGATCGGTCACCACACTACTGACGTGAACCCACATCTAACACAAACAGTTTTAGCTTAGCTGGAGGGGTTAACGGGAATACTAGATCATACTCGTATTTGCGATTACTAGTATTCTTTTTAAAAAAAACGGCAATAAATTATTATATGAGATAAATTTATTAACCGGCAAAATGTGGGTTAATACCTTTACAAACCGCAGAAAAGCGAGAAGCTACATAGTGAAGTAATATGCTCCAGGAAAATAAATATCTAGTAGATATTTATTTTCCTGGAGCATATTACTTCACTATAGGGATGGGCCGAAATTCGTTTCACATTCGGTTTAACCGAACTTCGGCAGCTTGAACCGAACTTCGTCATTCAGCCGAAATTCGGTTAATATGCCGAACATTCGGTGCAAAACAACCGATTTTTTTATTACACTTGCACTATCATACATACTCGTATTTTATATACTATATATATTAGATACTATATATATATATATATATACATATATATATATATATATATATATATATATATATTAGATAGATACTATATATATTAGATATCAACGAACCACATATAACACATTTCACTTTGTTCTGATCGTCAGTCTCTGTATAAAATGTCCAAACACTTGATTTTTTTTCTTCCACTCATCTTTACGAGTATACTAATACAACACACAAATAAATATCTATACACAAATAATACCACCAAGAACCACTTTAAAACAATTGATTTGCGTAATATGAAACAATAGCACGTGACGAGCTGGTGACGTTTACAACTGACCGGCTGGTTAAAGGACCTGCGGGGTAGCGCGGAGTGCGGGCGTGCAGACAAGTCACAACAGGTCACAACATGAAAAAGCGCGGCGAAATTGAACCGAAGTTCGGCCGAATTTTTCATTTATACCGAATGTTCGGCCGAAGTTCGTATTCGGTTCAAACCACATTCGGCCCATCAGTAATATCTACGAAATATAAGAATTGTAACTTTATTGGAACAGTGACCGGTGACCGTCATCGATAACTTTTAACTGAGTTATTTATCTTAATTACGAGATAACTTTCGTTTACTTTTTGGGTTAGTTTTTTTGTAATTGAAAAGTGCGGTGCCAACTTCTTGTACGTGTCTGATTTATGCTTTTGATTATTACAGTTATTATACTTAGAAAACATGTCTATTAGATCGATGGTTAATACGTGTATTACTAACTCAGTTAGTGCTAGTTCGACTTGAAAAAATATTTTTAAGTTGAATATACATACATACATATTACGCCTATATCCCGAAGGGGTAGGTAGAGACGCATTACACACCCACAATTTGCCAGTATTGTTAGTCCCACGTAATATGCAAGCCTATTGCCGTCACCGGGCACTCTGGAAAGTGGATTTTGTCCAAAATGGCCAAATTAATTAATGATATAAGCAACTATATTATAATTTTGAAAACTAAATTTGAAACCCGTTGACTTGCGATGAAATGATGATGAAAGGCAACAAAAAATCTTAAATGCCAGTCGCTGTAGCACAGTCAATTAAAGTCCTGGGCGTCTCGGACTCAAGTTTAAGTTGAATAGTGTATAAATAAATAGGCTATATTTTACATAAAGCTACGGTCAATAGGCACCGAGCAAAAATGACAGCTTCCGTTCCGTGTGCTGCCCAAAAACAGATACGAAGTTCACGTGGAACCGTGGGCACGAACTAGTTCTATGGTATATCTATAGAATAGACTATAATTATGTGTTGTGGGGGTAGTATGCTACGTCTGATTAGGATCTGATTAGGATATTGAATTAGCGATGCCGCTGCTGGCGCCGTCACGCCCGCGGCAACAAGGAATGCAATATTACGTTGAATGCGGTAACACAATAAGATTAGTCTATATTTGTATGCTTGTTAGGATTATTAACTAGCTCTTTACAGCGGTTTGACCTGCAATCGTGACACTATAGCCACTGGGAGTGTATCGGGAACATTAAAAACAGAACCTGTCATCGTTAAAATATTTTACGTAAAAAAAATTTTAGCAAAAAAATCCACTTCAAATTAACGGCATGGAACCAAATAATTGTAATGGAATGGGACCTAATTGGTACCACACGGGAAGTACTAGCTTTCAATAACCGATTTTGAAAAAAAAATGTTTTAAAATCGTCTCTCTACATCGAAAGTTAAAAAAGTACCTAAGTATGAGGTAAGTAACAAACATAAAAACCGGCCAAGTGCGAGTCGGCCTCGCGCACAAAGGGCTCCGTACCAAAATTGGCCATAAAATCACGTTTGTTGTATGGGAGCCCCCTTAAATGTTTAGTATATCCTGTTTTTTAGTATTTGTTGTTATAGAGGCAACAGAAATACATAATCTGTGAAAATTTCAACCTGCTAACTATCACGGTTCATGAGATAAATCCCAAGACAGACGGACGGACGGACAGCAAAGTCTCAGTAATAGGGTTTCCGTTTTACTCTGTGGGTACGGAACCCTAAAAAACGGCCAAGAGCGAGTCGGACTCTCGCACAGAGGGTTCCGTACAAACCTAAAAATGTATGTTTTTCGCAATTTTTCCTTTGTGTCCTGTGCTATAAGACGTTGCGTTTGCCATCGTGTGCTCGCCAAAAAAATAAGGTGAAAAAAATACGGGGTCAATAAACAATTACTACTATTTAACCTTTAATTTAATCAAAAGTTAAACGAATCTTGTTCAAATGTCGAAAAAGAAGCTGAAATTATTTATTTATTTTGTATAGGTCAATAAATGGCTCTTACAAACGTCAGTAAGTACTTAAAATAAAAAATGTCATTGCTTCTATATTTACATGTACTGCTTACTGCTTGCTACTTATTATAGTCGTCTAAGTACAATATGCTACAATTACGGCATTTTAGGAGGCGCCTGCACCATGCTCAAGCCAGACACTTTTATCATTAAGGTAATCAACTGTCTTATAATATGCTTTTTGACATAAAGTGGTCTTTATAAAGTTTTTAAATTTATTGTCGGGCATACAAAGGACCGATTCAGGCAATTTATTATAAAAGCGTATACCTTCCCCCTTGAAAGAATGACTAACCTTGCCAAGTCGATAACACGGAGGGAGTAGTTTATTTTTATTACGTAGATTTCTGTCTGTAACGTCACTTACTTTAGTATAGCTAGATATATTTTTCCTAACATACAGTATGTTATCAAATATATATTGGGAAGCTACAGTTAAAATATTAATATCTTTAAATCGCTCCCTAAGAGAATCTCTTTTACCTAAACAATGGCACGGACTGCCCTCTTTTGTAATATAAAAATTGCTTCTATATCTGCTGCATTTCCCCAAAGTAGTATTCCATAGGACATCAAGCTATGGAAGTAACCAAAGTAAACTAGCCTAGCAGTAGCTACATCTGTCAACTGCCTAATCCGTCTCACAGCATACGCAGCAGAGCTAAGCTTATTAGCTAAAATGGTGATATGGCTGTAAAACTTGCCTAAAACAAATTACAACTTTAATTTAGCGGAGACCTAAGAAGTTTTTTCCAAGCTATTTCAAGTCTTTTAAAGCCAAACAAGGGTCGACAAAATGATTAATAAACAGCGCTTTTTCCGAAACAAAATAACAGTGAAGTTTTATTAGAAAATTTCCAGTGAATTTTGAATTTGCTTGTCTTTCTTAATTTTCTGTGGGTAGATGAACTTAAATTTCGATAAAGGTCCTTGTACTCTCGACATGTCTCGCTTGAAAACTGGCAATATTCGTAACACTAGCTGATTCCTTGTCTCTCGCGAGAAATAGTTTTCTTATCTATATACACAATTCTCACTAAGTCGGGATAAACATTATTTCTTATACTAGGTATGCAATACATTCTGCTGTTGCAATAATTGAGCTGAGTTTGTCGATCCGGGTCGAACTCCTAAACGACTGGACCGATCTTTATGAATTCAGATATATGCACTCACGGTGATGGTCACTATGACCGAGCCAAATTTCAAAAAGATCGGTCCAGTCGTTTAGGAGGAGTTCGATAACGAACGAAATACACGAGTCGTCTAAGAAAGAGCTTCGTAAACTCCGCTCAATAATTTTACAATATGAATCACACAAAACTATACCCTTGTGTTGGACTCGAACCAGCGACTGATCCCTTCCAGGAGGAACGTTCTATCAACTGACCAAGACACCACTAGCCTAAGACATCTAATTTTGTGATCACATTGTGCTAATATCGCGACTTACGGCGTTCGCCAGAGCGCCATCTACCGGTAGTTGAGGAACTACTATGGTATTAGCATACTTCACTGCTTATAAAATATATAAAAAACTATTTGTTCTAGAAACTAAACAACTAAGTACGTCTAAAATGTCGGGAAAATAGTAATAAGTAAGTATAGGTTACAAGGGTTTAAATTTAGTCAGAATTTTCAGGCAGTAATTTTCCTACTGAAAAGGGAACAGACGCTGGTTCAAGCGAGTTTAAAGCCAAGACTATCGTTTGTACGATTCATATTGTAAAAAGCTTGCAATTGTTAGTAATGCCTGGCCGTGAAGGCGTGAAATGCCGCTGACCTTGCAAATATTCGCGATAAATCGTTAGTCTGAAACTAAGCCGACCTTTTTAAAACCACATGACTGATACAAGATAGGTATAAAGGTCATTTTCTTCAATAATAAGCCTCGCGTTGCCTTAGATGAGACTATACAAGTTATTAACACAGCCAATTTCCAGGAGCCATTACTCATTTTCATGGAACAAACAGGCTTGAGGGTGGCTTGCCTCTTCACCGGGGTAATTGTACAAACCGGCGGGAATATTAAGTGATGACGTCACAGGAAGTGGTTTCGCGTACGAAGGCCGCCATAATTGAAGTGGAGCTAAATCTTGTGTCGAAATACCTCGTGTTTAAGCTAGCTAAGTTATTACAATGTCAGGTTTAAGAATGTGATTTCGTGTTGGATTTCTACCTCTTAATTCCCTGTTTTCCTGTGTTACAGGAATGAAACTGTTTACTGTTTTTTATTATTAGAGCGTAGCGAGCGAAGCTCTCATGGTGCAAGAAAGTTCAATCCTTTCTTATGCGAGATCTCTGTTAATACTTTACCGATTTCAACAATTTATATATCAAGAAACTAGATTTTACTGACATCATTCTAACGGAACCCGAATTTTAAATTTTGGCCCTCAAAAATTAAAAAAAAAAAAAAAAAATTTACACATATATATGATGCTTGCTGCGCTCTAATATGCTGCCGCGAAGCAGGGTGGCGACCTAGTTTATATACGCTTTATTGTACGTCAATACAGTATTCATATATCATATATAATAACTTTATTCATGTAGGTCACAAAGTAACACTTATGAACGTCAAAAAAAGAAAATGCTTCTACATTTACGCCAGATTCGCAAGGCAATATAAGAGCAGTATGATGGACGGCCTTATTGCATAAAGCAATTTCTACCAGGCAATCTTTGGATGGATAGAATTTGAAGGACGAAAAGGTATTAGTAGGTGTAGGTAAATAAAATTATAAATACATACTGGGAACATAATTACTAAAATACATACATATAATTATACACACATAAATACATACAAATTAAATACACTTTATTACATTTTTAAATAGGTACATTAAATACTTTAAATACAGGTTATTTCCTGGCCCTAACAATAAGTATCGTCAATCGTCATCCAATGTTTTCACGCAGTCAGTATTCTGGGAACCTTTCCAATCGCCAATGACGCGAAGGGATTTTTACAAAATCTTTTTTATATTTACAGACAGACAGACACAAATCACGTATTTATTCTCAAAGGGATAGACAGAGGCGCTCATAACGTTTTCCCAATTCGTTAACTCCCGCGTAACACGTGACGACCACCACCATTTTTAATATGATCGCCAAATTAACGCTGCCCGCCTGATGGAAAGCCGTTGCGACGTTTGACGATTGTGGGCGACTCTCACGAGTGGCCCTCAACTTGACGACCTAGTGATGTGCCTCTTCACCCTCCGCTGGGTGAAGAGGCACATCACACAACCCTGGGTTCTTCAAACCCAGTAATGTAAGTAGGAGAAAATACGTGTCGTTTCCAGGACCTATAATACAATACATAATGACCATTCTATAAACCGATCCTAAATTCCAACAGCCAGCACCTTAGATCAAAAATACTATAGATATTGGATTCAGTACAAATACAACGCGGAATCTTGGCACTCGAATACTGCATAGGTAATTATTACAAATATCATCTATAAAATAAACAAGATTGTACATTGACATTGACATAGAAATAATTCGTAATAATGAATACAAAAGCATCAATGTACAGCGCCGTTGTCGCATCCCTCGAGAGTCAGCAAGCGGACTTAACTTAGCGGACGGCAACTTAGTACGGAAGCGGCTGAAGCGCCCAAGTGTGCAATTTTCGATAGTGGACCGAGGTGAAGTGGTGCCGTTTTTAAAGCACTGATCGGTAATCTAGGTATTTTTGATCTAAGACCAGCACCGATGTTTCATACTTACATACAATCTACTTACATACCGATAATAGCAGCAGACAGAAATGTATTGTGTCTGTAAAACAATCTATCACAAAGTGAGTCTAGACAGACTTTAAGCTATCGATGATAATGTGTTTCCGTGGGGACCGGAACCGAGAAAACTATTACACACCCGTCGAAACGTGAGCTTCACAAATTTATAAATTGATCGTCACTTCCGACGGCAGAGTAATTTCCTACTGACGAAAATCCCCTTTCGAAAGTATTATGCGTCGATTAAAAAGAAATTACGGGATGAATTGCGTAATTTATATTTAATCAACCAGCGCTGTGCCTGTAAGCCCCTGGATCGGATAAATTCGAGGAACAACGTAAGCTCCTTGAAACTGATTAAAGTATGCGATTTTTTTTCTTCATTATTTTCGAGATTTCTGCAGGATTGGGGATTTATTCCACATAGTATGTTTGAGTTTAACCATACATCCATAAAACATGCCGAATAACGGAGAGGTGCATTATACACTCACATTTTGTCAGCAGTCCCAAGTAAAAGTGGCAAGTATATTGCTGTTACCTCATAGGTACATAATAAATCAATAACCTAAAAGGTAGGTTATTGATTTATGTAGGGTAGAAGACTGTCAAGTCAAATCACTCTTTTTATTAAATGTCTAAATTCGTAAGGAGTTCGATTTTTGCTGAGCGCGTCGCTGGTGGCTTTTTAGGTTACCTCTGGCACTCAAACAAGGAGGCGCTGGAGAGGGACCACAGGCCTGCGACTCGAGAAATCGAGGAACAGCGGTCCCAACTCCGCCAGGATCTCATGGAGACTTGGAGGGTGCGACTTGAGCAACCAAAGTGGGGAACTACCGTCATCGCGGCGGTGAGACCGATCATGGACGAGTGGCTGCAGAGGCGGCATGGTGACCTCACGTACCGTGCGACGCAGATCGTTACCGGGCATGGATGCTTCGGTAGCTATCTGTTTCGCATCCATCGTGAGGTCACACCCCGGTGTCAACACTGCGAGGTTTCCGATGACGATACCGCACTCCACACGTTGGTGGAGTGCTTAGCGTGGGCGAGTCAGCGCCGGGACCTCGTAGTGGGTCTGGGCGTGGATATCCTCTCGCTGGAAACCATGCTCCAAGCCATGGTCTCCAGCGCGAGTGGGTGGAGCGCGGCCGTGTCCTTCAGCGAGCAAGTCATGCTCGCGAAGGAGGCGGCCGAGAGGGAGAGGGAGCGTACCCTCCCCACCGAGTTCCGTAGTCAGCGGCGGGGGCGCCGCAGACTCACCTACGCCCAAGACCATCGACCTGCATGATCGGGGCTTGAAAACGGCGGGTGGCGATCTCAAAAAAAAAAAAAAAAAGATGAACATCGATGGAGCGACGTTTTTAAAAAAAGAAGAAGGCTAAGAAATAGAAGCCTGTGACGTCACTTATTTTATTTACTGTCAAATTAGTACCTGCTGTTAGTATTATAATTAAGAGCGTGTACGCCGTCTATGCGCAATTTGACTCAAAAACAATACTTTTCAAACCTGTTAATATCGTGAACTACTTATCTTACAAAAATGTTAATTACTAATAACTTTAGGAAATTTTGTAGTCGCAATAGTTAGTAGAGAAAATATTTCGATTAATACATTATTTGTGAATTCTATTAAGATAACCTAACCGAGATTTTCTCAATTACCCTTTCAGCATCAATTTCGAAGCTGCAAATATATAAAACTACTGACAAAATTAATTAACAAAAAATATTAACCAATCGATAAGATCCTTAGGAAAATAGTTAGTTGAAAAGATTTTATGATTTAGGTATATTATTACAAGAAATTAAAATTCAAACAATGTGAAATATTAGGAAATTTAAAAGGTTTTTTCACCGATATATCTTATTAAATTCAATATAATAATAGTTCAACTTAAAAGATTAAGAGAATTTGAATTTTTAATAAATTTATTACTATTAATTTTCTATAAATTTTTGAAAACTATTATAAAACGTAGCACGTCAATCTATTCAAATCAGTTCGCCGAGTGGCTTTCTGGAGTGAGGATGTGTCGGTCGGCGCTCTGATTGACCTGTGTTGAACTTTGCCGTGCGTATAAGGATAGCAGACATTTATAGCGTCATCGACAAATCTTGGTACTTTGGTAAGTAAAATATTATATGATTTTTTTTTATGGCAGACAATATTTTAGTCACAACAAATTATATTTCAGCCGCAATGGGAAATAAAACCAAGTTATTTTTAGCGAAAAAACGAAAACGAAAAAAATATACAAATTTGGAAAAGGCTAAAATAAAAAAAGAAATAAAAAAAGAGCTAAAAGGTATAAATGGTATACTAGCTTCAACCCTCGGCTTCGCCAAGTTAAAATATACACTTTTGCATCCTTATATTAATATGGTGTTTTATCTGGATCCTAATAACGCTAAGAGCAAATGTCTTTGAGATGCATGAAAACATTGTATACTAATAAGTGACTTAGCTTGTAGTGTTTAGTGGTACTTTTTACTACTAGTCTACTTGAGACAGGTTTTATTTCAGAAAGGCCCGTTAACCATGGCAATTTCAATTGTATTTCAATGCCATAGATTTACACGATTAACATACTATACAATTTTATTTAAAAACGTTGATATTATTTTATCCTAAGTTTGTTTCGTTTTCATAATTTTTTTATTTAATTACTGCATGATACTAACGCTTGCTTTAAAATAACAAGGTTTGTGTGCTTATTGGTTTATGGTTTCACTACAAACAATGTAAAAGAAACTCAAGTGATGAAGGAGTAACGGGAACAGTTGAGTATGACTATGCAAAATGTCATGACGAAGGAGCAAAATGGTAGTCCCACGAAAGTCCAGGTCGATGCTGCTGAGAACTACGACATATTAATTGAATTTATAAAGATGTTAATTCCTTATTTTCTTTTGTTTCATTTCTCTCTACACTAAATTCCAAGTACGAAGTCGCAAGCAGAAGCTAGTGTAAAATAAGGGTGTCCCTTGTTTGACCGAAAGGAATTGGCAAATGTTCACTTCCCAAAAAAAATTTCGAATAATTTCATTTGCCAAATTATTACTTAGCAAAAAATCTATTCACAAAAACTTTTAACGCAAACCTAAGGTTTTTGGAAATTAACTTGTAAACTATAACTTGTTTATCAACTAGTACTTTTAACATTTTTTATTTAATCAAATATTTCAGTTGGAATAACAGTTTTTACGCAAAATCTTCAATTCTTCCTTTCCTATTCAGTCAAGTGCTTCAATGACAAAAATGCGTTAAAGAAGAAAGTAACCTACTAAAAACCAATCTTTTTTTCTATTAATGCAAGTTGTTTCTGGCGTAGGAGGTCACAGTTTAACCTAACCTAACCTACCCATTTTGTTTACTTCCCATATTTTTTGTCTTAACAAATCATTTCACCATAAGTATATTGTCTGAAGATTGTTTACTGTAATAAATCATTTGAAGACCAAATGCCCTAATGACATTATACTTGGTAGGTAATATATTGCCAAGTAAAAATTTGACCAAATAAAAATATGCGTACTAAAATCATTCGAAATATTGCAATGGTATAAAAAAAGGTTGCTAAAATTTGTTTGGGTAATGGAATTTTGTCAAAATCTTTTCGGCAAAACGGCAGGCACCCGTAAAATAAACTACTAAGTTTTAATTGAATACCAAAAACAATCATTAATTTATGATATCTTTTTTTAAACTAACTACACTGGAACTATAGTGTTCACTTGAACGGATCAAGATATATTAGTTTGATTATAGCACGACAGCGCTTCACACACAGTTACACTCGTGTCGCGCTTCTTCTGTGTGGGTTTGAATTACCTAAACTTAACATCGCGCTGTAGGCGTACACGCTCTTAAGGATCATAATCATAACATAGTATAAAACAAAGTCACCCGTTCTCTATGTATGCTTAGATCTTAAAAACTATGCAACAGATTTTGATGCGGTTTTCACCAATGAATAGAGGTTTCTCGAGGAAGGTTTTTGTGTGTATAATTCTCAAGCGGGCGAAGCCCGAATGACAATTAAGCCTGATTGAATTATTCGAATTATTCGTCGTAGGCATCTTACCTATTACCACAGCGAGGACTGAATGACCGAGTTTACATATTATATAAGCAATGGTCTCCAACGGTTATATCAACCCGAAGCCAGCATCATCAGCTGGTCGACCAAAACCCGTTTCGATATATGGCGACCGCCAAAGAAAAAAAAAGGTCATAAAAAAATTTAAAAAGATATTTCAAATCAAAACAAACGTGTCCCAACGCTACGGCTTAACGTAGCTACAACTAGACAATGAGCGCGTGGTACGTATGTACAATGCCCTTGGCGGTTGTGCGGGCGTCGCGGCGGTGTGGGCGTCCTTAAAGGATTATTTTTGTTTATGTAAATAAAATTTTGACCAACACATAGTTATGTTTCCCCAGAACCTCGTCCGTGGTTCGACAGGTGCACCACATGCAAGTTATAGTAAAATCTCTGTCCCCAATTTTAGAAAAATCTTACCTGTTTACAGGAAAGGTTAATTTCTTGTGTAACGGTGCTAAATGCGGCTTCGACTCGACTGCGTACACAGTATTTTTAGGTATCAAAACTCACGGTCCAACTCCCGGGCAAATTGCCTTCTGATGCTCCTACACAAAGCATCATCTCGTAATACTCTTCGTTACTCCACAACACAGCCATTACTACACAACACAATCACTATCACACACAACTTGACACAACTCACAAATTAACACACTAAACAATTATTTAGCTACCTCACTGCACAAAACAAAGAATGCAACTGAACTGACCTGTGACCTTGCTAAATGATTTTAAATAAAATTCTAGGAAACTTCGTGACTCGACCGAGCACACACACGAAACAGAGACAAAATGTTCCTACCAGAAATGCGACGGAAGCCTTTTCACAGGCGCGCATTATTTGTACCTATTTTGATGTCGATGACCGAAGCAGCTGATTTTAGTTAGTTGTTTAAACAAGTGTGTATTTTATTCGGTAATAATGATTTTTCATTAACTTTTTTTTTCTTATCGCGACATATTGAAACGGGTTCTGGTCGACCAGCTGATGGTGCTGGCTTCGGGTTGATATAACCCTTACGTAACACCCGGTATACCGCGTCTCCAAGCAATCACTACAATAGAAACAGTTCAGCTTACGCATGCTAGTGTGCGAGAGCGTATTGTCATACACTCGCCTTGTTTGACGTTGTGTGGGTGTATAGTGGTGCCCGCTAAAGAAACTTTTCCTATTTTCCCATTTTATTTAGGAAATTTTCAGGGGAAAAGAACAAATTCCAAAGTTGTAAATAAAAAGGTAACAAGTTGCGTCCAACTTTTTAACTTTTTAATTTTAACTTTTTTTTTAACATTTTATTTTTAACTTTTCATTTCTAACTTTTCAATTCAACTTTTTTTTAACTTTTTTTTTTAATTTTTAATTTTTAACTTTTAATTTTAACTTTTATTTTGACTTTTTATTTTTAATTTTTCATTATTAAATTTTTAATTTTAACTTTTTTTTAACTTTTTATTTTTAATTTGAATTTTTAACTTTTATTTTTAACTTTTTATTTTTGGCAGCCACATTGGATTGCGAAATGGACACGAAATTCTTACTTAACATACCAAAAACCTTGCCCGACCTTGTCCCGACTTAACGTATCATCTTTTCTAGGTACATCACTATACACTCGCTACTACATATTCGCGACTCACGCTTGACCATTTTCAAATTATTTATTTTATGTATCTGTATTTTCTAATGACTTGTCTAACACCTATTTCTACTAATATAAATCGGGGAATTTTGAATTCGAAACTGGCAATACCAACAAAAATTACAATTATAAATTACACATTATTTAAATATTCATTTAATAAAATTGAATTATGAGTTACTTATAGGTGGTAAGTGACTTTGCTGGTTGTTTTTAGTCGCCCTTTGTAGTTTCTGCAAACTTTTATTCCACATTTAGCCATATTTAGGCCAAAAAAATTTATCGCATAAAAAACCGTAACCCTTGACGACACAATTGTCAATAAATAGCGGGAAGCTGTTTATAACCGAACAGTTCGGTTATATTTTTTGAAATGCATTTCTGACACTGATGTTATGTCTATAGTATTAACACGTCACTGGTAATATCCTATCCACTTAAAAACTTTAGATCTTTTTTCATAATAATTTAACAAGTTTATGAGAGCAAGTTTGTAAGTTTATGTGACATTGACAGCATTAAAAAACAGTTACAAAAATATACCCTTGAATATACCACATCCAATAAACTGTCCGACAAAAAAATTATAATTTTGTCTCTAGTGAATGAAAAGTTCTGAGGGCTTAGAGTTAAGGGTCAGTTACAAAATACATAAAGTTTCGGTCAGTTTAACTGTCAAAGGGTAGCTAAAACATTTAGATTATAAATTTCGTATCTAAATTTTCTGAATATTTTATTGGGGATTATATAACGCTTGGAAGTTGGATATACGCTTGTACGCTTATGTTGCCGAAAAAGTTTAAAAAAAATAAGTTCTGTTGTTTATGGTTAGGTTTTCAGCATTTGTGTATATAATTTATCAAACGGGCGAAGCCGCGGACGTCTGTTATTTTATTTTTTATTCTTTATTGTAGGTATACATAAACTGGGGCAGCGACTTGGTAAAAAAAGGTGAAGGGAGTTTAATTGAGTACATTGAAGTAAATAATGTCATCCTCGACGGTTTGACTGTTCTGACGTGCAGAGTGGTTGTTAGTGGTTCAGACCGGTTATCAGCGCTCTATATATACGTAGTATAGAGATAGTTGCCCTGAGACGTACACAAACAAAAATAAGACTTAAATAGGTAGGAATTTACAATATAATTTACGAAACATAGTATAAAAAATCCTTGGCGTAATTGCTAAATGGGAAGGCTGCCTGAATGCTTAATGCAGGTTAATTTCAATAACAACCAGCGCTATCTTTACTTAATACGTTACGCTAAATTAATTAATATGGCAACACAAGCCAAAGTTTAATTTGAATACTCCACAAATACACCAGGTTCATAAAAGTGAGGCAGGATAAAATGAGAGAGTTCATTTCGGTAATAAAAATTTAATGGAGCTCGCAATCCCGAGCTTTTCAGATTAGGTATCACATATATGTTTACCTTTCATGATAAAGGTGTACTTTGACACGCGTATATAAATGTATATACAATCTACATAGGTACCCTAATAAATAAAGTTGAAAAGTTTGCTAATATGGCCAAACACGTAATACGAGTATGTGTACGAACGGCGCAAAGTCTAATTCATAACGCGTTTCGCCAACAACTCTTTTTCAAATCGACAGTAATTGCATTTATTGTGTCAGTCTTGCGGGATTGCTTGTAATGTGACGGTATTTACATTTTTACGGTGACATTGTGGGTTTTAAGAAGTAGGCTCTGTCTAAAAACTCTCAATGTCACAGTAAACATTTTTGTGATGTTTAAGCGCGTAGAACTGTAAGAGAAGAACCTGTTTTTTTTTAATTCCGCGAGACCGCGGCCGCTCCCATGTCCATTGCTGCGGGGTCTCTGGTGACACCCGATGGTATTTCCAGTGGACACCCGACGGACTTTGGCCACCAGCGTGGCCTCTTCGGGTGTTTGGTCGGAATGAAAATCCCGCGTCGTTGGGGTTGGGTTTTATCCCGCGCCGGTGAGTGAATCTGGTTGCGTGCTGCGTAAATAAGTCTGCGGTGCCCTGGCCGCTGACTGCGGAACTCAGACGGGGAGGGTACGCTCCCTCTCCCTCTCAGCCGCCTCCTTCGCGAGCATGACTTGCTCGCAGAAGGACACGGCCGCGTTCCACCTACTCGCGCTGGAGACCATGGCTTGAAGCATGGCTTCCACCGAGAGGGTATCCACGCCCAGACCCACTACGAGGTTCCCGGAGAAGAACCTGGCAATAAAAACTCAGGGCCACTCTTTTCCAATTGTCAGTAATTACAATAATTCCATTAATTATGTCAGTATGATTACAATCTTACGGTGATGTGTTCACGCTTACACAGACGCTGTGTAGAAAACCCTGTTAATCTACACAACATTTTCTTGGACAGTTGACAGAGCATTTACTCATCGCAAGGGAACTATCGTTGGATCGAATCGGACACAAGAACATCGTTTTGGCGGTTCTTATTTTAAAATATTTGATTTCTACATAAAAAACAGATTAGTGAAATAGTCGTATTCTTATACAGACGTTATTTTCTTATGGGATGGGTTCCGCATCGATGCGGGCGGAACAGCGGGCAACAGGTAGTCAAAAATATTCTAGTCAATTTCCTGGAATAACCCATTTTAATTATGGAAATTTCAGACGCGCGTTCATTTTGTTATAAGTGATTTATTTTGTAAAATATTTATGAGAGCGATGCTTGTGAAGTTGCTCATGGTAATATTGGCTCTGTGGGTAATCACGCCACGGGGGCAAACAGTAGCGTTTACTACACCCGCATTTCGACAGTCACTTCATTATGCTCGGTGGAACATGAAAACAATTTTTATTGCTGCTCTCTATATTATAGTCTAAGTACTTACTTGTAGCGTACTCCGATAAATGGACTAAGTATAATACATGGACGTGAATGTTGTGTTTGAGTAGTTGCACACTAAAAACATAAACCCTGCCTCCCAAACTAGGTATTCCTGTATCTTGGGAGTCAGTGCTCTGCTGTTACTATTACACTAATACAAAACTGATCGTCTTTTATTGTGTGTCATACAGTTTCTGATCATAATATGTAATTCATTTTAGGATGTTATGGTGGCTACATGGTATAGGAATACAATATTAATGTGCCAGTTCGTGTGTGTGTGTTGTGTGTAGTCTAGAGTTCGTTTGTTTTTTGTTGTTTTGTTTGTTTGTTTGTGTAGGTAAATAGTGATTGGGTTATCAGTCAATGTGAAAAAAAAAACTCCTAAGAATAGATATATATATCTAGAATTCGAACCAGTAGTTCTTAAAATTAGCGCGTTCAACCACACAAATTAAACTCTTCAGCTGTTAGCATAGGCATACAATTTAGCATAATAAAGATACGAGTATGTCAGTACGTGCACCACGAGCAGGGAATAATGACTTAGGCCCCAGAGATGTTGATATAGAACCAAAAGCACACGAGATTGGGATAAATTACAAATATTTATTTTATTTATTTTTATTTATCGTTTATTGCAGGCTACATGAGAATAGTTACAAGATGTTATTTTAACTTATTCTACGGCACATAGATTAATTTTACTAGCTAATTAAACTTAAAAATACATATAAATATTACAAATTACCTTATTATAAGAATATATATAAATATATCTTAACCTAATGAGCACGTATTGACATTGACGTGTCGAGGGTCGGGAGTGCGCGTATCGGCAGGTGTCCCCTGAAGCGCCGGAAGTTCACCCCATTCGGCCAGAACTCGGCAGTCATGACAGTGTCGATGCGGTCTGTTGGAACCCTAACCACAAATGAGTTGAAGCTCACGTTGTGACGAGAGTCCAGCTTCTCCACCCTCAAACCCAACCCGGTTTTCTTCTGGAGGTAGTTCACGACGTCTGCGACCTTCGTGGTATGGTGAACACGAGATACGTAGACCATCGTGTTTGGGGCCTCTGCGCGGAAGTGCTGCTCGATGGTTCTTGAAGCAGTACCACACTGGTTCTTGCAGGAGGGCTTCCTCTTCTTCTTCACCACTACAGTGAACCCCTCTGTGTCACAAGGCTCCTTCCGTGGAGCCTTAACGGGTGCAGTGCTCCTTTGAGGGACACAGCTCTGCTTACTCCTCTTTGTATTAGCGGCTGTAGGGGTGCTGGCCGTTGCAGCTGCGTATTCACTTGGCCGAGGAGATCTATATGGCTTCTTTTAAAGGAATGGGATTCTATGCCCGGATAAGAACGAAATAAATACGAATGTTCAACTGTAAAGCATTCGTTGCAATTGTACTCGCTCTGTACACAACAAACAAGAGCTTTATTTACAAAAAGAGGCGCAATTACGCACACTTTGTCTTCTAATGAGAATTGCAACGCAACGTTGTACAAGAATAACCATTTTTATTTCAAGTAGGCATTACAAAGTGTACGTAGATCTATGAGTGTTCTTTTAAGATTTAGATTTTTAAATTATAGTAGCACTAGCGGACGCCCGCGGCTTCGCCCAATTATATACACAAAAACCTTCGTCGAGAACCACTCTTAATTGCGTAGTTTTAAAGATCTAAGCATACATTCAGAACGGGCGATGTTGTTTTATATTATGTTTGATGCCTTGTGTCCTAAGATGTAACAACAGACATATTTTCTTCTCTACATTAAACAAATATAAAGTTTGTTTGTTTGAGCACCAAGTAGGTACAATGGTTACACCGATTTTGGTGAAATTTTGCCGAACTTAAAGTCGAGTTTCATAAAATCCGGTACAAAAATTTGACTCATGTTTAAAATTTAGCCTTGTATTAAACTGAGGTACCTACTGAAAACATTTACATTAAATGTTAAAAAAGGTATTTTCGGAAGTTAGAAGAACAACATCAGCTTTCGAATAGCCAACATACAGAAAATAACTGTTTACATGAAAAAATAATTCCAACACTAAAAGTAAATTTTTGTAGTTTTCTTTCTTATTGTTTCAAGTCAACGTTAAAAACAAAACAATTGAAAGGAAGGACAAATTCCAAATTTTAAAAATCGTACTCTTACGAGTATGTCTGATATTCCGTCAAACTATGGGCGTCTCAACTCAATTTTAATTCAGAATCAATCGACCATAGTATACCTCTCATCAAATGAAATTATCTCTGGAATGCATGAAGTTTCGGGGTTCGTTTCATAGGTGATTGATTTACCTTTATTACTTTACCAAAGACTGCTGAAAGAAGGAATATTGGTTTTTGTGTTGAATCGGATTTATCGGTTTTATGTCAGTATAGATAAAATAAGATTTTAGTGTTGCTACTGGCTGAATACTTTTAGTTCTTGTATACTTTTTATAGGTAGGAACTATTCCCTATTCTGTGGTAGAACTTAGTAGCTTAGTATGTGAAAAGTAGGTATACTTTTTTTTTTAATTCCACGAGATCGTGGCCGCTCCCATGTCCATTGCTGCGGGCGTTTCTGTTGACCCCAGAAGGTATTCCCAGTGGCGCCCAAAGGACTTTCGCCACCTGTGTGACCTCTGCGGGGAAAATCCCACGGCGTTGTGGTTGGGTTCTATCCCGCGTCGGTAAGTGAACCTGGTTGCGTGCTGTGGGGCCTTTTCCCCACACATACTATAGATACTTGTACATTGGCTATTTGATGTACTGCCTACTTATTACTATCTGAACATGGCCGGGGTGATATCAGGTACCTACTTAAGCCGAGGCCTATTTTTCCGTAACTGAACTCCAGTGATCAAAGGGAAGTGCTGACTTACAACAATAGGTTCATTCAAATTATATGCCACAAAGTAACTGTCCTGAAATAAAGTGTATGTTTATAAAAATACAGAGAATAATTCAGTGAATGACGTCGCAATTTAACGGATAAAATCAGCCAAATTTACGCTATAAAGCTCTGAATTGAAACGAGATTGTTGATTAACTTTGACTGGCTTCATTTTCCTGAGTGTTTTAACAGTTATATACATAATATAAGTATATTTACTTTACATATCACGTTTTAATATTGCGCATTGGATGAGTACCAATATAGCTAATCTTGGAAGGGTGCGAATGAACCTTAAACTTCGGGGTTCCCCGTTATCCTCATGTACACCCGGTTCACTTACTGATAGAAGGAGAAAACTGTGACATATATATAAAATTATAAAGTTTTTTGTTGTGTTTCTGGCATCACAAAAAATAGCTTGATAATAATTATTCATCCTGATAACTGCTACCTATAAATCATTTAATTGTAGTCAAACGAATACTTTAACATTTTCTGCTGGAACCCGGATATAAAGCGGATTTTTTTTGTAATTATTTGTTTCCCCACTTTCTAATTTGGAACAGTACCATATACCGGTTCCATAATACTTGTGTGGCCACAACACTACTCCGCAATAAGGCCGTGATCATTGCAAATGTAACCACAATTCCATAACCAATATTGGACTGCATATCGATAGATACAGTTTCAGTAACGGTAATGGTTACCAATATGGGACTAAATGATTTTATTATGCGGATACAATGAAGCTACTGGTAAAGTGGATTCAATAAATGATATCTTTTATGTATACTATCACACACACATATATCACGCCTATATCCCGATGGGGTAGGCAGAGGTGCATTACTCACCCACAACTTGCCAGTATTTTTAGTCCCACGTAATAGGGGCCAAGCCTATTGCCGTCACCGCAGACACATTATCATGGGTAAAGTCCAAAATGGCCGAATGAATTTAATAAAAAGTAGCTGCAATATTGTAATTTTGAAAAAAAAATATTTAAACCCGATGCATTGCGATGAAATGTTGATGAAAGGCAACAAAATCTTACGTGCCAACCGCTATGGCACAGCCAGGTAAAGTCCTGGGCGTTTCGGACTATGGATACTATAAAGCACAGATAATATAATACTCTAGTTTTATTCAAGCTTTGTTAGTGAGTGTAGCAGTACCTAATGTTAGATAGGCTATGTTTAGTCTTTAAACGGCAATTTCTTTGTAGCTTGAGTAATCAAGATGAAATTACATTCTCGGGACAAGTAGAGTTTACCTTATGTTTTCTATAGTGTACGATATCAGCAATATGCTTGTTTGCGTTCCACTAGGGGGCGCCACATTACATTAAAACACGTCAAAAACAAGATCTCAGAACAATAACTACAAACAATAATTTGTTGCATTTTTTACCACAAACATTCTACAAATAATACTATATATAGTACTGATGTTCCATCATACACTAAGTAATGGAGCAGTTTTATGCGTGATATTTACGTAAAATTCCCAAGAGACGTTGTGTAGATTAGCGGTTTTAAGAAGTTTGTTATGTAGGTACACAGGCCACTTGTGCGACCTCACTAAAGGTCGTCATCCCGCATCTTTGGAGGTCGCGTCGGGTTCTCTCCCGCGACGGCGAATGAGGGCGTGTGTTGGTTGAAAGTCCACGGGAAGCCGCCCGCCTGAACTGCTTCTGCAAGTGCTTCTGCGAATTGCTAATGCGGCTCTGATTATGTAGGTCGGAAGTCTTGGACGTAGATAAATCTACGGAAGTGTACCTACCTCTTTGGAGACCTACAGAAATCAAGAATATCGTCTTTATCCCCAAAAGGGGGAGAGGAACGACGGGTACACAGATATTTCGCCAGTCAATAGTGTGTAACTGTACAATAGAAATATTTCAATGGTTTCGTCTGTATATACATATAACAAGTCGGTCTGATTGTTGGTCTGTAACCCCGAGGAGCTAACGACATGACTGGCTGTCAGTCAGTTGAATAGGATGCGGGTCAAATAGGGTACTTGTATGCAATTACTTTTAACAACTAAATAGAGAGAGGCAAATGGCCGCGTTCGCTAGATATGAATGTAATAAAATAATATTTTATTTACAACCAGTTTATGCCTGGGTTCCGTGTAAAATAGCTTTTTTTAGTTCTCGATTCTTATGAGAACACATTATGAAGTCGACCACCATCGTGAATTGGTTTGACAATGACAAACATACGCGCAGGGCGGGTGGAATCACGCATGACAGGAAAAGCGCCCTAGCGGGACAGAATCGTAAAGGCCTATCACACTAGCGGTTTCAAAGCGGAACGGAGGCGCAGCGAATTCGCCACGTCTACGCTCCGCCTCTCTTCCTTTGAAAAGTCCATGCAGGTGGAGCCACGGGTATTAGTTTATTAGGGTTCCCTACTCAAAGGGTAAAATGGGAACCCTATAACTGAGACTTCGCTGTCCATCCGTTCGTCTGTCTCCAGGCTGTATCTCATGAACCGTAATAGTAATAAAGTTAAAATTTTCACAGATGAGGTATTTCTTTTGCGATAACAACAAATACTAAAAAACAGAATTAAATATTTTTATTATTTAAAGGGGTTCCCATACAACCAACGTGATTTTTTGACCGTGTTTAGAGATGTACGGAACCCTTTAATATATTTAGGTACATTTACGTACAGATAGAGATTTGTATTCAGGACAAGCGGTTGTCCCTCAAAACTTTTGGTTTAAAAACAAAAGGGACCATCTCAATCCATTTAATTAACGTACGTGTCCGATACTACTATCAGTTTGGGATCTATCAAAGTTTTATATCTTTCTATTGAATAATGCAAAAGTTACAATAAATTTACTTTGAACCAGTCTTTCTCTCAGAGAGCGAATACTACAATCGAATTCTTATCGTCCAATTTCTGATTCATAAAGGTTTCTCACAGATAAAAGGGATTGTTTAGATAAAATATTACTGGCAACCATTTTGAGACTACGTTTTGTTGTTAAACAAGCATCTTTATGATAGAGATTTTAATAGAAATACATATGTACAACAAATATTTACATTCATAATAATCTATAAATTAAATTAAAATTACAATTAAACCTAAATTAATACTAAATTAGATAAACGACATTAAAAAAGGTGTAAATAGTTTGGGCCCCATGGTAGGGTGACCATCATGGCGGTGGCATGCGCGCCGCCCGTAAGCCTATCATCTTTATACTAGTGGTCGCTCTATGGTCGAACAGTAGGTCACGCGAACATTAAAATCAGTGTTTGGGATTTTTTAAAACAGGAGGACCACAGATCTGAAGTCATGTTTTCTACGTGCTGATTGAACGCTATCACTGCCTCTTAGGAGTTGGTAAAAGTGAAACCTCTCATCAAATCTTTGATTTTGGGGAAAATACAGAAATCACAGGGTGCTAGGTCGGGCTATGCGCAGGATGGGTGACGTGTTGTACTTTTTCGGAAGCTAAAAATGACTTCGTTTTGTTGGCCGTGTGTGAAGAAGCGTTGTCATGATGTAGGAGAACGCGGCTTTTGGGTCGTCTTTCGCGAACTTTTTCTAACAACCTGTGTAAACAAATGGTAGAATACCACTCGGCATTAACACTCTTTTGATATTCAAGTGGAATTGTACAGATGGGACCCATAGCTAAGAAAAAAACGCGATCATTTTTTACCAACGTTTCTCGCCAGCTTCACTTTTGTTGGCTTGATCTCATTTTCAAACACCCATTCATAAGATTGCTGTCTTTTTTCGGGTTCAAAACAATAAATCCACGTTTCGTCTCCTGTGACAATGTCATAAACAGCATTAGAATGTCCGTGGTCGTACTTCAGTAGCATCTGAGAGCACCATTCCACGCGAGCCCGCTTCTGCTCCACTGTCAGTTCATTAGGGATCCAACGACAACAAAGTTTCCGAACTTTCAATTCTTCGTGTAAAATTTTCTGGATTTGACTCATACCAATCCCCAATAGTCCTCGAATTGTCTCATAGGTAATCCGCGGGTTTTTTTTTTTCAATTAACCGCTTAACAGTAGCCACATTATTTTCGTTGACGGCAGTTGAACGCCGCCCTTCACGAAATTCGTCATGTAAAGAAACTCGACCTCTCTCAAATTCAGCAAACCATCGCCTCACGGTGCTCAAACAAGGTGCTTCTCTCCCAAAAGCATTTTGAAGACGACCGGCACAGTCTTGCGGAGAGAGAGAACTTTTAACATCATAAAAAATCATCGCTCTAAAATCTTTTCGACATAATTCCATTTTCGTTGCATACGTAGAACTTTGATGTGTGATAAAAAACAATTGACAAATGATTTCCCGCCAATTGTTTTTTTTATGACTAAGAAGGTTGCAACGTTTAAAAAAATATAACATTTGAAATTCAAACAGTTCCGATTAGCCAGAAGTGCAAAACTTTTAGTGTGCCCCATGTATAGACGCTTCCCTCGCTCGGTCAATTAAGTCCCATTGCTGTTTTCTGACACTTTGCCAGAACCTCCTTCGTTTGTCAGCAGAGGTACGGAGTGCAGTAAGGATGACTAGGACCTCAGTGACGTCGATAAAGCAGAGGGAAAGCAATTCTACATGTTCACATTCAAATAAAAACAGCATTTTAATTTGCTGTTTATAAAATTATCTATCTCCTACAAAGAGATACCTATTACTTAGTCTGTAACATTGAAGTACAAACATTGTTGGAGAGCGTCTCAAGTGATTCCCTGGCCTTTGAAAACGTGATAGTTGGTAAATACCTTGCTTTTATACTGTATTTTATAAGGTTTCTTTTTTACTTACTCATTACGCTTTTAAGGCGACATCGACAGTTCGACTTAATTATAATTCAGTTTACCGAATGCTTGTCACGTTACCGAATTTACATATATCTACATCTCCTTATGTAGATAGGTATATCCATTGTATTTTATTATGTGGGAGATTGATTTTATTTAAGTATGTACATTGGTTGTCTTTTTATATTAGATGTTATTTTTTTGTAGGTCGCCGGGCGAAACTGGAAATACTTTCTGCGTGTGCACCAGTCCCGGCAACGGACGTAAGAGTGGTCGCGGAATTTAAATAAAAAGTGTGTTTTAAGGTTAAGTTTTGAACATTTCAATACAATGTAAATTGTTCAAGAAATACATTAAAAACAAATACAAAAATGTAAATATTCTAAATAGGAAAATTATGCCAGACAAATAGGAAAATTTTGCTTTACACATGTACCAACTTATATTATAATTTATAATACTGATGGCTATCTGCCTGATGTTCTTTCTGTTGTTCTGTATCTTAGCTAATTACATATGAAGTTATTGTGCCTTCCTAATAAAGTATAAAACAAAGTCGCCCGTGGTCTGTCTGTCCCTATGTATGCTTTAAAACTAAGCAACGGATTTTGATGAGGTTTTTAGTGTTCCGTAGTAAAAGTCTCGGAACCCTTTAGATTCGTCATGTCCGTCCTCGGCTGTCCTCTCAAACGGTTAGTGCTAGAAAGATGAAATTTTGCACGGATACTATTTACTATTCCGACAAAGTGCTTAAATAATGTGGGGATGATATTTTTTCTGGCGTCGACCCCATCGTGTGAGGTATCATTAGATAGGTATTTTTAAAATATTGGGTAGTTGCTAAGACAATTTTTTGATTTAGGTGTCCATTTACAAGATATTTAACTTTAAAGCACATTTTTTTGAAAAAACAGAGTGTGGGAGGACACCCTTTAAAATCTAAACGGCCACCTCGAAGAATATAAAAAAATTATGATGGTAGTCCATATGATGAACATTGAAGGAAAACTATAACGGACCAGATAACTTTGTTAGTTTAGGAGTTATAGAGCCTCAAATGGGTAACTGCGGAACCCTATATTATACGTGGCACTTGACCAGTTTTTTGAAATGGATAGAGTGGTTCTCAAGGAACGTTTTAGTATATAATTTGTCAAGCGGGTGAAGCCGCGGGCGTCAGCTAGTCGTTATATATAACTCTAAACTTATTCCCAATAACAAATTATCCCGCCTATTACCTTAAAGACATAGGCAGATACTAAATCTACGCCCAATCCACCACTAACTTTGTTGGTCCGTAATAGGGATCCTATTGATTGCTAAGTAATTAAATAATTATCAACTGTACATACTCAAATCATTTAATATACAGAAACCGCTCAAGATAATATAGAATGTTGGAAAGGGCTCGTTTCAATGCTACCCAGGAAACGATTTAATTAAGCAAATGGAACGTTGGCCGTCGAACGACTGACGGACACGCCGGCAACACAACTTATGGACACAAAATAGATTAGATCCGAACACATTCAATTACCTTATCTGTGGCGATGAACCTGTTAGGGAACTGCGGCGCCTGGTTTAAATGCCCGTTTTCTTTTTGAATTTGTATTAATAGAATAAATGGTTTTCGAATTCGGAACACGGAGTTACTTGATGTACGTAGGTCACACTATAAGTTTTGCGTAACTTAAAAAAACAACATGTTAAAACCAAAATATTATGTTTATTGCTCTCTCCTTTACATTTTAAACATTTTCTCATGCGATCGAACCATTTTTTAAAACAGGAGGACCACAGATCTGAAGGCATTGCCTTTTCGGAGTTGGTAAAAGTGAAACCTCTCATCAAATCTTTGATTTTGGGGAAATACAGTAATCACAGGGTGCTAGGTCGGGGCTATGCGCAGGATGGGTGACGAGATGTACTTATTCGGAAGCTAAAAATAACTTTCTTTTGTTGGCCGTGTGATAAGAAGCGTTGTCATGACTTAGGAGAACGCGGCTTTTGGGTCATCTTTCGCGAACTTTTTCTAACACCCTGGGTAAACAAATGGTAGAATACCACTCGGCATTAACACTCTTTTGATTTTCAAGTGGAATTGTACAGATGGGACCCGTATCTGAGAAAAAAAACGCGATCATTTTTTGCCAACGTTTCTCGCCTGCCTCACTTTTGTTGGCTTGTTCTCATTTTCAAACACCCATTCACAAGATTGCTGTTTTTTTCGGGTTCAAAACAATAAATGTACGTTTCGTCTCCTGTGACAATGTCATAAACAGCATTAAAATGTCCGTGGTCGTACTTCAGTAGCATCTGTGAGCACCATTCAGTTTGAACACCAACCGCTTAACAGTAGCCACATTATTTTCGTTGACGGCAGTTGAAGGCCGCCCTCCACGAAATTCGTCATGTAAAGAAACTCGACCTCTCTCAAATTCAGCAAACCATCGCCTCAAGGTGCTCAAACCAGGTGCTTCTCTCCCAAAAGCATTTTGAAGACGAGCGTCACAGTCTTGCGGAGGGAGAGATTTTTAAAATCATAAAAAATCATTGCTCTAAAATATTTTCGACTTAATTCCATTTTCGTTGCATACGTAGAACTTTGATGTGTGATAAAAAACAATTGACAAATGATTTCCCGCCAATTGTTTTTTTTTATTACTAAGAAGGTTGCAACGTTTAAAAAAATATAACATTAGAAATTCAAATAGTTCCGATTAGCTAGAAGTGCAAAACTTTTAGTGTGCCCCATGTATTATAAGGAGGAAAGATTTGTATTTTTGTGTGTATGTTTGTAATGAATAAACTCAAAAACAACTGTGCCGATTTCAAAAATTCTTTCACCATTGGAAAGCTCCGAGTTCGTTCACCCTGAGTAACATAGGCTACTTTTTATCCCGGCAATGTGTTCCCACGGGAACCGGGTACGAGTACGTATACATACGTTTGAACTGGCGAAGTCTGTGTGTTTCCTATGTATAATATGTACGTATTTACAAAAATAAAATGTATATAAGTATTTATATCAGTTTATCTAGTACTCATATCACAAGCTCTGCTTAGTTTGAGACTAGATGGCGTTGCGTGAATTGTCCTAAGATATTTATTTATTTATATCTCGTATACACATCATTAAACTAAATAACAAACACAATTTATAACAGAGGGAGACAAGAGTAATATCACTAAATAATATTAATATAGTAGCAATTAGGGACCAATTCGATTATCGTATTTGCTTATATTTACACCAATAACAGATAATATTGTGAATAATAGAGGCCGATTTAATTTAATGTGAAACTTCTATTATGTGCAACGTGATACATAATATGAACTACGGTACCTACAATGTGGGATTAGTGCAGTGCCTGTTAAATATCATTTGTATTTAAACTATGTAATGTAATACAATAAAATTAAATGACTTTCGAGTTCATAATAGAATAAACAGCTGTGTATGTTGTGTTAGTATTTAATTATATATCTCATATCTATATACATAAATGAGGAATATCCCTCTTAGCTCTCGAGAACTGCTTATGCTCCAATGATGGCTGACCCCTCTATGGATAGCCCTCGATCTGGAGGCAAGCCAAAAAAGAAGAGGAGAGAATTTGACCTAGCCCTAAGGGGTCAAAAGTTATAGGCCAAAACCTATGGCGTGGTGCGGCGCGAAGCACCGTGCAAGACACCGTACTAGTCCTACTTCCTACTAATATTATAAACGCGAAAGTTTGTGAGTATGTAAGTATGTATGGATGGATGGATGTTTGTTACTCTTTCACGTAAAAACTACGGAATGGATTTTAATGAAACTTTACAATAATATAGCTTATACATCAGAATAACACATAGGCCAAAATTTATAAAGATATTGTGTGAATTGTTCAAAATATGAAGCGGTGCGACGGGAACGGGAAAAAATCCAAATTGCCACGCGGACGAAGTCGCGGGCGACCACTAGTTTATTATAATTCAGTATGTCATACGAACATCTATGGCAGTCGTTAGGGGTAGTCCTAAATAAAAATCCGACCGGTCTAACTACAGAACTTCAATATCGCCTATGGGTTGTGGAGGTCAGATGGCAGACGCTTCACGGAGAATATCGAAGTTAGACTGGAAAGCCGACCCCAATTACGTTGGGAAAAGGCTCAGTGGATGATGATATTTTTTATAATTCAACGGAAAAATCTATTGATTGTTGTATCTATTTTAAATAATAAAAATAGTGGTATAATTATGACATATTTAATAGTCTATTTAATAGTAGTTTAATTGGATGTGCCATAGCGGCTGGCACGTAAGATTTTGTTGCTTTTCATCAACATGCAATGGGTTTATTTATTTTTTTCAAAATTACAATTTAGCTGCTTAAATTCATTCAGCCATTTTGGACATAACCCATTATAATGTGCCCGGTGACGCCAATAGGTTTGCCCCCTACTACGTGGGACTAAAATACTGGCAAATTGTGGGTGTGTATTGCACATCTGCCTACTCCTTCGGGGTTATAGGCGTGATATGTGTGTGTGTGAAGACCCGTTTGTCTTAAGTTTATAATATTTTATAGTTTTAAATAAATAAGTGTGCTAACAGACCAACATCTTCGGGGCCCAAGACACCCTTACTTGCAAGCGGTGCACTTGCTGACACGAATGAGGTTCCAGCAATAAACATTGGTGTAAACTAAAGACCGCAGATTCGATAGTTCGGATATTTTGTGAGGACGGATGACAGGAGATTGACGAAACAGAAATATGAAGCCATTGTGAATGGACAAGATAAGATAAGATAAGATTCGTTTATTTGTAGAACATGTGTTATGATTATCACTACATATTGTACATAGTTACTCCAGATATTTTTGAAGATTTTTCAGTATCAACATGTTTAACCAAAAGTAAGGCACACAAATATGTTTGTTGTATTATTTATAAGTATACATTGGCAATTACAAATTATTCTTTTTTTTTTATTTATTTTATTTATTTATTTTTGTACACACAGTAAATAAAACAGTAAATGGATACAAACTAAACATGTATACAATGGCGCCACTTATCTCTAAAGAGATCTCTTCCAGTGGGCCTAAGAGAGGAGATCGTGATGCAAACAGGTCCTGATATGTGTGCAGGTTAATAAACTTACATAAAGTATAACTACATAAATACACAAATACATACATAAAAAGTTATATAAACATACATAGACGTACAATAATTAAGGTAAGGAAGCGAGATAGTGTTCCTTGACTCTCTTCTTGAAGCCAGACGCAGTTCTGCAGTTCCTTATATCGGTTGGAAGAGCGTTCCACAGTCTGACGGCATGAACGGAAAAAGAGTAGTAGAATAAGTCAGATTTGTGGGAAGGACAATTGAGGCGGTAGGAGAGGTGAGGCCGGCACGATTCATCTGATGCACGCATCAGTGTGATTTCTTGTGCTTTCACACATAGTCAATGACTTCTAATATCTACAATAGATAAAATTGGTGTAATAAACGTCAGATACAATCATTGTTACAATTCAAGGTCAAAGTGTTTTGTCATTAAGAAAGTCCATAATATTATAATAGCATTTATCAATTAACATTGCCTTGAGTGCATTTTTGAAATGGACTGTATTCAACTACCTTATATTTTTGGGAACCTTATTATAAATTAATGGTGCCATGCAAACAAAAAAAAGCTAGTAACGGTCGACCTATGCGGACTTATTGCAACTAAATCGCAGATGTTTTGAATAAATGCCAGGTTAAAAATACCCGTTGCTAGCGAGTACTTATTAAAATATACCTTAAAATCCCAACGTTTTATAGGTTTACTTTACTGAGTATCAAAACTCTTTTTACATCATAATTTTTTAAATTTTTTAAGACTAAAACATCTTCAAAGTAAGTATGTGACTTTAGCGAGGTATTTTCAAGTTGCGTCTGAAAAGGGTATGAAAATTATGCTTAAAAGATAAAGTTTAAAGGCTTTTTACGTTTATGATGTTTTAAGTTCAAATAGACAACTTTTATCCGTTGTTAAGGTAAATATTTATCCCGGAGGGGTGGACAGAGGCGTTTCCATCCATTTCCATCCATTGATTTTTTTCTCATTCATCAAATACTGTCATTCAAAACACTCGTCCCCTAACATTTCTGGTGCGAAAGTACCTATGAAGCAGGCCGCGCTGCCATCTATTGCCATTCAGCGGGCTAGCGCCGCTACCCCGCTGAATGGCAATAGACAACCTTCACACCAGGTAAGACCCGGAGCGAGAGTCACCGGTCCTCTCCCTAATCATGCGCCCTACTACCGATAAGATGGACATAGTTGAGTGCAGTAGAAACAAACTTAAGAAATATGTGAATCTCGAGAAATCGAGGACCAGCGGTCCCAACTCCGCCAGGATCTCATGGAGTCATGGAGGGTGCGACTTGAGCAACCCAAGTGGGGTACCACCATCATCGCGGCGGTGAGACCGATCATGGACGATTGGCTGCAGAGGCAGCATGGTGACCTCACGTACCGTGCGACGCAGATCGTTGCCGGGCATGGATGCTTCGGTAGCTATCTGTTTCGCATGCATCGTGAGGTCACACCCCGGTGTCAACACTGCGAGGTTTCCGACGACGACACCGCACTCCACACGTTGGTGGAGTGCTCAGCGTGGGCGAGTCAGCGCCGGGACCTCGTAGTGGGTCTGGGCGTGGATACCCTCTCGCTGGGGACCATGCTTCAAGCCATGGTATCCAGCGGGAGTAGGTGGAACGCGGCCGTGTCCTTCTGCGAGCAAGTCATGCTCGCGAAGGAGGCGGCCGGGAGGGAGAGGGAGCGTACCCTCCCCGCCGAGTTCCGTAGTCGGCGGCCAGGCCGCCCCAGACTACGCGACTACGCCCAAGACTATCGTCCTCCATGATCGGGGCCTGAGGACGGCGGGATCGCCACCCACCGTCCTTACAGAAGCAGGCTAGAAGGGTTGCGTGCTGCGGAGCCTTTGCCCCATAGCACGCAACCAGATTCACTCACTGACGCGGGATAAAACCCGACCCCAATGACGCGGGATTCTCGTCCCGACCAAACACCCGCAGAGACCACAGAGGTGGTCAAAGTCCGCCGGGCGCCACTGGACATACCCTCTACTAGTAACCAGAGACGCCCGGCAACGGACGTTAGAGCGGCCGCGGCCTTGGGTCGCGGAATTAAAAAACAAAAAAAAAAGAAATATGTGAAAATTAATAAATACATTAGAAAAACTCAAAAACTTATTAAAAGACAAGAAAAGTATGTACAAAAAAGTCAAGTATATTAATGAGAGAAGGCACCTAGGCGATGAACTTGACATGTATTCATTATTAATTGAAAATAATATCTCTGATTATAATAACAATATCTTAAAGTTAGAAACAGAAATTAATAATTTAAAAAAATCACTAGGTTATAGGACTGATAGGTATTGTAATGTTAAAAGTGAGTATCAGGAATACATTCTGGCGATGAAGGATCTTATGAGTCCAAATTCCACATTGACATCAAACAATCATTTACTTGGTCCTCAGCCGGTCTGTAAGTCCTCGCTGACTTCAAACATGAGCCCTTCACTTGAGGGAAACAAGAAACCCAGTAGTTCCTTTAACAAACAAATTATGGTCAAATCTGAAATAGTGATGTTTTGTGATGAATTAGGGAAATCAATGGGCCGGTTACTAAGTTCATATTTAGAACAAAATATTACTAACTATTGTTTGCCGGGATTAACTTACACTAACATTGTTAAAAATATTAAGAATTGTAATTTAAACAGCGACTGTACACTTTTAATTTTGGTGGGAGATAGGGGAAATGCAGACAGAAATGTAATTGCAAATTGTTTAGAATTACTGAGCTTATTAGATGTCAAAAATATTATTTTATTCACACTTCCTTATAGCCGTGGCTTGTCACAGGCCGAAAACAATCTTAGATATAAGCTAAATCAAACAATACATACATTGACATTTCATAATCCAAATAAATTCCATTTGATTGACATAAACATGTATTTAGAAAATAAATTGTTATTGACGGACGATAAATTCTATTTGAATAGATATTTTAGGAGACAGATAGCATCTTCGCTATCATATTTTATTAAATATTCAGCCAAAAACTTAGCTAAACAATCTGCTTCTATTGAGCTGAAAAATGACAATGTTTGTCTTGTGACCTTGGAATCTGTTCCAAATAAGGGTGACAATAATTTAAACTTAGTTGTAGGACAATAGAGGAAATCCCTAGCAAATTAAATTTAAGGACAAAGGAAAAGTCTATGTTCATGAATATTATTCATCAAAATATTGAAGGCTTTTCTGGCAAAGAGTTAGAACTAGAATTATTTTTGAATGAAAAGTGTATTCATGTACTTTGTTTAACTGAACACTGGTTAAAAAAACATGAACTCTTAGTTAATATTGATAATTATAAAATCATTAGTGCGTTTACTAGAGATTCCGCTATAAGAGGTGGGTCACTCATTTTAATTAATAACAAATTAAAATCGAAAGACAGAAAAGATGTAGTAGCATTCACAAGTGAGCGAAATATTGAACTATCATGTGCAGAGCTAGAACAATATATTATTATTAGCGTCTATAGACCTCCATCTGGAGATAACTACTTGTTTGAGTCCATTATGGAAGAAGCCTTAAAAAAGTATGTAAATGTAAGAAGACTGTAGTTGTATGTGGCGATTTTAATGTTAATATTTTAGAAAACTCCCAGAACGCGCTAAGGTTCCTCCACCTTTTTAAATCTTTTAACTTACAAAATCTTTTTTGTGAACCAACTCGCACCACAGCCACATCAGCAGCATCTAAGCAGGTAGACAATATTTTTTCTAACAGCGATGTAGATGAGAAATCAATAATACATTTTATTAATTCAGATCATCCAGGTCAGTTAGCTAGATTTAAGTACCAACATGTTCCATTATCAAAAAATATTGTATGTAGACCAATCACAAAATATCGATTAGAAAAATTTAAAGTAAACATTAATAATAAAGTACCTCTTTTGGAGTTGAATAATGATAAAAACCCGAATGATCTTTACAGAGATTTGTTCGGAGTAATCAAATACGAATACATATTCACAAAAAAAACAATAAATGTAAATCAATTCAAAATTAAATTTAGTGATTGGGCTACGCCTGGAATCTATAAAAGTAGAAAGAAATTGTATGAATTATACGAGACAAAGGCATCTACTAATGAGCCACAAGTAATTGAACGGATTAAAAAGTACTCCAAACTGTTCAAAAAAGTTTGTTCAATAGCCAAATCTAATTAATACGGGCTAAAATTGAAAAATCCGATAGTAAAACTAAGGCAACATGGAATATTATTAACAAAGAAACCTGTAAAGCAAAGACACGTGATCGATCCTTCGAGTTAAAAATAGATGATAAACATATTAAAACTGATTCTGCAGTGGCCAATGCATTTGAATCTTTTTTCACAAATGTTCCAATTATAACGACAAATAAGTTAAATTCTTCAAAAAACGTAGCCAATTCTCTTCTCAAATCTAGTGTTGATAAATGTAGAGTTAACTTTGATTTTCAGTATATTGACTCTGTCACTATACTTAAAACTTTTAAACAACTGAATATAAAAAATACTGAGGATCTTTGGGGCATTTCAACCAATATTATAAAATCAATAATTCCTGCTATTGCGCCTTACCTTGCATTCATATTCAATAAATGTATAGATGAAAATCAGTTTCCTAATCTTATGAAGTACAGTAAAATCATTCCTTTATTCAAAGCAGGAGACAAAAGTGATCCTTCAAATTTTCGACCTATCTCCATACTCCCAACACTGAGTAAAATTTTTGAAAAAATAATATTCAATCAATTGCTTTCACATTTTACAGAAAATAAGTTACTTCATAGCAAACAGTTTGGTTTCACTAAAGGCAGAAACACAACGGATGCAGGAGTTGCACTTGTGAAACATATATTTGATGCATGGGAGGAAAAGCAGGATGACATTGGTATCTTTTGTGATCTATCAAAAGCTTTTGATTGCGTTGATCATGAGACTTTGTTACTAAAATTAGGTTATTATGGTCTTACCTCACTGATAGAGTACAAAAAGTTAACGTTAATGGCACCGACTCTTCTGGCGCCTCATTAGTCATGGGAGTACCCCAGGGCTCGATATTAGGACCCCTTTTATTCTTAATATACGTAAATGATCTACCTTACTTCACTAAAAATCTTTGTGAAATAGTATTATTTGCTGATGACACATCATTAATTTTTAAAAGTGATACACGAAAAGTAGTACTTGATGATGTAAATAATACCCTTTCGGAAATACTGCATTGGTTCACAAGTAACAACTTGCTGCTCAATGCGAAGAAAACAAAATGTGTAAAATTTACTATGCCCAATGTTAGACAGGTGGATACTCATATTACTATGAATAATGAATTAGTTCAAATAGTCAATACCACAGTTTTTCTTGGAATAACTTTAGATAGTAAACTGCAATGGGGTTCTCATATCACAGCCTTGGTAGGAAGACTTAGTTCGGCTGCCTATGCGGTTAGAAAGATAAGGTCACTGACTGATGAAAAAACGGCACGATTAGTTTATTTAAGCTACTTTCATAGCGTTATGTCATATGGTCTGCTGCTATGGGGCTCAGCTTCCGATATTGAGACAATATTCATATTACAGAAACGAGCTATACGAGCAATCTATAGACTCGGACTCCGTGACTCGCTGAAGGAACTATTTAAAGAAATTAATATTTTAACCGTTGCTTCTCAATATGTTTACGACAACATCGTGTATGTACGGAAGAACATAGAACTCTTCAAAAAAAGATCCGACAACCATAATACAAGAAATAAAAATAAACTGGCAATGACAAAAATTAGACTTCATAAAGTTGGTAATTCGTTTGTAGGCAAATGTATAAAAATATTTAATAAAATTCCGCAGGATCTGGTTGACATGCCTCTTAATAAGTTTAAAATAGTAGTGAAAAAACGTTTGATGAAGAAAGGCTATTATAATGTAGACGAATATCTTAATGATAAAAATGCATGGTCACCCTAATCTGCTGTTGTTAGCCACTCCTACAATACAAATTGTAACACAATGTAAACAAAACATTATTAAAAAGAAAATGGATAATCTACCTGAGTTTCTTGCTGGTAGATCAGGAGAACCAACTTACCGAACCAGCGAAAGAATCATTTTCAAATGGTTATTTATGTAATTAATTTAGTATTTTTATAATAGTGCTTGACATAAAATTGTAAAATTTTGACATTCATATGTGCTCTTTATGTGCCTAAACTGAATAAATGAAATTGATTCTTTGATTCTTCTTTGACCTACCTACTTTTTAATGAATAGACCAATTGGAACCAAAATAAGGTTTGGGAAGCCGAAAAAAAAAATTGATAATTAAAACTGCATTTTGCTGTTGTTTCTTTCACTTACTTTGTAGTCATTGAAGCATGGAAAATAACCACCTAAGTGATTTACGAAGAGCTCACGCATCATAAGTCAACAAGGCTATGATGTCACACATAGGTCAGCTACACATTTACGAAATTCGTGACTTTATTAGGTGTATTTTATGATATTCGATTAGATACACTCCATTGCGGTTTTTTCAGTGATATAAAATACAACGTCCTTAGGTGGTAATAATTCTTTTAAAGCTGATAAAAAAATTATCGAGCATTTACAAAGGAGTTTTGGAGACGAGGTTTATATGAGCTGGTACAGTAAATGGCACCTACGTCACTGCAACATGCAGCATAGTCCGTAAAGGTATATACATTTCCGTGCAATGGCCATACATTTCATAGGTACTCAGACATTATTGTCATAAATGTATGGCGCCCTTGACGTCATCGACCGTAGATGCACGGGTCAGCTGCACAGCCGTAATACACGTAAATGAATTCTGAGATTCTACGAGTAAAATCCTGCATGCTCAGATCGATAACGTTGAAGTTAGTTACGGACATTATTCGATAAGGTTTTAAATTCAACAAAAAGAGCCTTCTGAATGATCTGAGCCTGCAGGCGATCTGTCAGTGTGTGGGGTGCTTTACGTGAAGTCTGAAGGAATTCTACTTATAAATAAAGGGAAAGCTTAATTAGAAGTTTACCTGTTATGAGCGTGGAAGGATAGCCTCAGAGGCGGTGGTAGGGGCGTGCGTGTTGGTGGGACGGTACGTCGGTGTCGATGTCCCCCTACCGGCGCGTACGCGGCCGGTTGCCAGTGTCGCACGAACGGTGATAGTGACAGTCCTGAAAAAGAAACTTTAAATAAGTATTTGGTACAGCATTTACAGTTTTACAATTTATTTGCTTAGTTTATTATTATCTTTGAATAACTTTCTGTACCACTGCGTGAAGCCAAGGCGAATTTGCGGCTCTATGGCTATATTTGCAAGAGCCTCATTTGTCAGTAGAGGGCGAGGTCCTAAAAGGTTAACAAGGCCTTTAAAAAAAAAAAGTAATATTTGTTGGCTTATATCGCTTTTCAGCTGGATAAAGGTCGCTAAAGTATTGTACATTGACAGATTAATAGGTACTGAACACTATATCACTTCTAATACTGAAATATGTCAATGAGGAACAGGATACAGAAATTATAACATTACAATTTAACAAGATAAGTGTCAAATAACTAAAGCCGGTAATTTATAGTACTGACTCCAGAAATGCGAGTATAGTCTCAACGCATTCTTAATTGGAAATCGAGTATCGTATCTGGAACACGGCCCTTAGAGACGGTTAAAGAAGTTAGTATATTTATTCTGCTCGATATAGCATTTGACCATAGATTACACCAAACTTATATTTGAACACTCGCGTGAATTCGTTTTATCACCATCCCAAACTGTTCTTTTCACGATGTGTTTCCAAACGTGTGGGCACACAAATCCCATCTTTATATCTTTATATATTATCTATATATAATCAATCTTTCGAGCTCCATATAGACCACTTAACCATGAGACTGCGCAAACTAATATATTTATTCAAAACAATTCGGATAGTTGTGGACGGTCGTGTTATTAGGATGGTCTACTTTGCACTAGCACAGTCTCTGATCGACTATTGTGTTATGGTCTGGGGGGGAGCAGCCAAAATTCATCTCATCGAAGCGGAAAGAAAAGTCAATAGGACTCTCCCTTTCCGATTTCCAACGGATGACCTATACAGACTCTGTGACGTTCTCACTGTCAGACAGTCTTTTGTACTTAATACCGCATTGAAGCAGCATTCATTGCTGCGATATCACGAAAACCTACTAAAAGACAAACGTAGGAAACATAATGTATGCCAGACTCAGCTGTATAGGACGTCCTTCTTTCATCGATTTTTCTGTTTCTTGGGACCCTACTTATACAACAAATTAAATCTAAAATTAAACATACACCCAATAAACTCCACAAACTCTAAGACGATAATTACAGACTTTTTAAAAACTCTGAACTATGATCAGACTGAAAACCTTATGACCCCACCTGAATAACTCTTCATAGACGATATGGACATATAAACCTTTACATTACATAAGCCTTTGCCATGGCTATTCTCACACACACACACACACACATACATACACAAACACTTACAACCTTACTTATTTTTTATTTTTATTTTCAATAATTAACATTTATTAAATATGGAGCAAATTGCGGCCCATCGCTAATAGCGACAGACAATGCTATTGTCGACGACAATAAGCGTTAGTTTAGAACTGTGTCACAGTTATTGCCGCCGTATAGTTAGGTTTAGGTTTGGTTGTTGTTTTTGGTTATTAGTGTTTAGAATACTGTTACTTATATAGTCATATAGGTCGTTCCGCAAACTAGCTTAGTGTTATATCAAATAGATATAAGAAGCTTAATTATGGTTTCTCTAGTTTCTCTAGCTTCTCGGAAACTAGGAATACTGAATAAGGTAAAGCGATTCTTTGACACCGCACCAGAGGTGTCTGCTGTACAAAACGCAGATTAGACCCTGCGTTGAATACTGCTCTCACCTCTGGGACGGCTCCGCGAAGCATTTGCTGGACGCACTCGACGCTATGCAGTGACGCGCTGTTCGCATTATAGACTGTCCGGAGGTAACGGGAAGCCTTGAGCCGCAAGCCCAGCGCCGAACAATTGCTTCCTTGGCCGTGTTCTACCGTATTTACCACGGTGAGTGTTCTGAAGAGCTCTTCAACTGATGCCACCCTCTCTCTTCCGATCCCGAACAACGCGTGCCGGGCAGAGATGTCACTCTCATACCGTGGAAACCGTCTTCGCGAGAACCGAGCGTTTTAAACGTTCGTTTCTCTGCCGAACGATGGTGGCTTGGAACGCCCTGCCTGCGCACGTGTTTCCTCCAACATATAACCCTGGGTTCTTTAAGCGAAGCGTGAAGAGGCACATTACTGGGTCGTCAAGTCGAGGGCCACTCTCTATAGTATTCCTGTGTCCTGTGAGAGTCGCCCTCAATTGCCAGACGTCGCCTCAGCTTACCATCAGGCGGGTGGCGTCAATTTGTCGACCTAAATATTAAAAAAAATGCCGCTATGTATATTTCCTATATACCTAGCATGCAGTGTAGTCTGTTCATGTGTATTTTTATTATTATATCTCAAATGTGCGACACTGCCTAATCCGTGTGGGGGCAAGGGTGACCTGTGTTACAGGTTTGACAATCAAACCTAATTCAGGCACCTCTCTCGCTCAAATTAGGCTTTGGCAAATAGCATTATGTAAACTTTAGAAATACTTAAAACTAATTTGTAAGAGAGAAATAAACATTATTATTAACTTAACTTTATCCCTAAAGGGGTAGAAAGAGCTCACCACGCCCACATTTTGCCAATTATTTTTTCTCACGTAATATGTGGCGAGCCTATTGCTGTTTCTGGAGAGAATATTTTCCAGAGACTTGTACGTTGACAGCACGAGCACCGCGTTGGGCGCTGGAGAATTTGGTTGGGCCTTAAGAGGCCTACGCTATAAGCGTGTATAGCGAGAGCTACAGACTAAGAATATTGGGAATGTGTGATTATAGTCTGTTTCAACTAGCTACGAAAATCAATTGTTTAATTTATGCGCGCCATTTGTCGATGAACATGGCACGTGAGGCAAAGCACACAAGATGGTGCCAGAACGTACGTGATATCTGCTATTTTCTCTGGAAGTTTAACTTTAATTCTAATAGTACACTCTTCGAGATTTCGCAAGGTTACTTTTTCGTACAGAGAATGAGCATTGTGCATTGCATTATATTATATTGCTTTACAATTAAATTGCGGGACATAATTATGTGTATAAATTGTGTGCAAAATTTTACACAACAAAATATCGTTTGAAAAATCCTCCGCGTCATTGCCGACTGGTAAGGCTCCCGAATGCTGGATGTGTTGCCATGTTAGATGGCGATACTTATTCTTGGACAGATTTGATGTTGTATAAATTTCCAAGTCTCGGTGAAGTCTATGTAAGTGTGAATACTTTCTTAAATAATTTGCAGAAATTTTGAATCATGTGTTAAGAATATTGTTTTATTTGATTGATGGATTGCATCTTGGGGTAGAAAGAAGCGTTTGATATTACTTGGGTTCAAAAATCTGGCGAAATGTAGGCATATTTACAAGCCGCTCTGTATTACTACGAAGTGAAAGCTGTGTGCATAAATGAATGGCTGATTGCGAGAGTGAATAGTTGATTACGTGCGTGAATGGGTGATTGTATGCGTGAAAGGGTATTAGGTGGCTTTTAACCTAAGGGAGGTTCCCAGAATGGCGGCTGTGTTGCCACGATGGATGGCGATACTTATTCTTTGGGTCAGAAAATAGCCAGCCTTCTGGCCCTGTGGTGCATCGATTAAGCGTTTAGCAATGTCTCTATAAAGGCGGCGAGCGCTCGGACCCCACGACCCCAGTGTCTCAACCCTAAACGGCTCAAACATGTAATCACCTGCTAGGTTAGCGTATTTACGCCGTTTGAGGTCTTCAGCAGATGAGCCGATGCAGTAGCCGCGCCGGCATATCAAGATTTGCTTGGAAGGTGTGAAGGTGCTAAGGTGTCAACGCATGAAGCGTATCACACCAAAGGCCTTCCTATCTTCCATGGTAGCAAAGACATACCGTCTAGTCTCTTTTCATCGCTTTGTGCTGACCCATTTGGGTCACATACGGCCGGAAAATCTCGGAAATCCCGGAAATCTCGCATGGTTGATGCATTGATTGTGATTACTGGCAATTCAAAAATAGTGGCTGCGTTAGTTTCTTTTGCCAGATTAATTTCGCATAGGCTCTACCTATACTACCATCCACTGTTTTCCAATCGCAGCGGTAATTGCCGGTTCATTTTTCTCCGTATCCGGTTCTTATCCGGTCAATCTTGCGAGATTGCTTGTAGTACGGGTATTATTAACAAATTAACGGTGATAAAGTGAATTTTTAAATATGCCATATTACAGAGTTGTAAAAAACTACATACAAACATTTTGTCTGTACTTTATCTCATCAGGCCTTACAATTTTATTACCTTAGCCCTTTTGCTACATAAAATAAATATCAATGCTCGCCTCCGCTTTATGGCATCTATCTATTTCGATATTGAAATACTGTGGGTTGTAAAATCAAACAGATTTTATATGATGATTGAAACAGTCATAAATGTGTGCAATATAAATATCTAATATATGTTAATACTAATAAGTTAGTACAATCCTTTAAACTTTATCGCTCTATCTATACTTTTAGACTAAAGAGGAAAGTTGCTGCTAACTTGTTTTTATATCTTTTTAATTCCCAAGTTTCCCGCCAATAGACTCTTACTTTACGAAGGTGTAATGAGAAATATGCACAGTTTAAAACTGAGATTTTAGTTGGCTAAAAATACACAGTTTAAAACGGCTAAAAAAGCAGTGCGGTTTTGGTAATTGGTGAAATGTTGGTATAATAAATACCTCTGTCCACCTTCTGTAAGCTGTAATGATAGTCGTGATGAAGTGTGCTATTGTGTAGTCAGAATTCAAGTGAAGAAGCGATTCGCAGGTTTCAAATTCTAGAGATGCCATTACGAATTCTACAGTGAGGTTTCGACGCATTCCTGATTTGTGAGGTATCGGAATTTGATTTAGCTGTTTGGAGTGTGTTTTCAATACCTATCTATCTAGAGTTTCTTTGGTAAATAGGTACTTTCTTTATTGACAATGTGATGTATAGTAATTTATTGGAATTTTCGCGTGGTTATAAGAATGATGACTATAACACATAACTCAATATTTTGTTTGATAAATATTTGCTTAATAATAAGTACCTATTTATCAAATATCAGCTTTAGATTTAATAAGGAGATTGGGAAAGGATGTTAGTCCCTCAATTAAGTAAATATCGTTTAACAGATTTGATTTAAAATTGACACATCGATTGGCAATTTTCCAAATTATTACCAGTTATAATAACAAGGTATTTGGATTACTCCACTATTAATATACACATTTCGAAATAATCGGGTGAAATTTATTATTCTTGCTATTTCTATAATACCAGTTTTTGAATAAATTCGAATAATAAAACAAAATTACATCAAGAACAAAAAACAATTTCAAAAATAAATTAAGAACAAAACAAAATAACATGTTCAAAACGTAGCGCGTCACTAAAAGCTCTCCTGCTACGTAGAGCTCTCCGTAGCAAGCTCGAACAATAGCGAACATTACCGGACACTTCGTAGCTGTTCGTAGCAGCTACGGATACGTAGCAGTACTGTTTGTTTGAAGATGACCCTGTCTGTCATATTATTTTGTATACAAGTTCATACATAATGGCTGAGTAGATTTGAATACTAGGTATGCAATGCATGCTACTAATTGCAAACGTTGAGCGGAACAAATTTTCTTAATTTTTTTATGCTATATTTTCATGATTTCAGAGATATGCACTCTCGGGTATGATGTCGACCAGTATGCCAAATTTGGTTAAAATCGGTCGAGCCGTTTCGGAGGAGTTGGCACACAAACGATTTACACTTGTCGTCTAAGATAGAGCTTCGCTTCGCTCCGCTCAAAAATTTTGCATACTACTACCTACATTGTTTTGCGACCGGAATACAGGAAATTCGGTGTTAAATGTAAATTATCTTATTAAATTCTTATTTTTAACCGACCAAAAAATAAAGCTTTGTAGTTTTATTTAATTTTTTTTTAAACAAAAGCTATTACTTCCCCAGTTGTCCTATTTTCATTTGGTCCCATTCCGACAATTATTAGGTCCTATTTTAATTTGGTTACACTCCGACAATTATTTGGTCCCATTCCGACAATTATTTGGTCCCATTCCAACAATTATTAGGTTCCATTCCGACCATTATTAGGTCCTATTTTAATTTGGTCCCATTCCGACAATTATTTGGTCCCATTTTAATTTGGTCCCATCCCGACAATTATTTGGTCCCATTTCGGTAATTTGAAGTCGATTGTTGTGTCAATTTTGACGTGTTTTTTCAAAACATTTGTCAGTCTGTCTGTCTATCTGTTTGTTCAGTGGAACACTTTACGAGACTTTCACTGGCAGATAATTGACGGTATAAGTATTAACTTGGGTACTTATCGTCCCAGTAATGTGTTCCCATGAGAATTGGGATATTTATAAAACACTTCCACGCGGATTAATCCGTGGACATCATCATCAGGTATATAATATACTAGCTGATCGCCGCTGATTTAGTTTACTCGTTCCCGGTTCCCGTGGGAACACATTACCGGGATAAAAAGTAGCCTATGTTACTCAAGTTGAATGTAGTTTTCCAATGGTGAAAGTATTTTTTAAATCGGCACAGTAGTTTTTGAGTTTATTTATTATAAAGAGGAAAGATTTGTATTTTTGTGTGTATGTTACACAAAAATACAAATCTTTCCTCTTTATAATAGTATAGTATAGATATTTTTGTTAGTTTTGTACTTAAAGTATTTGAAACTAAATAAATAGATAAATATGTTAGGACAATATTTACACTACCCAATCTAGTCTCAAACTAAGCAGAGCTTGTGATATGAGTACTAGATAAACTGATATCAATACTTATACTTATCCTTTTTTTTTTGTAAATGTTATGCATGTTATGCATTGCATGTTATGCAAACGTATGTGTCATCTATCACACAAAGTTTGTCCTGACCGGGAATCGAACCCGAGACTCCGGCGCGGCGTCGAAAGCGAATGCACTACCGACCACGCCACCGAAGCAGTAAAAGTATGTTAGTATCGTTAGGTGTAAAAACCTTGTGCGGTAGAAGCCTCCTCCAAACTATCCCAGGCTGAATCCTTACCAAATCCATATATTTTTGTATTTTGAAGCAATGAGTATAAGCAATATTAGAGATATTATTATAAGCAAGAATAGTTTAAGCAATAAACTATTCTTAAAATATTAAGAAGGAAATTATAAATAGATTACAAAAACTGATATCTGACTGATGGTAGGTGGATCCAAAGCTAACCTTAATAGCGCGATGTAGAAAAAAAACGTGTTTGTTGTATGGGAGCCCCCTTAAATATTTATTATATTCTTTTTTTTATATTTGTTGTTATAGAGGTAACAGAAATACATCATTTGTGAAAATTTCTACTTTCTAACTATCACGGTTCACGAGATATGCGCTAGACAGACAGACGGACGGATAGCGAAGTCTCTGTAATAGGGTTCCCGTTTTACCCTTTGGGTACGGATTACGGAACCCTAAAGTAAAGAAGGAAGGGACGACCATTCAAACGATGGCCATCAGGTAGTAAAGTTGATATAAATATATTGGTATATAACAACACACACACACACACACATTATCACGCCTATATCCCCGAAGGAGTAAGGAGAGGTGCATTACACACCCACAATTTGCCAGTATTTTAGTCCGTAATAGGGGGCAAGCCTATTGCCGTAACCGGGCACATTAATAATGGATTATGTCCAAAATGGCCGAATGAATTTAATAATAAAAAGTAACAGCTATATTGTAATTTTGAAAAAAAATTGAAACTCGTTACCTTGCGATGAACTGTTGATTAAAGGCAACAAAATCTTGACGTGCCAGCCGCTATGGCACAGCCAATTAAAGTCCTGGGCGTCTCGGACTATCCGCCAACGACTATCAAACAACACCAGCGAGTTGTAAAATGTTAAAGTAACTTCAATTTGCGCTGTGTCAAAATGTCCCGGTTTATTATTAATTAACTGTTACTCGTCGGACAGTTGACACTTCAAAATGTTCATTCAGCAAATAGCGGACTTTTGATTAAGTTGGTTAAAGGTGTGGTCACACTTACGTCAACCATTTAATTATTGAAAAGTAACTTTTATTAGGGTATCATTGTCTCGGAACCTTTATAGTTTCGTCATGTTCGTCCGTCTGTTAGTATGTCTGTCCTCGACTTTCCTCCCAAACATCTAGCGCTAGAAAGATAATATTTTGCATGGATATGTGGATTTACTACGCCGACATAGTGCTAAAATAAAACAATTTGGGATACCTCCCCCATTTTTTAAATTCCGCCCCTACATCCTTTGCCGAACGCCTCTGGTTAGCACAAGGAAAATTTCCAGTGGCCACCAGGCGGAAGGTTACCTCCCCTACAGGCTAGGTCAAATTTTCAATTTTTTGGCTTGCCTCCAGATCGAGGGCTATCCATAGAGGGGTCAACCATCATTGGAGCATAAGCAGTTATCGAGAGCTAAGGGGGACATTCCTCATTTCTATATATAGATATCATGATGGTAGTCTCTGCGATGCACTTAAAAGGAAAACTAGCAGATATATTATAGCTTGAGTTATATAGGTAGTAAGGTGACTACGGAACCCTATTATATCCCTAATTACGGTAAGTGAGTTTTAGCTTTATAAGTCCGGTATATAAACGAAGTTGTTCTTTACTGTAACACCATTATAAGTAAGCTTTTCAACAACCTTCGAAAACTTTGTTTATTATTCAAGCTTCTATTTAATTTCACCTGTCCCGATGTCCGGGTGTAATCAAATCTTGCAAGTTAAATTTAACACACTTCCCGGTTTCCGATTGAACTGAAACCTTGCCAGCGTATGTAAGTCATATGACAATGCAATATTATGATGACAAAAGCTTTAATACTAGCTTATCACCACGGCCACAGAATAGGGAATAGTACTTACATACAGAACTTGCACTCCGACGTTAATTAAAGCACATTCTTTTGTATACAGAGAACATCATTCGAACGTTAGGGTTGCCCAGTAAAGTAAAATATATACCAGCATAATTTTACCAATAATTATGACGTTAATGCCTCAATATTAACTCTTTGGTCAATGCCGTGTCACAAACAAGATACAGCCCTTACTGATTTACAACTTCAAGTTGTCGCTGACGTCACGTATTTTTTGCGGTTGAGTCCGCGTGGTGAGTATAGTTTTCTCGATATCCGTGGGAACATTCTACCGAAATAAAAAGTCTAAGTACTTCACTAAGCCTATATCACTAAGGGATAATGTAGCTACATATCAGTGAAAGAATTTTCAAAATCGGTTTAGTGGTTACGAAGCTTATTAAATTCAAACATACAATCATATCTTTCTAATATTAGTAGTAAGCTATCGAAGTGTTCCAAAGTGACTCAGTGGATTAGAGCTCAGACGGGGATTCGAATCACGGACACCACTACAACTAGGTACGGACATGAACACATAAACCTTTTCACTTTAAAACCTTATAATTAATACATTGCAACTATTATTCATACGTTGTAAAATAATGTTACCGCTCGATGAACTTCTAAAAATGAAATGAGGTTGTAAAATTATTCTGAACACAAAAAAAAACAAAAGATAAACACGTCACTGAACAAGCCACACGCTGACGTCTACTTGTTGTTGAACACGCAAACATCGCTGATAAGTTGTAAAAAGAGAAATAAATCAAAACAAAACAGTAACAGCCAGTTATATTATTTTTGGTTACAATAGGGTAGATGTTAAGATGGATGTATGGTGTAACAAGGATGGATTGAGTAAGGAACGAGTATATTAGAGGAAGTTTGAAATTTGCATGAGTAAATGAAAAAGTGAGAAGCAGACGGCTGTCATTGTATGGACAATGGACATGTTATGAGAAGAAAGGAAAGTATCGTGGTAGGAAAGGTGCAAAGTATGAATGTAGAGGGCTTGAGAAGTCGAGGTCGCCCATGAAAAGATGGATGGAATGCGTGAAAGAGGATAGGACCAGGAAAGGAGTGACTGAGGAGATGACGTGTGACAGGGGTGTATGGAAAATTAAAACATGTTGCGCATACCTCAAATAATTGGGATAAGGGCAGGCAGATGATAATGAATAGGGGAGATGCCTACAACCAATTTAGTAATTTAAATGTATTTATTAAATGAATAATCCCATTGTATGTACGTATATTGTATTCAATTGAATCAATAATAGTTAATGGTTTATAATAGTGACAACTTTTTTAAACTTTCGCGTTTTGTACACCTACTTTACATACCTCTTTATTACCCGACGTTTCGACCCTGTTACAAGAGCCGTGGTCACGGGCAGACTGGCTTCAGCTCATCGTCGTCGACGTGAAGTGCGGGTTTGTCCAACTACCCTCACTTCGTCGTCACTAACTATTGTGTTCGGAGAGGCACCACGGCCAGTCCACCCGTGACCACGGCTCTTGTAACAGGGTCGAAACGTCGGGTAATAAAGCGGTATGTATATTTCTCAATAATTTCGTAAAAGACCCGTTTGTCTTAAGTTTATAATATAATAGTGACGTCATAGTTGAAGTTTTCATACAAATTTCTATGAGGTCTATCGTTTTGACATTTAATAAAAAGAAGCTGTTTTGATTTAACAGTCACCTACCCAGGGAATTGTCACCTATACCAGGGCTATGTCACTCGCCTAACAATCGCAAAAGATACGTGAGGTCAGCTACAACTTGAAGTTGTAAGTCAGTAAGGGTTGTCTCTTGTTTGTGACACAGCATTGACCATAGAGTTGATATTAAGACATTAACGTCATAATTATTGATCAAATTATGCTGGTATATACCAGCATAATTTGATCAATATATATCATATATATGTTACGGCTAATACCCGAAGTGCGGCTGCACCTAGTTTTAGCCGGTTAGAACTAGGTGTAGCCACTTACTCTTGGTTAAACCTAGTATGGGTAGGTTAGGTTAGGTTAAAACTGTGACCACCTACGCACGAGCCGAGCGAGCGAAGCGAGCGGTGCCGCGGCAGCGGCCGGCGAGTCCCAGAAACTTGCATTAATAAAAAAAAGAGATTTCTCCCAGGTGAAAGTGACAACTGGACCTAGTTGAAGCCGGCATGATGCAGGCTAGACCTAGTTTTACCCGAAAACAATCGGCTCGTACTAGGTTTAACCAAGAGTAAGTGGCTACACCTAGTTCTAACCGGCTAAAACTAGGTGCAGCCGCACTTCGGGTATTAGCCGTAACATATATTTTACTTCACTGGACAACCCTAACGTTCGAATGATGTTCTCTGTAAACAAAAGAATGTGCTTTAATTAACGTCGGAGTGCAAGTTCTGTATGTAAGTACTATTCTCTATTCTGTGCCTATACTACATATACATCTACCCTATTAGGACTGCAGAGATTATATTCAGTGGTATGTAACATCTGTCCTGGCTATTGAAATTTTGGTTCGATTTACAAGTTAGTTTTGGATTTTCTAAAGTGCTCCATAGCGGCAATAGGCTTGTCCCCAATCGTGGAACCAAAAAATCACTGGCAAAGTATCGGTACCTCTGCATACCCCTTCGAGAATATAGGCATCTTTCACTCTTTTACAACCCTAGTATACCTATAGAACTATAGTGTTTCAACAGACAATAGCCAATAATTTCCATATTTGTTTTCTAACATAATCTATATCCAATCTACTATCAAGTTTAGAACAGATTCCTTCTTAGAATGCGGTACAAGTATCACATAGATATAAGATATTCGCGGCATTATATCCCATCGGTATTTTCGGGGTGGCTCTCGCTAGGGTAAAGGGATTACGTGCGTGACATTTCAAATTAAATACTCGTTCGAGAATCAGTTACATACCCCACAATATTGTTTGTGTCGAATTTAAATCCAACTATATTTGGTTTATTTTTATTTAAGTTTTTGTGTTTGCCTTTTTTACCCGACTGCCAGATAAAGCTTTATAATGTTTGAACAGATTATGATGACTGAAGTGTCGGACTAATTTAAACTAGCGTCATAAAATGCATACATACTTACAATACCTTTGAGCCTTTAAATGTGAATAAAACTAAAACGTGGCACTTTGGCGCTAAATAAAGTGTATGTATATTGTAAAAAAAATCGATCGTTGTTCGAGATTTGGCAGCAAAAAATAAGAATATACAAGAACCATTGTAAAAGCAAAATATTGCTTAGGGAAAAGTCTATGATAGAATCAGATTTAATCTCGCAACAAATCGTGAGCAAACTGATTTTATTGACAACTGCTTATAGTTCAAAATCACAAAATAATAATATCTACAAAAATAAACACTTCTGATTTAAAAGGGGAAAGATAAAAAAATGTTTAGATCGCGATATCTTTGTAATACGTCTTGTCAGATTCACGATTAAATATATCGAAAGTCCTTTGATCTTGTACAGATGTATCTATACAAATAGGGAAAGTTCAATCAGGCCGAAAATTACTTGTAGAATATTTTTTCGTAGCGAAATAGTAACCTAAAACAATTTTACATTTGGACGCAGTTAAACGTTAACGTTCCAACCCTCAAGTCACACGAAATAAAGTTTTTTTGACTAATAGATTTGAAATGTCATGTTCCATCAGATTAACAACATCTTATACTGACACTACTTATTTTCTATATATCAAGTTCCAATCCACAACTGTTTTCGATAAAGTACATAAGTTAAAAATAAAACGTTTTAATCCACCTGAATCATTTATGATTAATTACTATTCATCAACCACATTTTCTCATAATGTTTCAGTTATTCTGAAACGTTATAAAAAATTAACATATTTTTTAATTTCCATGGATATAATGTTCCAAGGTTTTTGGGATCTTATCGCAAATTTATCTAAAGCACTCTGTTCTTGATAATAACGTTCTAAAGTTCTTGGAACGTTTTTGTAAAATAAAAAAGGGCTGTATTTTTGGCATTAATGTTTCAATATTTTTGGAATATTTTTGCAAATTAATATATTTGCTTTATTTCCTCGGTAAGAATGTGTAGCCTACTCCACAACACAGACAGTATTACATTACATAAGTACTTATTACGCTATTTACGTTTATCTATTTTATTTACACACTATACACAATACACGAAACATCTATAATATATTTATTTCATATGTACTGTATTCGCATTAACACACGACACCTCTGCCAGCCCCGCAATCACGACTCGTGTCAGCGGAGGCCTACGAGACGCCAGCGCAGCCGCGGTCAACGCGGCCGCGCAGAGAGAGACACACACCATACCTACGTGCGAGTGCGACGATCGACGTTGCGCGCGCCTCTTCAGTCGGCCACGAACTCTCGTACATTAAACCCGCGTCACCCGTCCGGTTAAACGTGCCGCTAACCACTCACGCGTTACGTATTCTCACTGTCTTAATAGTCGTCCGTCAATATTAATTGTATGTGCTGTATAATTATATTCCTCCTTCTTTCTAATGGTTTGACTTTCTTCGTGTATGTGTATGTGAACTATTCTACGTAATAAAAACTATTTGTGCTTCGTACCTACCAAATTAACTTTTTATTTCGTGTACAACTTTCCGTACCTACGTACCGGAGCCATACCATACTGGTGACCCCTGACGAACATGAGTGACGACAACAGTGATTCCGCGACCTCCGAACGTACTGTTAAAGACTATAACGTAACTACGCGTAAAAAACTCGTAACCGGCGACATGTCACCCGACCGGCGCGACCCCAAGGTCGTTTTGAAGGTGACAAAGTTTTCTCCGGAGGACCCGGAACTTTGGTTTGCGCTGCTGGAGAGCCAGTTTTACAGTCTTGGCATCACGAATGATGCCGAAAAGTTCAGTGCTGTTACGAACAGACTCGAAATACAGTATGCGAAGACTGTAAAAGATGTCATTATCAACCCACCCGCAAATAACCGCTACGAAAAAATTAAAACCGAGCTTCTTCGCCGCCTTTCTGCTTCCCACGAGACGAAGATAAAGCAGTTGCTCACACAGGAGAGACTGGGTGATCGCAAGCCATCCCAATTCCTGCGACACCTGCAAGACTTAGCCGGATCGTCTGCCGCGGGAGATATTGTGAAGCAGGTTTGGAGCAATCAATTACCCATCGGCGTCCAGACCGTGCTAGCATCTCAGACTTCACATTCACTGGAAGAACTAGCCGACCTAGCCGACCGCATCCAGGAGCTGACCTCACCACCAAGCGTTGCCGCCCCCTCCCTATTTATTTTATTTTATATTATATTTTATTTCAAGCTAGAGGAACATACCCGCGGATCCTGTTGTTCCGCTGAACGCGGAAGGCCACGTGACCGGCGACCAACGTCGCGTAACAGAAGTGCTAGAAGCCGTTCTAACTCCAGTTACGCGAAACGACCGGTATGCTGGTACCACGATAAGTTCGGGGATCGGGCCCAGAAGTGCCTAAAGCCGTGCAGCTACAAGCAGGCGGGAAAAAACTTAGGCAGTAGCTGATGGCGACTGACGACTGCCCACCCTCATCAGGTCGCCTGTTTGTTACCGACCGCAGCAACAACACGGAATTTTTAATAGACACTGGAAGTGATTTGTGCGTCTACCCACATTCTGTGCTTAGTGAACGTAGACCTAAGACTAATTTTCAACTAGCCGCAACTAATGGCTCAATAATAGACACTTTTGGCTTTATTGATTTAAATTTAAACTTAGGCTTAAGGCGTAATTTTGCTTGGCGCTTCACGGTAGCTAATGTAACCAAACCAATTATAGGCGTCGATTTTTTAAGCCACTATAATTTAATGGTAGACTGTCGCAATCAGCGCTTAATAGATAATACTACAACATTGTCATCGAATGCTTGTGTTGCCTATTCTAATATATTTTCTGTTAAGGTATCGACGGGTGACACGCGTTTTCACAAGATATTGAGTAAGTTTCCCGACATTACACGCCCTTCAGGTACACCTACACTTGTGAAACATAACACAGTACATCACATAAGGACTACACCTGGTCCACCTATATCATGTACCCCCCGGAGACTTGCACCGGACAAATTAAAAATTGCCAAACAGGAGTTTCAGCGTATGCTGGACAACGGCACAGCTCGTCCTTCTGAAAGCCCCTGGGCTTCACCTTTGCACCTAGTGCCTAAGAAGGATAATGGCTGGCGTCCTTGTGGTGATTACCGGATGCTTAATGCTCGGACTATCCCAGACCGTTATCCGATTAGGCACATCCATGACTTCGCCCACTCTATTTCTGGTTGTACATTTTTTTCTACAGTCGACTTAACAAAAGCATACAACCAGATTCCTGTCTTTGATGCTGACATCCCTAAGACGGCTATCACCACACCTTTTGGAGCGTTTGAGCATCCTTTTATGTCGTACGGCTTACGTAACGCAGGGCAATCGTTCCAGAGGTTCGTGGGTAACATGACCAGAGGCCTGGACTTTTGTTACTGCTACCTCGACGACTTTTTGGTGTTTTCCAAAAATGAAGCCGAGCATGAAGCTCACCTTCACCAACTGTTCAGTCGGATGAAGGAGTACGGCGTCCTGGTGAACACCTCCAAATGTGTCTTCGGCGTACCCGAAGTAACCTTCTTGGGTTACCACATTTCAGCAGCCGGTACTAAGCCTTTAGAGGCGAAAGTGCAGGCTATAAATGAATTTCCCGTCCCTAAAACCGTCCGAGAACTGAGACGATTCTTGGGCATGCTCAATTTTTACAGGCGATTCGTACCTCACTTCGCCGCAGTACAAGCTCCCCTTAACGCCCTCCTTGCTGGTTCTGTCAAGGCCTCCCACCCGGTCGATATCACCGGCGAGACCCTATTGGCGTTCAACCAATGCAAGGAAGGTCTATCAAACGCCGCATTACTGGCTCACCCAGATTGTCAGGCAGAACTCGCGTTGGTAACAGACGCGTCTGACCTGGCAATGGGTGCAGTTCTACAAGAACTTGTAGACGGCTTTTGGGAGCCTCTAGCATTCTTCTCGCGAAAGTTGAGTCCCTCTCAGCAAAAATACTCACCCTATGACCGTGAGCGTTTGGCCATATACGAGAGCATCAAATACTTTCGCCACATGCTGGAAGCACGGCATTTCGTGGTATACACCGACCAAAAGCCAATCACTTTCGCTTTTAGCGAAAGGAAAGCCAACTGCTCACCTCGCCAATTTCGCCACCTCGACTACATCTCGCAGTTCACTACAGACATTCGACACATTTCTGGCAAAGACAACGTCGTTGCCGACCCACTGTCCCGTGTCAATGAACTGCAGATGCCAGTCGACCTGGATGCCTTGGCTTCAGCCCAAGCCGGTGATCAAGAGCTGGCTCAGCTTTTGGGAGAAGACTGTTCCCTTCGTCTAGCGAAGATGAGGATACCCGACTCTCATTCAGAGCTGTACTGTGACGTCAGTACCCCTTCACCTAGACCCTATGTCCCAAGGCCACTAAGAAGACAAGTCTTCGACAGTCTTCATAGTCTTAGCCACCCAGGTGCCAACGCTACTGCCAAACTGGTAGCCGAGCGTTTTGTTTGGCCTGGTGTGCGCAAAGACTGTCGCGAGTGGTCACGCCAATGTCACGCATGTCAACGCGCCAAGGTACATCGCCACGTGTCCTCGCCGTTAGGGACATTCGATCTACCTCGGGCGCGCTTTGCATTCATCCACATCGACATCGTTGGCCCACTACCCATTTCCCAAGGGTACCGCTACTGCTTTACGGCAGTGGACCGCTACACACGCTGGCCTGAGGTCGTACCAATGGTCGATATGACAGCCGAGACGGTCGGAAAGGCATTGGTATCGTGGATATCCAGATTTGGATGTCCAACTGATATCGTCACCGACCGCGGCCGACAGTTTGAATCGTCGCTTTTCCTATATCTGGGAAAAGCGATCGGATTCAAACATCGCAGAACCACGTCGTATCACCCAGCGTGCAACGGACTTGTGGAGCGCTTCCACCGCCAATTAAAATCCGCAATTATGTGCCACGCCGACAGCAACTGGGTAGACATTCCCTTGGTACTCTTGGGAATAAGGAGTTCGTTTAAGGAGGACCTAAAAACCTCTTCAGCCGAGTTAGTGTACGGTGAACCTGGAGAGTTCTTCCAGGAAACGGTGGTACAAAACACTGACATCTCGGACTTCACGGCGCGGCTGCAAAGGTTTACTTCGAAGCTACAACCTGTTCCAGCCTCACGCCACAGTAAACCTAAAATTTTCATTTACAAAGACCTTGCCTCCTCAAGCCACGTATTTTTAAGGGACGACACAGTGCGTGGAGCCTTACAGCCACCCTACACCGGCCCTTATAAAGTACTCAGCCGAGGAAGGACGTCTTAGTATCGATAGACCGCCTGAAACCAGCCTACGTACTAAAAGACCCATCCCCTGATCCTTTACCCCTTACAACTCCCCACACCAATCCTACCCCTACCTCCAGTCCTCTACCCGATCCTGTTCCCATAGGGCCCCCCGCCCCAGCTCAGGACGACGTAAGAAAGACGCGCTCAGGCCGCACAGTGCGATTTCCTGATTTTTATCGCCCGTGGTGACGGTCTCTGGAGGGGAGTGATGTAGCCTACTCCACAACACAGACAGTATTACATTATATAAGTACTTATTACGCTATTTACGTTTATCTATTTTATTTACACACTATACACAATACACGAAACATCTATAATATATTTATTTCATATGTACTGTATTCGCATTAACACACGACACCTCTGCCAGCCCCGCCATCACGACTCGTGTCAGCGGAGGCCTACGAGACGCCAGCGCAGCCGCGGTCAACGCGGCCGCGCAGAGACACACACCATAGTACATACCTACGTGCGAGTGCGACGATCGACGTTGCGCGCGCCTCCTCAGTCGGCCACGAACTCTCGTACATTAAACCCGCGTCACCCGTCCGGTTAAACGTGCCGCTAACCACTCACGCGTTACGTATTCTCACTGTCTTAATAGTCGTCCGTCAATATTGATTGTATGTGCTGTATAATTATATTCCTCCTTCTTTCTATTGGTTTGACTTTCTTCGTGTATGTGTATGTGAACTATTCTACGTAATAAAAACTATTTGTGCATCGTACCTACCAAATTAACTTTTTATTTCGTGTACAACTTTCCGTACCTACGTACCGGAGCCATACCATAAATGTTCCAATCTATTTGAAATATTTAAAAAACAAATTATTTAGGTGTTTAATTTTAGTTTTTTATTATTCAAGAAACTTAAAATTATATTCTTCATAAACTTATCTACGAGTTTCTACATTTAAAAATTGAACCTTAAAAGATAAAAGTTTATTAACGTACCGGTCCCGTGTCGCGGTTATTTTCACTTTTCCTTTAATAATATTTAACAAAAATATATGGCTAATACATTATAAAAAAAAATAGTTTTTACAATCTTATTTTATTACACATTTTCACAGCTGCCCCAAGTTATTTCATTGGTACCCCTATCAAAATTAGTGACATTGTGAAGATACATATATGAATAATACTAAGGAATACTAATGGATAATACTAATATGCAAAGGGGCTCTACCAACATCTTTAGAGCCCCAGCGACCTCACCTGCTAGTGGCGCACCTGCTGATCAACCTACCCTATTATATATATAGTACCTATGGAGTGGCTTCGGCCCCTACGTGGGTACCCTGGCACCCACGTAGTGGCCGAAGCCACTGCAAGCACTGAAGCCACTGCAAGCACACGGTACAACAGTGTTGGTCCGTGGGGTACCACCGTGCAGCTGGGCTAAAGCCCTCCAAGTAACCCAGCCCAGGCTGGGTTGCGTTAGGGCTTCAGCAGCTGTACCGCCGGGCCCGGGGCGATGTATGGTGCAGCAGGCATGGGACCAGTGGGGGCGAAACGGAGTCCAGTGTGGGTGGTGTGGGTCGACTCACCGGTCAGGGAGACCCTTAGCAATGGCGTTGCCCGGGACCAACCACCGCAGGAGGCTGCCCCACATGTTGCGCATAATCCTGATGTGGGATCGCCGCTCCGGGTGGTAACCGGTGTGGGGTAGCGGCGGCCTTGCATCAGGGGGGTTTGGGAGCCCTTCCGTCCGGCGAGTCGGCTCCGACCTAACCACACGGTTCTAGACAAAGCTAGCCCCTGCGCTTTGTCACGTACTGCTGCACCAAATGTCGCCCTGTCTTCACGCTTGTTCTTCAAATCTACAATGGCAGTGCACATTCATTCATCACAGCGGCCGTAGGAAACCCCACAACTTCACTTTTCGAGGTGAAGTTCATCCGTAGACTCCATGCGAACCTCGATGCCGTCCACCATCACCTTGAGACGGCACGGCCCGCTGTGATGTTCCTCACGGAGACACAAATATGCTGCCCTGACGACACGTCTTACCTGTGTTACCCCGACTATGTCATCGAGGAACAATTTCGAGACAAAGCCGGGGTGTGCGTGTTCGTTAGGGCGGATGTTTGCTGCCGCCGGTTGCGCTGCCTAGAGAACCCCTCCAACTCCGTCCTTTGGCTGCACGTGGACTATGGCTCTATGAGCCAGATCTACGTGAGCGTCTACCGTTCCCACACAGTGGATTCTGAGACAACAAAGCTCTTCCAGTACCTCAGCGAGACGGCTGATGAAGCGCAGGTGCGGTTCCCGAACGCTGACCTAGTATTTCAGGTGGCCTTCAATGGCCATTACATTGAATGGCTGGGGTCCCTCAGGACTGATCATGCTGGTAGGGCCATTTAAAATGTTCGATTCGGGTTTAAATTATTTGTACCTCTTAAAATTATACAAAACTGCACATTCTGTACGTTTAGTTAGGCGTGATATGTTCTTAGTATCCTTTTATCTGGGGCTCAGGTACTTAAGGTAACAAAAATGTTTTTGGGTGCAAAGGGGCTCTACCAACATCTATAGGGCCCCAGCGACCTCACCTGCTAGTGGCGCACCTGCTGATAAACGGACGAGGCTCGTTAATTTACGGTACCTATGGAGTGGCTTCGGCCCCTACGTGGGTACCAGGTGGTACAACAGTGTTGGTCCGGGGGGGTACCACCGTGCAGCTGTGCTAAAGCCCCCCAAGTAACCCAGCCCAGGCTGGGTTGCGTTAGGGGTTCAGCAGCTGCACCGCCGGGCCCGGGGCGATGTATGGTGCAGCAGGCATGGGACCAGTGGGGGCGAAACGGAGTCTAGTGTGGGTGGTGTGGGTCGATTCGCCGGCCAGGGAGACCCTTAGCAACGGCGTTGCCGCGGCCGCCCGCAACACAGTCATGGGGCCCGCCTGGGGCCAACCACCCCAGGAGGCTGCCCCACATGTTGCGCATAATCCTGATGTGGGATCGCCGCTCCGGGTGGTAACCGGTGTGGGGTAGCGGCGGCCTTGCATCAGGGGGGTTTGGGAGCCCTTCCGTCCGGCGGGTCGGCTCCGACCTAACCACACGGTTCTAGACAAAGCTAGCCCCTGCGCTTTGTCACTTACTGCTGCACCAAATGTCGCCCTGTCTTCATGCTTCTTCTTCAAAATCTACAATGGCAGTGCAACAAAAAAGAAATAAACGTTACACAGCGGCCCTAGGAAACCCCACAACTTCACATTTCGAGGTGGAGTTCACTAACGTCCGTGGACTCCATGCGAACCTCGATACCGTCCACCACCACCTTGAGACGGCACGGCCCGCTGTGATGTTCCTCACGGAGACACAAATACGCCGCCCTGACGACACGTCTTACCTGTGTTACCCCGGCTATGTCATCGAGGAACAATTTCGAGACAAAGCCGGGGTGTGCGTGTTCGTTAGGGCGGATGTTTGCTGCCGCCGGTTGCGCTGCCTAGAGAACCCCTCCAATTCCGTCCTTTGGCTGCACGTAGACCATGGCTCTATGAGCCAGATCTACGTGTGCGTCTACCGATCCCACACAGGGGATTCTGAGACAACAAAGCTCTTCCAGTACCTCAGCGAGACGGCTGATGAAGCGCAGGTGCGGTTCCCGAACGCTGACCTAGTGTTTCTGGGGGACTTCAATGGCCATCACATTGAATGGCTGGGGTCCCTCAAGACTGATCATGCGGGTAGAGCCGCCCATGCGTTCGCTCTCTCCCACGGTCTGACCCAGATGGTATGCGGGATCACCCGGATACCAGACAGGTCAGATCACGCGCCCGCTCTGCTGGATCTACTGCTGACGAGTCGCCCAGCCCAGTACAGTGTTTCGGTAGGAGCCCCACTGGGTAGTTCCGACCACTGTGTTGTTCACGCTGGCATGAAGGTGTCACCTCCTGCACGTCCTGTGCAAACGTCACGACGACTATGGCACTACTCGTCAGCGGATTGGGACGGTCTACGCGATTATTTTGCGTCCGTCCCCTGGAGCCAGCGCTGCTTTGTAGGAAAGGCTCCTTCGGATAGTGCTTCTGCTATTGCTGGCGAGATCAGTTTAGGGATGGATTATTACATCCCTTTCACTGATGTCGCCAGTATCCGCAGAGCCCGTCCCTGGTTCGGGCGAGGTTGTGCCAAAGCTGTTCGACAAAAACAGTCGGCATATCGCGCCTGGATCAGGGCCCGGGCTGTGCGCGACCCAAACGTGGGCCACCTCAAAGCAGCGTACAACCGGGCCACAAAGTCGAGTAAGAGGGCCTTTAAGAGAGCGGATGCCCAGCGCGTCGCGCGGCTTGGTCAGGAGCTCACTTCCCATCCCACGGGCAGCCGTGGATTCTGGCAACTGGCCAAAGCCGTGCAATCTAACTTTTGTCAGCCCTCGCTGCCACCGCTGCGTTACCCAGATGGAACACTGGCTCACAAAGCCCAAGAGAAAGCGGATATGCTCGCAGACCTCTTTGCGGCTAATTCCCGGGTCGACGACCGTGGCCTGCAGCCCCCCGCCATCGCCAACTGTGGCCACACAATGCCTGATATTGTTATCAGGCAATGTGATGTACGGGCAGTGCTGCGGTCACTCGACACGCGGAAAGCCAGTGGCCCTGACGGCATTCCGGCGGTGGTGCTACGAAAATGTGCAGCTGAGTTGTCTCCAGTATTAACGCGTCTGTACCGCCTGTCATACTCTTCAGGGCTCGTGCCGGAGGTCTGGAAGGAGGCGAACGTACAACCGATCCCCAAGAAAGGGGATCGGTCCGATCCAGGCAACTATCGACCCATAGCTATCACCTCAGTCATTTGCAAGGTGCTTGAGCTCCTTATAAATAAGCAGCTCATGCAATTCCTAGAGGATCACTCGCTAATCAATGATCGACAATACGGCTTCAGGCCAAAGCGATCAACGGGTGATCTTCTGGCATTCGTAACGCATGTCTGGGGTGGGGCTATGGAAAGGCACGGCGAGTCCTTGGCTATTAGCCTGGACATCGCCAAAGCCTTCGATAGGGTCTGGCATGCTTCGCTCCTTTCCAAGCTTCCGGCATATGGTCTACCTCCTCAACTGTGCAGCTGGATTGCCAGCTTTTTAAACGAGCGCCGAGTGCGGGTCCTCTGCGATGGCCAGGCTTCTCGCTTCTTGCAAGTGAATGCCGGGGTACCGCAGGGGTCCGTACTATCACCAACTCTCTTTCTTCTGCATATCAATGATATGCTATCCCTCGGGAACATTCATTGCTATGCAGATGACAGCACACTGCACGGGAGTTACTCGGTTCGTCCGACGGCGGGGCGATCTGAGATTGAGGAGGAGAGACGACGACTCGTGGCTGATCTCGACCGTAACCTCGACAGTATCTCTCAATGGGGTACCGAGAACCTGGTCGAGTTCAATGCCCGCAAAACACAGGCGTGTGCATTTACTGCGAAGAAATCCCCTTTCCTTCCCCTACCCTCTCTTCAGAATGCATTATTACCAATGAAGGACAACCTTGATATCCTTGGCATAGACGTTCGTCGAGAGCTCAATAATAAAAACTACATCGAAAGATGTATAGGGCTAGCTTCGCGGAAACTAGGAATACTGAATAAGGTAAAGAGATTCTTTACACCGGACCAGAGGTGTCTGCTGTACAAGACGCAGATTAGACCCTGCGTCGAATACTGCTCTCACCTCTGGGACGGCTCCGCGAAGTATCTGCTGGACGCTCTCGACGCTATGCAGCGACGGGCTATCCGTATTATTGGTTGTCCGGAGGTAACGGGAAGCCTTGAGCCGCTAGCTCAGCGCCGAACAATAGCTTCCTTGGCCGCATTCTACCGTATTTACCACGGCGAGTGTTCTGAAGAGCTCTTCAATCTGATCCCACCCTCTTCCTTCCGATCCCGAACGACTCGTGCCGGGCAGAGATGCCACCCCCACACAGTGGATAGCATGTTCGCGAGAACCGAACGTTTTAAACGTTCGTTTCTCTGCCGAACGATAGTGGCCTGGAACGCCCTGCCTGTGCACGTGTTTCCTCCCACATATAATCCTGGGTTCTTTAAGCGGAGCGTGAAGAGGCACATCAGTAGGTCGTCAAGTTGAGGGCCACTCTCAATAGTGTGCTGTGAGAGTGGCCCACAATCGCTAGACGTCGTCACGACTTACCACCAGGCGGGCGGCGTCAATTTGGCGAACCAAATATAAAAAAAAAAAAAAAAAAAAAATGTTTTGACAAACTTATTTACGATTTTGACAAACACTGCGGTAGACGACCAAATATCATTGACAAACACCATTCAAACCCTACGACAAGCCCATTAATTTTTAATCAAACAAAGTCGTAGATGTTTGACGAACACTTCTAGCAATGCCTTAGACTATCAAATTAGTTGGCAAACACGTAAAATTTGTCAAAACATTGGTTGGTTTATAGGGCACTTGGCACAAAACCAAAAAAATATAAAGTTAATACTATCAGGCGTTACTTTTCGGAAGTCCATAGTTAAATAAAATAAATCTAACTACTTTGCAATATTCCGCCACATGCAAATTACCCAACTCTCGTATTTATTCATGCACAAATCCGCCCTCCAATCCCACTTAGGCCGAAAGAATAGAGAAATAATTTTGAAAATAGAATAAATATGAGAGTTGTGTTATCGTGCAAAAAATAATAAAAAACCTCGACACGTGTTTCGCCCCCAACCAGGGGCATCATCAGGAGATGTCGATGGCTCGGCGCACGGCGACCGAATGAGCCACAACTCGTAAACCGCACCTATTTATATCCTAGGTTTTTTATTTCTACCCACAACCATAATACCAAATTATTTTATGTCTACCCACCACCGTTGTTTGAATGACGTATACCTACCCGCAGCAAAGGGGAAGAGGCGAAATTAAGTTGATCATTTAAAATATTAGGGTTCAAGCGTCTATGTTTGTAGATTTCTAATTGTTCCAAAACCGAAAGCCTCAGTCCTTTGTTGCAGGTGTGCAGAACGTCATAAGTGTGAGGATTAGGTAGGGAGTGACCGGAGTCCAACAAATGTTTTGCGAAATGAGACCGTTCTGGGCGATTGTTTCTAAAAGCTGATATATGTTCTTTATACCGCGTCGCGAAGCTACGGCCGGTTTGGCCAATATAAACACCCTATGCCTATACACACCTGACTTCCTGTCATCCCCAATTTTCTCCTTAACATTGCAAATGTTTCTCCGGATAGTGTTGTCCGTTCTAAACGCGACATGAATATTATTTTTACGCAAAATTTTGGCAACTTTATCAGATATCGGACCTACTCCGCCGTGTGGTGGCCGGCAGAATAGAATAGCCCCAACCCATATCCTCCCGTGGATGTCGTACGAGGCGACTAAGGGAGTGTGTGGAAAGTACTGACCCCCTGTAACTTTTCCACACACAAAAGCGGATGTCCCACCTAACCCAACCTAATCAACTAAACCTAAACAACGACCTCTGTCCTTGCACCAGTACAATCTCGCAAACCTTTAACCTAACCAATCAACTCCTTCCTACTCATCATGACCCCACGAACTTCCCACCAACATAATCTCGCAAACCCTCAACCACCTTATTTACAACTGCCCCAGATACACTTAACTCACTCCTCCACCACATCACCTTTATCGTAAATCAACTAAAACACTCTAACGGCACATAACATCTAAACACTTCACTAACTAAACAATCAACTTGCAAACGGTTCCAGGAGAAGGCGTATACCATAAGCGCCACTCCTGAAACTAAAACCCAATTGACTCATCAAAAAAAAAAAAATAAAAAAAAAAAATAAGTTAGACTAGCTCTATACCGATGGACGTCACGATCCGGGGGAACAGCATATAGTAAAGTTTACTATATGCTGTTCATAGTAAAGTTTACTATATGCTGTTCATAGTAAAGTTTACTATATGCTGTTCCCCCGGATCGTGACGTCCATCGGTATAGAGCTAGTCTAACTTATTTAGGTCCGATATCTGATAAAGTTGCCAAAATTTTGCGTAAAAATAATATTCATGTCGCGTTTAGAACGGACAACACTATCCGGAGAAACATTTGCAATGTTAAGGAGAAAATTGGGGATGACAGGAAGTCAGGTGTGTATAGGCTTAAGTGTGGGGATTGTGAGGGTGTTTATATTGGCCAAACCGGCCGTAGCTTCGCGACGCGGTATAAAGAACATATATCAGCTTTTAGAAACAATCGCCCAGAACGGTCTCATTTCGCAAAACATTTGTTGGACTCCGGTCACTCCCTACCTAATCCTCACACTTATGACGTTCTGCACACCTGCAACAAAGGACTGAGGCTTTCGGTTTTGGAACAATTAGAAATCTACAAACATAGACGCTTGAACCCTAATATTTTAAATGATCAACTTAATTTCGCCTCTTCCCCTTTGCTGCGGGTAGGTATACGTCATTCAAACAACGGTGGTGGGTAGACATAAAATAATTTGGTATTATGGTTGTGGGTAGAAATAAAAAACCTAGGATATATATAGGTGCGGTTTACGAGTTGTGGCTCATTCGGTCGCCGTGCGCCGAGCCATCGACATCTCCTGATGATGCCCCTGGTTGGGGGCGAAACACGTGTCGAGGTTTTTTATTATTTTTTGCACGATAACACAACTCTCATATTTATTCTATTTTCAAAATTATTTCTCTATTCTTTCGGCCTAAGTGGGATTGGAGGGCGGATTTGTGCATGAATAAATACGAGAGTTGGGTAATTTGCATGTGGCGGAATATTGCAAAGTAGTTAGATTTATTTTATTTTTATTTTATTCAAAAAAATATAGGTACATAGATATTACTTTTTTGATCGATTAGAAAAGTAACATGTATATCAGAAACAGAGTACCTATTGAACTCAAGTCAACTTGTATTAGATGCATCATTCATCACTTAGGCACATACTTACCTATTTATGCAAAATAATATTGTCCCTAATATCGGACACAAACAAGCGAACCCTTTTCCGATATAAAAGCCGCCATAAATTATAGGCTCGATAATATAAATACATCAAAGGCTAATTTATGCTCAGGTGTGTTCCGAATATGAAATTTCGAATACATTATCCGAATGCGTGTCCGAATTTCGGCGACATTCGATAACTAGGTCATCGTTCGAATGAAACGTTAATAGAATTAGTTAGATAACATTTTGATCGGCAAACCCAAGGCTTTTATCAGACAACTAGCGGTCGCACGCGACTCGTCCGCGTGATAATTTGGATTTTTCCTGTTCCCGTCGCTTGTAATTATTGTTCCCGTCGCGTCACCCGTAATAACACGTAGCTTCTCAAATAATTATTATAGAACGAATTTCATTTCCATAAAATACGAGTATGTTTAAGTGAGTTAAACATAACAGATATATGGACATTTTTTTAAGAACTTTTAAAGAGAAACAACTCTTTAGTACATAATTTTAACATAACATTAACCGTTTGGCCACCGCACGCAACGGAAGTTCTTAAAATAAATATTTTTTCCCCGTTTTTGAAACATATTTCACTGCTGCTTTGCTCGTATTCATCGTAGCGTGATGTTATATAGTCTATAGCCTTCCTCGATAAATGCACTTCTCAATAAAAAAAGTATTTTTCAAATCGAACTAGAACTTTATGAGATTAGCGCGTTTAAACAAACAAACACACTCTTCTGCCATATAATATTAGTATAGATTGCCTATTAAAATGTTTGTATTCTGAGTGCTATACACGAAGACGCGCATAGATAATTTAAGGTCGATGAGAAAATTACAAATATAGTAAGAATAACATTGGGTTATTAAATACTACTAGTTATCCCAGCGAACTTTGTATCGCCTCAAATATAAAAAAAAAATATAATTAGGTATAAAAAAAAATAGAATATTTTAATATTTTATGCAAATGTATGTAAATTGAAAAACGCGACGGACGGACAGACAGACAAATTGTCGTATTAAATATAATTATAGATTTGTACTCATTTGGTTGAATGTTCTAAGCTTCGATAGTCCCATTACTGGGGTAGTTAACAGGCTGCATAACACCGCTATATAGACTAAAGCAGTAGTAAACACACATATCACGCCTATATTCCTGAAGGTGTAGGCAGTGGTGCATTACACAATAGAGAGCAAGCCTATTGCCATCACCGGGCACACATATAATGGGTTATGTCCAAAATGGCCAAATGAATTTAATAAAAAGTAGCAGCTATATTGTAATTTTGAAAAAAATTGAAACCCGTTGCCTTGCGATGTAATGTGGATGAAAGGCAACAAAATCTTACGTGCCAGCCGCTATGGTACAGCCAAATAAGTCCTGGGCGTCTCTGACTCGAAAAGAAAAACAAAAGTATAATTTCTAAGCGAATTGCTGGTTTCCGCTGCGTGGGCGTCTAATAAGCGCTAAAAGATGATGATTTCCATGAGAAGGAAGCTACTAGCATAGGGGTAGTTTATTTCAGACGTAAATTATGACGTTTGCGTAGTTTTAGAATAAAACAACAATGAAACAAAAAAAAATTGAAAACCGAATTTGACAAAGAAGAAATATGAAAATTCAATTGGTACACTGGAGGACTTGGATTTTTGCTGAGCGCGTGGCAGGTTGCTTTTTAGGTTACCTTTGGCGCTGGGCAAAAATCCAGGCCCAAACTCTCAATTGCAATACTGAACAACGCTTCCTTGTCCCGCACCGCGAACTAGTTCAGAGTAACTAGTTCTTCTGTGCGGGAAAAACCTTGACATTGGCGAAATCATTGATGAATATAGATGTAGCCACGTTTTTAAAAAAAGAAGAAGAATTGCTAAACTATGGATTTCTTTGTACCATAGTATATTAACCACAAACAAGTTTTTTTTATTAATTCTTCTTGGTGTATCATGTCCGTTTGAAAAAAAGAATTCGACCATCGAAATCAATACACACATAACTAGTTATTAGATGTCTATTATCAACTTTAAACGTTAAATACTTCGTTAACCAAATAACTTTCGTCAAATTAACAACAACAGTTTACACAACTAACCTTATAACCCACAAAATTACACACTATGACTATTATCTCATCTAATTTGCAGTTGTCATCGTTGTTATTACCTGTGAATAAGGTTTATAATACTTTGATTTGTGTGAATGTTGAATTGGGGAAAATTGGCAAGTCACTTCTCACTACGTCAGCAGTTAACGTCAGTTGCGTGTTTTATACAAGGTTGGAATTCTAATGGGAATTGTGGAATACATTGAGATAGTAACCTATATTTGTTATCTACAATTGCTATTGCTTTATTATAAGTAGTACACTTTGTAAAATTAACGTAAAAATAGTGTAGGAGATGTATGTACCTAAAGATACTAGGTCGCCGCAGTCGCGAAACGTACCGGTACGCTGCAGCAAATATATTTGAGCGAAGCGAGTTTTGATTCAAAGCGATATAACTCTGTCAAAGTATTTTTTGTCATTACGCTATGGGAATTTTTACCATCAATTAAATTATTTTTATTTGATCGAAATTAAAAAAATAATTCTGGCGTCGTAAGAACCTGGGTAATTCTGTAAGCTTTTGATGAGTGCAAGAAAATCCGAAATCGGCCGAGTATTCGCCGAGAAACAATTTAACATAAATCGTAATTTGAGTCACCCGTTGAGAGCTCCGCTCGCCTTCGGCTCGCTTCGCTCAATTAAATAAAAGTATTATATTATAAGTATTTATATTATTTAAGCCTATTTACCTACGTCTACCACTACCTTTTCGTTCTACAAGATCTATCCATCCAAAGGTTGCCTAGCAGAAATCGCTTTTAGCGGTAAAGCCGTCCATCGTACTGCTCTTAGACATAGTAAGCTCTGTATACATTAATACTGTATTGGCGTACAATAAAGCATATACAAATAAATAAAAAGAAAAAAAAAATTGCTCATAATTTTTGTGTTCTGGTTGATTTTGTTCAGGAGAAGGTTGAAAGAAAAAAGAAAGATATTTAGATAGAAACTAGCTGACCCGGCAAACGTTGTTTTGCTTTAGGGGTAGACTACCCTTAACATTTAGGGGGACGAAAAATGGATGTTGTCCGATTCTCAGACCTACCCAATATGCACACAAAATTTCATGAGAATCGGTCAAGCCGTTTCGGAGGAGTTTCACTACAAACACCGCGGAAACTGAAATATCATCGGGGGGTTGGAACCCACAAGCCTTTCCCTAACCAGGGAAATGCTCTGACCACAGAGCTACAATGACCAACACCGACATCATCCAATCTTTGCTTTATTATTATAATTTCCAGATCGCGCTGTGAAGGTTAGTGTTTTTACTCGTAAGAATAGTTTAAGCCAAATTGATTTGAAATAAAGAAGAAAAATATGCGCAGAACATTAGAAAACTTAAAAATCATAGGCATTATATAGTTATTTAAACTGCCATGGTCGTTATTATTATAAACTTTGGAAATGTATTCGGGATATTTACCATGTATTATTATTTTGTTGTCGAGTTTCCGATATTTCGGCGCTATTGCAAGCGCCATGGTCACGGAGGAACTGTCAGTACATCGCGAAATAGTTTTAAGGTAAACCGTATCGGTCTACCCTCCTTCTCACTCGTTTTTGTCGCGCACCACTACTATGTCCGCATTGTTCTCACTACCAACTCGAACATGATCACGGCACACAATACTCACGGTATCCACTCGCGGTTTTTGTTTAGGTTGTTGTTTATTTTTACATAAACTGACCACTGGACGCCAGACACCCGGCAACTGAAACAAAACCGCGAGTGGATACCGTGAGTATTGTGTGCCGTGATCATGTTCGAGTTGGTAGTGAGAACAATGCGGACAATAGTAGTGGTGCGCGACAAAAACGAGTGAGAAGGAGGGTAGACCGATACGGTTTACCTTAAAACTATTTCGCGATGTACTGACAGTTCCTCCGTGACCATGGCGCTTGCAATAGTGCCGAAATATCGGAAACTCGACAACAAAATAATAATACATGGTAAATATCCCGAATACATTTCCAAAGTTTATAATCATAGGCATTATCTTTTTAAATGTAACTTGGTAATGTGTAAGTAGAACTAGGTATTCGCTGGAACCCGGGCGGTTACATCGAAATAATAAAGACGGAGCTGACGGAATCTTAACCTAACCCTACCTAACAAAAAAAATAAAAAAGTAAAAAAAAATCAAAATAAAAAAAAAAGACATTCACTTTTCAACAGCGGCCGCTCTAACGTCCGTTGCCGGGCGTCTCTGGTTACTAGCAGAGGGTATATCCAGTGGCGCCCGGCGGACTTTGACCACCTCTGTGGTCTCTGCGGGTGTTTGGTCGGGACGAGAATCCCGCGTCATTGGGGTCGGGTTTTATCCCGCGTCAGTGAGTGAATCTGGTTGCGTGCTATGGGGCAAAGGCCCCGCAGCACGCAACCCTTCTAGCCTGCTTCTGTAAGGACGGTGGGTGGCGATCCCGCCGTCCTCAGGCCCCGATCATGGAGGACGATAGTCTTGGGCGTAGTCGCGTAGTCTGGGGCGGCCTGGCCGCCGACTACGGAACTCGGCGGGGAGGGTACGCTCCCTCTCCCTCCCGGCCGCCTCCTTCGCGAGCATGACTTGCTCGCAGAAGGACACGGCCGCGTTCCACCTACTCCCGCTGGATACCATGGCTTGAAGCATGGTCCCCAGCGAGAGGGTATCCACGCCCAGACCCACTACGAGGTCCCGGCGCTGACTCGCCCACGCTGAGCACTCCACCAACGTGTGGAGTGCGGTGTCGTCGTCGGAAACCTCGCAGTGTTGACACCGGGGTGTGACCTCACGATGCATGCGAAACAGATAGCTACCGAAGCATCCATGCCCGGCAACGATCTGCGTCGCACGGTACGTGAGGTCACCATGCTGCCTCTGCAGCCAATCGTCCATGATCGGTCTCACCGCCGCGATGAAGATGGCACCCCCCTTGGGTTGCTCAAGTCGCACCCTCCATGACTCCATGAGATCCTGGCGGAGTTGGGACCGCTGGTCCTCGATTTCTCGAGACGCAGGCCTGTGGTCCCGCTCCAGCGCCTCCTTGCGCCATTGGAACAATGACGCAAGGGCTCTCGCTTCCAGGTCCCATGGAGGGGTCCCGGCTAGGAGACATGCAGCCTCTCCGGAGATCGTGCGGTACCCCCGTATGGTTCTGACGGCCAAGGTTCTAAGTGGTCTGTTTAACAGAGTCACGTTCCCCTTGACCGCCAACCTATCCGCCCATACGGGAGCCCCGTATAGGGCCATACTCCGCACGATCCCCAGGTACAGTCTCCTGCAGGAGGCGTTGGGTCCCTTTAGGTTGGACATCAGTCGCGAAAGCGCGACCGATGCCTGCGTCACCTTGGGGACCAAACTTCGGAAATGTGGTCCGAAGTTCCATCGGCTATCAAGTACGATCCCTAGGTACTTCATCGAGGGCTTGATGCCGATGCTAACGCCTCCCACATTTATGCTGGAACCTTCTGGTGGACCGTTCCGAGGTCTGTGAAAACACAGAACCTCGGACTTGTGCAAGGCCACCTCCAGTCCCAGCTGCCGTATCCGACCCACGACTCGAGCAACACCCGTCGTGACCTTGAGTGCTGCCTCCTGGTACGTTGCACCCCGCGCCGTGACGAGGGTATCGTCGGCGTAGCACGTTACGCCGACACCCCTAGGCAACGCACCCCGCAGCACCCAGTCGTAGCCGATGTTCCACAGAAGCGGCCCCAGGACCGACCCCTGCGGAACACCGCACGACACATCTCGCCGAGCTGGCCCGAGCCAGCTGGGAAAAGCTATGGCCCTCTTCGAGAGATAGGCCCCGACAATACGACGGAGGTAGAGAGGCGTTTCGTGATACACGAGCGCCTCCCTAACGCAGCTCCATGGCAAGGTGTTGAACGCGTTGGCGATGTCAAGAGACACCGCCACCACCACCTTGCCCTGCGAGACTGCTTCCTCCGTCAGGCTCTTCACGCGCATGATCGCGCTCACGGTGGAGCGTCCCCGACGGAAACCGAACTGGTTATCCGCCAGGTCTGGCCCCACACTCGTGAGATGCTCGACGAGGCGTTCCGCGATAATTCGCTCAAAGAGCTTACACACCTCGTCGAGCAACACGATCGGCCGGTATCCGGACGGTGAGTCCACCGGCCGCCCCGCCTTACGGATCAGGACCAGTTTCCCCGTCCTCCACACCTTGGGAAACTGGCCCCTTTCGAGGCATGCGCTAAAGAGCCCCATCAGTCGAGGCCCGAGTTCTTCGAGGGCCAGGACCCATGCACGGCCAGGAATGCCGTCGGGTCCGGGGGCAGTGATTTTCCGGCGTTTAAGCCGGAGTACTGCCGCACCTAGCTCCCCCCCGCACCTAGCTCCCCCCCGCACCTAGCTCCCCCTTTGTTTAGCACTGTCAAAGGTCACATGTCTTCTTTAATGCTTAATAACTCAAAAACTATAAGAGCCACATACACTAAAAACTATACAGCAAGCCACAGGCTTATGTTATATCTTTATGCCAAATTTCAAGTTGATAGGTTAAGAGATGCGCCCGCTATCGTGTCTTGATTGAGCCCATCGTTGTGAAGAAGAAGCAAGCTCCGTCTTGATTAGGAATGAGAAAACTAGCTAGCTGGAGTGTAAATGTAAATGTTGACATGAATGTGCCATAATATTTATAAGTTTTGAATGTTACTGTTATGATTGTTATATGTTTTTTTTTCTCTTTTGTTTTCTTTCTTTGTTTGTTTGTGTTCGCGTGACGTTTCATTTCAATATTAGGTATGTAAGCTACTATCCCGCCGTTCCTGAAAACCAGCGCTGTCTGTTTTGCACCACCACGCAGACAGCATTACGCTGAGAGACGGCCGTTTATTCCACACTAGTATTATTATGTATTTATTTAAGGTAATTTTTGTTTTTTTTTAATTTTTTAGTTTTTGTATTTTTTGTAAACTGTCTAAGTGTTTGTTGTGTGGAGTAATAAATAAATCTTTCTTTTTTCTTTCTTAAATGCATAAATAGGTACCTAGATCAAAGAATCAATTTCGTTCAAAAGGAGGTTGTGAGGCCGCAATCCATGCGCTTGCAACATACCTTGACAGTAGCGAAGATGGAGAGGTCATCTTGAAAGTTGACCTGAAAAACGCCTTCAACTCTGTAAACAGGGACACCTTGCTGACACAGGCCAAATTAGAAACCCCCAACATATTTAATTTTCTTTGGCAATGCTATAGTCAGCCAACAAAATTAATTTATAAAGACCACCTTTTGAATTCAGCCGTTGGATGTCAGCAAGGTGATCCGTTGGGACCAGTCATCTTCAGTTCGGCCATTAACCCAATAATTCAAAAAATAAAATCCAAATTTAACATTTGGTATCTAGACGACGGGACTTTAGGGGGAAAAGTAGAGACAGTTTTACAAGATTTAGCCCTAATAAAGAACGAGTTTCAGTCAATTGGTTTAGAACTGAACCCGAATAAATGTGAGATTTTTATATCTGAAAACACAGATAAATTAACAACAATCTCCAAATTCAACTGTCTGGCCCAACATAAAAGCTTTGGACAAAACTTCTTTACGCCTCCTAGGGTCCCCGATTTTAGAAAATGGCTTTTCCACTTTTATCGATGAAAAAATTCAAAATTTTGATCAGGTTATTGATAGTCTATGTAATATCAGTATTCATTCAGCTTTCACTATTCTTCGTTTTTGTCTTTTCGTTCCCAAATTTACACATGCCCTCCGTTCAGGACAATTTTGGAAAAATGTAGAAATTTTGGGCAGACTAGACAACTTAATACAAAATTCTTTGTGTAAAATTTTAAATGTAAATATTAATGACCGGGCCTGGGTCCAAGCGTCTCTTCCAGTTCGCTTGGGCGGGCTAGGTATTCGCAGAGTCACAGATGTCAGTCTGCCAGCATTTCTGTCGTCGGTCCATAGCACCGAAGAATTAGTCAGGAAAATTTTGTCAAATACACTGATTGATTCCGAGGTGCGATGCAAGACCAATGCCATAAATGCTTGGAGGATGTCTTGCCCTGACACTGACCTGCCCTCACGCCTAGGCTCACAGCGACTGTGGGATTCACCGCGCTGTAAATTGAGAATTAATACACTAATTGACACTTCTGTCAATATTTCAGAGCGTGCACGTCTACTAGCTGTTGGAGAATGGGAGTCAGGGTTATGGATCCAGGCGCTCCCATCGGCCAACATCGGTACAATGTTGGACGACACTACCTTCCGCATTGCCACTTGCCTTCGGCTGGGTACACCTTGTGTATCCCCGCATCATTGCACCTGTGGAGTAGCCGTCGATAATCTGGGACACCATGGCCTTTCTTGTAGCAGAAGCGCAGGTCGTATACCTCGACACGCTATTCTAAACGACATAATTCGTAGGGCTCTTTCCACCGCAGGTCTTCCGGCCGTACGCGAACCAAATGGTTTAGCACGAAGCGATGGAAAGAGACCGGACGGTATGTCGTTGCTACCGTGGAAGATGGGAAGGCCTTTGGTGTGGGACGCTACATGCGTTGACACCTTAGCACCTTCTCACCTTCCAAGCACATCCGGATGTGCCGGCGCTGCTGCTGCATCCGCTGAAGGCTTTAAACGGCGTAAATATGCTAACCTAGCAGGTGATTACATATTTGAGCCGTTTGGGGTTGAGACACTGGGGTCATGGGGTCCGAGTGCTCGCCGCCTTTATAGAGACATTGCTAAACGCCTAATCGATGCTTCTCAGGACCAGAAGGCTGGCTATTTTCTGGCCCAAAGAATAAGTATCGCCATCCAACGTGGCAACACAGCCAGCATTCTGGGAACCGTCAATGAGTCGGCAATGACGCGGAGGATTTCTTAAACGATATTTTGTAATGTAAATATTTTTAGTCTATAATTATGTTTATTTTGTATTTGGAATTCTTATTGTAAATAAATATTTGAAATTTCGTTGATTCAGTTTAAGCACATAAAGAGCACATATAGGTATGAATGTCAAAATTTTATGTCAAGCAATATTATAAAAATACTAAATTAAGTACATAAATAACCATTTGAAAATGATTCTTTCGCTGGTTCGGTAAGTTCAGTCTCCTGAGAAGATACCAGCAAGAAACTCAGGTAGATTATCCATTTTCTTTTTTAATAAAGTTTTGTTTACAATGTGTTACAATTTATATTGTATATCTACTTGTGTTACTTAGCCCTTTGTTCTCACTGCTCTGTGTTCATAAGTATAATCACTTGGTGCGAGTTTACTTATCTCATTTTCTTAATTACTCCGCATGAAAGTTATGAAACAGTAATTACAAAATTGAACTTCAAATTCAAAATGTCTCGGAATGTTTTGGTATCTGTTTCTTTGTATTTATATCAAGTTGTCTTGTTACCGATTCCCGTGGGAACACATTACCGGGATAAAAGTAGCCTATAGATGTTACTCGGCGATAATATAGCTGCAACACTATTTTTACATTTAAAAGGAAAGTGAAGGAACACTATCTCTCCTCTCTGTCTTAAATATCTGTATGTATGTATAAATATTATTAATATATACTTGTATATCCTACTAATATTATAAACGCGAAAGTTTGTGAGTATGTAAGTATGTATGTATGCATGGATGGATGGATGTTTGTTACTCTTTCACATAAAAACTACTGAATGGATTTTAATGAAACTTTACAATAATATAGCTTATGCATCAGAATAACACATAGGCTTCAATTTATAAAGATATTGTGTGAATTGTTCTAAATATGACGCGGCGTGACGGGAACGGGAAAAATCCAAATTACCACGCGGACAAAGTCGCGGGCGACCACTAGTCTTATATATTATTATAACCTAATGTGTATATATCTATTTGTGTATAATCCGGCGTACTTATAGTACGTATGTACTTTATTAGTATTTTATTTGTGTAACATAGATCCACCTACGCACACATAAGACCTATTTATTCTACCAAGCATTTCCTTCCCTTGGCCCACTGGAAGAGATTTCTTGTGTAATAAGGGCCGGCGCTCACTGCCGGCATGGCATGGCAGATTTTACTGCGGCATCCTGCGGCGTTCCCTGTCATGCCGTGGCATGGTAGGGTGTGCTTCGGCATACCTGCATGCATCTCTTGCCACGCTCAATCAGTGTGAGAGACAAAAAACGCGCGCGCGCCAGTGCGTCTTCTCCTTCCCTTGCCCCCGCGCCGCGCACCGACCAGGCTGCGCCCCATTAACCGAAATGACCGCTGCACAATTTACAACCTTATTTCAACTTTTTTAGCAATCATAATTCCTCGACACAAAGTGACCCATACGTCTCGCGAGATGCAATGGCGTGCCGCAACATCCCACGGCATGCCGGGACGCGTCTCGTCAAGCCGCAGCGCGTCGCGTCATGCCATACATCCCGCGGCACGTCGCGGCATCGTGGTATCGAAATAAAGTAACATGAACTCTAAACTCATTGAAATAAGATTCAAAATAACTTGATTAGTAATAAAATCCTTTGCCATACCATGCCGTGACGTGCTTGGTATGAACTTGGTTTTGATTCTATTATTTCCGCCGGGTGCCACTGGGAATTCTTTCAGTATCTACCGGAGGCACTCGGCAATGGACGTAGGTGCCGTCGCAGCCACAAGCCGCGGATTAAAAAAAAAAAAAAAAAAAAAATGCCGTGACGTGCTGGCAGTGAGCGCCGGCCCTAATTGGTGCCTTTGTACTCAATCTATCCTTATTGTTTATCTTCTTATTATTTTATTTTCATGTGTGTATAAATAAATAATTAAATAGCTACATATCAGCGAAAGAACTTTTCAAAATCGGTTCAGTAGTTAATATTAAATTCAAACAAACTGTCTTTATAATGTTAGTATAGACTAGTGGACGTTCGCAACTTCGTCGGTGGTTTTGGAAACATTTTCAACCGACTTTCAAAAAGGAGGAGGTTCTCAATTCGACTGTATTTTCTTATGGTTGTTACGTAATACCTTTAGACTGAGTGAATCGATTTTGAAAATTAAAAAGTTTTGTTTTTATTTGGAAGCTAAGACTCCCCAAGTGGTCACTTTTCTTCTTCTTCTTCTTTTTTAAAAACGTGGCTCCATCGATGATTTCGCCAATGTCAAGGTTTTGCTTGATTTTTCCCGAACAGAAGAACAGATACTCTGAACAGTTCGCGGTGCGGGACAAGGTAACGTTATTCGGTATTGCAATTGAGCGTTTCGGCCTGGATTTTTGCCCAGCGCCAGAGGTAACCTAATAGGCAACCTGCCACGCGCTCAGCAAAAATCCAAGACCCGGTCCCATTTCAATTTGGGGAATAAATTCTGACATCTATTTGGTCTCATTCCGGTAGTTTGAAGTCGGTTATTGTGTCAATTTTTGACGTGTATTTCATGCGTGTGATCATAGCGTTATTATACCCTATGTTACTCGCCAACTATATTATTTAGCTTTATATAGATGACTAGCTGATCGCCGCAGCTCCGCCCGCGTGATTTAGTTTACTCGTTCCCGGTTCCCGTGGGAACACATTACCGGGATAAAATGTAGCATATGTTACTCTGGGTGAATGTAGGTTTCCAATGGTGAAAGAAATTTTGTAATCGGCACAGTTGTTTTTGAGTTTAATCATTACAAACATACACACAAAAATACAAATCTTTCCTCTTTATAATAGTGTAGAAAGAGTTTTTGAATCGGTCCAGCTCCAGTCGTTTTGGAGCTTATTTAATGTAAATAAACAAACAATCTTATATCTCCTCTTAAAACATTAGTAGGTATGTAACCCAAACCATTTTTAAATATCTGTTTAGATACTCGTACTACGAAGGTATTCACTTTTACACTACACGCTACATATCACTTTCTAATTAATATTCCTGAGATGATTCATATAGAGATTCCTTTGATGATGCCATATATTCGGCGAAACCGATCAAAATTTTAAATAACTAGGTGCTGCTACGCTGGCGTCACCCTGCGCTGCTGCATATTGAGCGGAGTGTTTTCGGTAACAGTACAAAAAGCGCGCGAAATTTCTCCCATGGGTTTAATATGTAAATTTTGGTTCCTCAAATAAATATTTTTTGGCGCGTTTTTTTAAATTTCTGACTCCGTCACATTTTTTGCACTTAAATCTAGTTTAATTTACTTCAAAAATTTCTAGAATCCGCCAAGTAGTTACTGAGATACAGCGTTACATTTAATCGTATTGGAGTCGCTGTATGGGAGCTCTCAGGAGCTCAATAACGAAAATTGTGGAATGTATTAGTGAGTTTATTCCGAATGTATTATTATGTCGACCAAGTGCCGACAATCGAAAGCATAAATAAAACAGCATGAATGTTCTTTAATTTTTAATTAAGGGCAAAAAGTTATATTAACATATTTGTAGGCAAAACAATTTGCTACAAATTATAACTTTACAATTTTTTTTAAGACGCACATTTTCCGAGATATCGCGAAAAAAGTGTTTTCACCCCTTTTTCCAAGATAGCGGTCGGGGGACAAGGGTGGCGACCCCACAAACTTGAGGTTAAGCTTCTATTGACCCCCACACATGTCCCAAAACTAAAATTGCGTCCTCTAAAAAATGCAATATTCGGTCCTTAAATTGTAACATTACAATGGACTAAAAACCATACAGGAACAAAAAAAAATCTTACTTTTAATATTATCACGATTAAGTCACTTTTAGATATCATGAGCGAAAATAGCAACAGTTTAAAAACTAAGTAAAATAAACGTATTAGGTATACACTATTTATCACTCCTAATAATAGCTACTTGCCTTTTAACCTAGGTCTCACTGTCACTTCTCTGACCTCACAATAAAACGGAAGATATTCAACCTTCATGTATCACGGATTCAACAGTGTGTAACGAGGTTAAGATGGCGTTCAGAATGGTGTTATGACGAGTTGTATAAGTTATTCAAGAAAAATAATTGGATGACTAGGCAGTATTTTAGAAACTTTCGCCTGTCTCAATACAGGTATGTTAAAAAATAACAATAAAAAAAAAATTGTTCTGATTTTAAATTTTGCATACATTATAATGCACTATTATACTTAAAATTAGTAGGCCTACCTCGGTTCGAAGTTCGTATGAATTTTTGAGCGGAGTTTACGAAGCTCTTTCTTAGACGACTCGTGTATTTCGTTCGTGTTTGAACTTCTCCTAAACGACTGGACCGATCTTTTTGAAATTTGGCACGGTCATAGTGACCATCACCGTGAGTGCATATATCTGAATTCATAAAGATCGGTCCAGTCGTTTCGGAGTTCGACCCGGATCGACAAACTCAACTCAATTATTGCAACAGCAGAATGCATTGCATACCTAGTATATGTATTTTCGTTGCTCCTACGTTCTGCTGCGACTGAGGGTAAGCCTATTGCCGATACCGAACACTATTTACAACTGAAAATCAATAATCATTCTTTAATCCGAACCAAAGATATGCCAACAGCAAGGACCAATGTTACTTAGGTACCTACCTATATGCAATTGCTGCAATCTGATTTTTCAGTAAATTTTAGGATGTGCCTAGATATTTTTTTTTATTCCGGGCGTCTCTGGTGCACACGCAGAAGGTATTTCCAGTGGCGGGATGTGCTTAGGTTATCTAGTTTTCATAGCACAAGTTCTGCTTAGTTGGATAGGTGGCGCTATGCAAATGTTTTATATTTATTGAGATAATATTATTTTAGATTACGAATATTTTTTTGTGGTTTGATTTCAAAAATACTGAAAAGAACTAAAAAAATATTATATTTATATATTTATAAGAATTTACAATTTTGTGATGTAATATATTTTCTCTGGTTTTCAGAAAGAAACTCGTTCATAAACACAAAACAGAATAAAAACCTACTCATTTCATTCACATACGTTAACATAAATAATAAGGCAGGCATACATTAATGGTTATACAACTATCATAAATAGGAACAGCTGTTGTTGATGGCCCTTTAATACTTTTATGAAAGGGCTCGAATACCTCACGCTGCTTTGGATTGGTAACATATTTTAGGGTTAATGTATACCTACATATTTATGATACATATTATGCCTTTTTTTTTATTCCGCGGCCCAAAGCCGCGGCCACTCTAACGTCCGTTGCCGGGCGTCTCTGGTTACAAGCAGAACGTATTTCCAGTGGCGCCCGGCGGACTTTGACCACCTCTGTGGTCTCTGCGGGGGTTCGGTCGGGATGAGAATCCCGCGTCGTTGGGGAAGGGTTTTATCCCGCGTCAGTGAGTGAATCTGGTTGCGTGCTATGGGGCAAAGGCCCAGCAGCACGCAACCCTTCAGCCTGCTTCTGTAAGGACGGCGGGTGGCGATCCCGCCGTCCTCAGGCCCCGATCATGGAGGTCGATGGTCTTGGGCGTAGATGAGTCTGCGGCGCCCTCGCCGCTACGGAACTCGGCGGTGAGGGTACGCTCCCTCTCCCTCTCGGCCGCCTCCTTTGCGAGCATGACCTGTTCGCAGAAGGTACATTTATATGCCTGGATTACGGAGATTGTATGTAGGTAATTATGTCTGACTGTTGGGATTTAGATTCGAATTACAAAATACGAGTAGTTATAAAATTATAGTGACCGTAAAGGAAATCATCGGGTACCAACAAAATAATAGGAAATATATAGATGTGTAATTCACCTCTGCCTAACCCCTCGGGGATATAGGCGTGATTGTATATACCTACATTATGAAAAGGCATGTAAAGGAATACAAAGCCATGCTTTTGTTTCGAGCTTTTGGCTTTTGGTCGAAGCGATTCCCAACCTGACTGGACGGCTTTTTGCAAAAATGTGTGTCCAGTTGACGACTACTTAAAAGTGATTTATTTAAGTTACGCTATCTGGACACACGTAATAATATTGATGTGTCCAGATGACGAAAGAATACGATGTTCTACAGTTGATTTTCACCAACTGACCACACGTGTGTCGAGTTGTTCGTGTCCAGTTAGTGACTAACCCGAAAAAATACACATGAAAAGAGGCGTTTTTATAGCTACAAAAATATTGGATAGAAACAGGCGTTACTTGGCGAAAATCCATGACAAAACAATGGTAAGTAAAAATTTTTTTAAGAAAAAACTTTTTAGCATTAATTAATAGCATTAATTTTTCGCAGAATCAAAAGGACAACAAAACGTCGACAATTGTTTCGCCTCTAAACGAGGCATTATCAAGACTGTCTCAGAGAGAACAGCCTGTTCTCTCTGAGACAGTCTTGATAATGCCTCGTTTAGAGGCGAAACAATTGTCGACGTTTTGTTGTCCTTTTGATTCTGCGAAAAATTAATGCTATTAATTAATGCTAAAAAGTTTTTTCTTAAAAAAATTTTTACTTACCATTGTTTTAGCTACAAAAATGACTAAGAACTACCAAATTTTTTTAAGGAAGTTATTTCGTATATACGTAATAGGATTTTTTATACGATATATTGTAAATTAACTTATTTTTTTGTTATCTATACTTATAATAAATCTGTAGAAGTGAAAATTCTGTACATTGAAGATATCAAAAAATTAATGGCAGGGGGTGTTACTAGACTGACACTGAACCCAAAAATGTGATTAAAAAAATTTTTGTCTGTCTGTCTGTCTGTCTGTCTGTTCAGGCATCACGCAAAAACTACTGGTTCGATTACGATGAATCTTGGTATAATTATTCTTTAATATCCTGGGCACCACACTGGGTACTTTTTATCCCGGAAAAGTATATACAATAAAAAACAAACTTAATTTTGCGGTTCGATCCCTTGACCCAAGTACTGTACCAACCGCAAATAATAAGTTTGTCGTAGGTTTTTTTATTTTTTTATATTCGGTTCGCCAAATTGACACCGCCCGCCTGGTGGTAAGTCGTGACGACGTACGTCTAGCGATTGTGGGCAACTCTCACAGCACATACGATAGAGAGTGGCCCTCAACTTGACGACCTACTGATGTGCCTCTTCACGCTCCGCTTAAAGAACCCAGGGTTATATGTGGGAGGAAACACGTGCACAGGCAGGGCGTTCCAGGCCACTATCGTTCGGCAGAAAAACGAACGGTTAAAACGTTCGGTTCTCGCGAACATGCTATCCACTGCGTGGGAGTGGCATCTCTGCCCGTCACGCGTTGTTTGGGATCGGAAGGAAGAGGGTGGGATCAGATTGAAGAGCTCTTCAGAACAGGTTACGTCACCCGCAGTGGAGTTCACTATTAATGGTTTTTAGAACTTTTGTCTGTTTGTCTGAATGTTTGAACACGCTAATCTCAGAAATGATTTGATTTTTTGATTTGAACTTGCGGTTTGGTTTTCAATCACTTCATAAATAAAAAAGTTATGTAGATCTAAAGTAACACGCAGGCGGAGCTGCGGGCAACAGCTAGTTGCAAATAAAACTCTTCTTTCATTGCAACTTTATAATACGATTGTAGTGATGCCGAAATTTGTAATAATGGGAAATAGGGTAGTTGGGGGACTAAACGGCGACGTACTGTCGCCCCTAACTGTTTATTTGTAAAACTAGAAATGTTTTCGACGTGTAGAGAACTAAATTGGGAGTGTACTTTATAATACTGTCAAAATACGTCATAATGCCTGAATATAGGCGTAATTACATGTAATTTAGTATATTATAAAGCTCAAATTGCAGTTCATGGGTTTGGAATACTTAGAGATGTTATTAATTTTCTATTGTAAGTAGTGTTAGTAGTGCCCAGCCAAAAGGCCCTCGGTGCCTCAGTGGCGGGCACAGTGGTATGATAAGTATGCGACTGCTGTGCCCCGAGGTTCCAGATTCGATTCCGGGTCAAATCAAATATCTGTGTGATCTACAAATGTTTGCTTCGGAATTTGGGTGTTTTTTTTATGTTTCATGTTGTTTTTTATGTTTTGTTTTTTGTGTTTCAGTCGTCTAGATCGCACAAGCTTAAATTAGTTTAATTTGTGCTAGATGACGTTGTGTGAGAATGTCCTAAAATATTTATTTATTTATAATTACGTAGGATTAATAAAATCACTGGCATAATGTGGGAGTGTACCTAATGCAAAATTAGATGGCGGGAAAAAAGTTATCATAAACATTTCACGCGCGCGTCGCTATGTCCGTAATAAAGAAAAAAAAAGTGTAACTTTTATATGTAAACCGACTACTCGTAAAGTGCTGTATTATGGTTGTTAATATTTTGTATAACATTGTAACAGTCCCAGGTGCGGCAACGTCGTTGTACTAACCAGTAAACAACACTCCGACTGCCCTGATCTCGGTAATGCAACTAGACGTAGTACACCTTGCATATCATTGCAGCATTAACTAAACGTAGGTACAGTTGGCAAAGAAAATACATAACTACGTACAATAGTCCGAGACGCCCAGGACTTTAATTGGCTGTGCCACAGCGGCTGGCACGTAAGATTTTGTTGCCTTTCATCAACATTTCATAGCAAGGCAACGGGTTTAATTTTTTTTCAAAATTACAATATTGCTGCTATTTTACACAACCCATATTTTACATTTAACATAACCCATTATAAACGTGCCCGGTGACGGAAATAGGCTTGCTCCCTATTATGTGGAACTAAAAATACTGGCAAATTGTGGGTGTGTAATGCACCTCTGCCTACCCCTTCGGGGATATAGGCGTGATATGTGTGTGTGTATTAACTAAACGTAGGTACAGTTGGCAAAGAAAATATATAACTACGTACAGTGATCATGATCACAGATATAGGCTTCATAAAACGTTTAGTTTAATACTTATGGTATGATAGATAATGAAATTATGATATGATAGAAAATAGAAAATAAATGGCTTCGATAGTTTTATCTTTTTTTGTTGTTTTATAGTTTTTATTCATAAATTTTATAAAGCTGCTAACCGAACAGATTGCATGAGGCTTTTGCAAACATAAATCATATCTTACTCAGCCAATGATATCGCAGAATATTTCACCCACGTGATCGAAATAAATAACATTTGGCCACGTGACCGTAATGTTAATGAGTGCCCAACAATAAGTTGTAATTAATTACACTGAATCGGCTATACAAGTACAATTAATTAATATCGAACGCATGGAAAATAATTAAAACAATGCTCGGTTTAAAATACCCGAAGCTGATACATTGTGTATAAGTAATTGGCTTCGTTAGTTTGCGCTTCCATTTTGCTAGAGTTTTCATTGCTGCTCTGGTCGTAGCGTGATATTATATAACCTATAGCCTGCCTAGCTAAATAGACTATTCGACTCAATAAAAATACACGTCAAAAATCTACACACCAACCGACTTTAAACTACCGAAATGGGAAAAAATTGTTGTCGGTGTGGGACCAAATTTAAATGGGATCACTTGGGAAGTGCAATGGTAGCTTTCAATTAAAAAAAAAATCAAAATCGGTTCACTCAGTTCGAATATATGAGGTAACAAGCAAAAAAAAATCGAATTGAGAACCTCCTCCTTTTTTGGAAGTCGGTTGAAAAGGATTTATTTTATTCCAAACAATACTTCTTGAAATTAGCGCGTACAACCATAGTCTTTAGCTTTCTTAATTACTAGCGTACGCCCTCGGCTTCGCCCGTTTTAGGCGACTCATGTATTTCGTTTGTCCGCATACTCCTCCTAAACGCCTGAACCGATCTCCTTCAAACTTACCACAGTGATAACGTGTGGAGTGAGAGAGGTTTAGAACAAAAAAAAATTAAAATCGGACATACCATCGAGGAATAATCAACGAAAAAAGCAATGGTTGTTTTATACTATGTTATAATGATAAGTAGTTAAATGTAAGTCCCTAGAACAAAAACGGTAATAGAAAACGGCCCCATTTTTAGTATATTAGTCGTCTTTTATCTGTGATAATTTGATAATAATGTGGCCTTGATTAATCATCATAAAATACAATTGCCTCAACAAACTAAAGTAGTAAACTTAATACAGTTATCACTAAACTAAACAAATATATAATCCAGCAAGAAAACACAGAGTTTACGTCCCTTGAGAACTGACCCACTATCATGTCTTGTGTTTTCTGAACAGTTGACTGTACAATAATATGCCACCAGAGACAAAGTTCATGTTTGTATCGTGTTCTGGAAACTTCTAAATGTTTCGTTTTACAAAGTCCACTAGATGTAATAGACCAATTGTGATCTAAGTGCCTGGGCTGCAGAGATTCTATGTATAACATCAGTCCTGGTTTATTTAGGTTCAGAATACAGAATGATTATTGGTTTCCTATAGTATGTGTTCCCCGTTATCGGTAATAGGCACAAAATAGTAGAAGTGGTTAGAAAGAAAATAGTTCCTGGTATGTACTACAACGCGTGTCGTCGATTTTCTACAACTCATAAACTCCCAAGCATTGCAAAAAAATTACAATTTTACATCTGCAAATATCATAATATTTTAAGGTTTCATGACAGTTACCCCCTATTACGTAGGTCCACAAAAACATGGACAAATCTGGAACTCGCGTCGGTATATATGAATACGATGGATGACACGATACTCGTATTATTGAAACCTTAACGTGTCTAAATTGTGGATACTTTAGGTGTGACTAAGTAATTGATGCTGATTGTACAGAAATGGCGTATCAGTTTGTTAATTATGCAGATTTACTGGAGATCAGAAAATTTTAATAAGTAACTCGTTTAATTATTCTCATTCGTGCTTGCAAATTAGATGATATCATCGGGACTTTTATAGAACGATGGTTTACAGTGGGTGTGAGCCAATAATTTTATTTTACGAGTATAACTAGCTGGTAACGCACATGAAACAAAGTTATACATGATGAATAAACACACTTTGTACACTATTATACCTACTACTTTAAGCTAGCTAACCAGTTTCGCTTTATAGCATTATCAAAGGTTCTCAATATGTTTACGACAACATCTTATATGTACGGAAGAACATAGATCTCTTAAAAAAAATCCCGATAACCATAACTTTAATACAAGAAATAAAAATAACCTGGCAATGACAAAAAGTAGACTTCATAAAGTGGGTAATTTGTTTGTAGGCAAATGTATAAAAATATTTAATAAAATTTCTCAGGATTTGGTTGACTCTTAATAAGTTTAAAATAGCAGTGAAAAAACGTTTGATGTAGAAAAGCTATTATAATGTAGACGTATATCTTAATGATAAAAATGCATGGTCACCCTAATCTGCTGTTGTTAGCCACTCGTACAATATAAATTGTAAACAAAACTTTATTAAATAAAAAAGTGTGTGTGTCAGCTCCGACGCACGACTGGAGTTTACTCCTTAAGTACGAGTATCTAACCATAACAAATTAGAAAGTTGCGCACTAGAGGTGCGCACCAAAAACGTGACACGATTTTCGTTACTTGTTAGTAGGTTTTACCCCTCGGATTTTTCTCATACCGGGCGCCTTATATATGAAAATCGATTCTTAAGGAGTAAACTCCAACAATAATAATAATCTTAATACACTCACAGCCAAATTAGAAACTTGCGCACCAAAAACGTGACACGATTTTCGTTACTTGTTAGGTTTTACCCCTCGGATTTTTCTCATACCGGGCGCCTTATATATAAAAATCGATTCTTAAGGAGTAAACTCCAATAACAATAATAATAATCTTAATACACTCACAGCCAAATTAGAAAGTTGCGCACCAAAAACGTGACACGATTTTCGTTACTTGTTAGTAGGTTTTACCCCTCGGATTTTTCTCATACCGGGCGCCTTATATATGAAAATCGATTCTTAAGGAGTAAACTCCAAAAAGAAAATGGATAATCTACCTGAGTTTCTTGCTGGTATCTTCTCAGGAGAACCAACTTACCTAACCAGCGAAAGAATCATTTTCAAATGGTTATTTATGTACTTAATTTAGTATTTTTGAGCGGAGCAAAGCGGAGCTCAATCTTAGGCGACAAGTGTAAATCGCTGCTGGTCGATATCATATACCCAGCAGTGCATATCTCTGAAATCATGAAAATAGAACTGACCACGGAGGAATAATCACCGAAAATGTCCTGGATATCACCGAAAAACCAGATGATAAATGGTTGCCATGGAAACACGTGCGTCAACAATGAAAATATATTTTTTTTCATTCGATTAATTAATTTATTTAAGTGTTCGATTCTGATTCTGATATGTAATAAAAACATTTGCTCCGCTCAACATTTGCAATTAGCAGCATGCATTGCATAGGTACCTAGTTATAATATTACTTGACATAAAATTGTAAAATTTTGACATTCATATGTGTTATGTTCACTGAATAAACGAAATTGATTCTTAGATTCTCTATGTGGTGAGAACACCTTTGATAATGCTATAAAGCGAAACCGGTCAGATACTATAAACTACGAGTATATGAAACTACTAAAAACCCAGATATTTAACTATAAACAGGCGGGACTTAGTACGTTTGAACAAATATTCGAGTCCCTGGCTTATAATTAAATATCTGCTAAGTGCAGTTGGACTTTTTTATTATTTACTTATTTATTTTTATTTACAGCTTTTTAGTTTTAACTAAGTACCCACCGTATGATACTCAGGAGATAAATCATTTGAGACTTCATTCATCGAAATCCATCCAGCTGTTTGGCCTGAAGAGGGGAACAAAGAAACACATACAAACATACGCGCAAAAAACATAACCCTTGCTAACGTAGTCGGGTAAAAAGCAAGGATCACTGTGAAAGATACAAGTTCTAGTGTAACAAGTTGATAGAACCCAGGCAAACCAGTTGGTCAAAAGCTCGCATCCAAATTAATCAGAAGTTGAATGAAGCTCTTAGTTTCAATTGGCTTCAAATGCTAATTCGTTTTCACATTGACCCAATTCATTTCATTCAACACTGAAACAACTACATTTAAAATGACAAGTTACTCTCGCCATAGACTGGCTGGAATCCAGGGTACGGGAAGGTCATAAAGAAATGTATTACTTACTCCTTTCAGTTTACTTAATTGGCAAGTTCCCAAAATGTTTTATTTCAAGGTTTTTAAAATGAATAAAGTCGCTATGACGGTTGTCCATAGCGCCAACAGGTCTATGACTAGCTGACACGATAAACCTTATATATTATATTTTTTACGGAAATTAAGACTAAACATGACATGGAGTTTTTGCCTGTGCGCCTGTGTGTGAACGTGTTCAGTCTCGCCGCGTACGCGACAAGCTGCCAGTTGACACGCACACCTGCCCCGCGTGCTTGTCGTGCGACTGATTTAGGCGTTTGTTCTTAGCTGCATCTCTGTTCCGGTTGTTATACTGTGCCAACACATCGTTAGTATACCAGGTAAAGTGGGGTAAAACAGCATTTCGTGAATTGTTAATGCAACTCTTATAGATTACTCTGATATATTTTTGTCCGGAGTTTATACAAATGTTTGTCATGGAGGTGTTTATTGATTTTATGTCCAAATTATCTATAAATCAGTTGAACTGTTGTTTTTATTTGTTCAAAAAATTTATATACACTATTCGTTTAGTGAAAAGAGGTAAGAAATTGAATGTGGATTAAATTAAATTGAATTTATAAATTAAATTTAGATTAGATTGGATTTATTTTGATTGTATTATGCCATTGCTAACAGTGTTTGTACACTAACAAATTATGGGCCTTGAGGTGTCTGAGAATAAAAGATTTTTCTTTTTATTTTATTTATTATTTTAATAACTGCTGATCAACTGATCACACACATACCTAGCTCACCTTGGGGATCGAAGGCGAGACTCTGGTACTGCAGGCGTATGCACTATTACTAAACCATCGAAGTAGCTTAGATTAAAAAATCTTATTAGAAACCCTCTTCCTACATGTTTGGAGGAATAAGCGTATGTATGAAAAAATACGTACTTCTTTCGATATCGCTAAGAGTAATTGGTACAGGTGCCATCGCCTATAAGGTATCACCGTTCCAATTTCCTGATCACCCCATTCTCCCCTACGGCTATTTTTGGATTTTTACCGTCAGATACCAGTGATTACAATTTTGCTTTCCAATCTGTAAGTAGGACAATTTTTCGTATCAACTTGGTTCTTTCTTGATTACGATGATTAAAAGATTTGGGTAGTATTAAAACGAGTGTCTGTAAAATAAAGTTTTAAGTGTCAAAAATAATTAAGTGAGCGACTAGTATTACTAAGTACTGACTGCGAGTGACGAGAAATTACTAAGTGAGCGACTGACTATAAGTACTAAGTGAGCGACTCATAACATTTGAGCTGCAAGTCGTTTCTGGCACTCGCCGGCTGCTGCCGCGGCACCGCTTGCTTCGCTCTTTCGGTTCGTGCGTAGGAGGTCACAGTTTAACCTTTTTTTTTTTTTTAGTTCCGCGGCCTAGGGCCGCGGCCGCTCTAACGTCCGTTGCCGGGCGTCCCTGGTTACAAGCAGAACGTATTTCCAGTGGCGCCCGGCGACAGTTTTAACCTAACCTAACCTACCCGACGAAATTAACCCTCTCTGTATTTCTAGCCGCTCACTCTGTATTTCTAGTCGCTCACTTAGTAATGTGGTCGCATGGATAAAATACTCGTATTATTCGCTCGTTTTATAATTCCCAAAAGATTTGGATGTAATCAACAAGATGATTTTTTTGCCCCAAAGGGTAGGGCAGAGGCATTTTTATCAGACTTCAAAAAAATAAAAAAATAATAGGAGGTTCTCAATTTGACAGTACGTTTTTGTATGTTTGTTATTACGTCATAAATATCGACTGGGTCCATTCTGAAATTTTTTTTATTTTTTTATTCAGGGTTTCGCTTGTAGTCTTGTTTCAATTTGGTCTCATTCCGTTTTTAGGATTCCGTAGTACAGGTCTCAGAACCTTTATAGTTTCGTCATGTGAATGTCCGTCTGTCCTCGGTTTTTCTCCCAAACGGTTAGTAATAGAAAGATGAAATTTATAACGGACTAGATAATTTTCTTAGTTTAGAAGTTATAGAGCCTATAATGGTAACTACGGAACCCCATATTATGCGTGGCCCGACACGCACTTGGCTGGTTTTTTTTCTAAACAATCCTCAATCTCGCCACGTAGCTTAGTGTCGTTGTTAGCAGAGAAGAAAGATTATGTAGAGATGGGGGGTTAGTTAGGGGCTAAATTAACTATCACTACATATTATAAAACAAAGTCGCTTTCGTCCGTATGTATGCTTAGATCTTTAAAACCACGCAACGGCTTTTGATGCGGTTTTCACTTATGGATAGAGTGGTTCTTGAGGAAGGTTTTTTAGTATAAAATTTGTCAAGCGGGTCAAGCCGCGGGCGTCCGCTAGTAACTGTATAAATCTATACTACTATTATAAAGAGGAAAGATTTGTATTTTTGTATGTTTGTAATAAATAAACTCAAAAACTACTGTGCCGATGTCAAAAATTATTTCACAATTGGAAAGCTACATTCACCCCGAGTAACATAGGCTACATTTTATCCCGGTAATGTTTTCCCACGGGAACCGTGTACGAGTAAACTAAATCACGCGGGAGAAGCTGCGGCGATCAGCTAGTATCATAATAAAATATTAGGTATCACAAATAACGAAAATTGAAAATATCTTAATAACTGAACAATTTATAAATTCATTAACTTATAAATTTACTTAATTAAAATAAACTATATCAAATAAATTGTGTGAAAATACACAAAATACTTAAAATATTAACTGTTTCAGTATAATTTCTAATTAGAGAAAGATTTACAACCAATCTGAGAGCTTTAACTGACTTAAAAACGGGAACAAATGTTTATTTATGCATTGAATTAACATTACAAAACTAACACCTATTTTATTAAACAGTCATTAAAGTCGATTCGTGTTTATGTTTATATAATTTATTGCCAATTTATTAATGTAGTCGAACCTGTGAAAAGTAGCAACACAATTTATATAAATTAAAAACTATAGGAATCTTTTTTCAACTAACTTCTAAAAAAGGTTCCAAATTCAAAACTGTATGTTTCTTTTTTTTATCTTCGGACTGGGTGAACCGATTATGAAATTAAAAAAAAAACGTTGAAATGAAATGATTTATTTATTTGTATAGGTAACTAAATGGCTCTTACAAACGTCAGTAAGTAATTAAAATAAAAAATGTCATTGCTTCTATATTTACATGTACTGCCAGATTCGCTAAGCAATTAGTAGAACCGAGAGAAAGAACCTGGCAATAAAACTCTCGGTCACTCTTTTCAAATAATTGACTCATTTACATATTTTCTTAAGACTTAAATGTGGACGAATGTACATTGGTCTCGTGTCAAAATCAAAAAGAGTGTATAATACAACAAAAAAAAATATAGTCGCCTAAGTACAAAATATGCTACAATTACGGCATTTTAGGAGGCGCCTGCACCATGCTCAAGCCAGACACTTTTATCATTAAGATAATCAACTGTCTTATAATATGCTTTTTGACATAAAGTGGTCTTTATAAAGGTTTTAAATTTATTGTCGGGCATACAAAGGACCGATTCAGGCAATTTATTATAAAAGCGTATACCTTCCCCCTTGAAAGAATGACTAATCTTGCAAAGCCGTTGATGATGAGATACGATAATGTTAACCCTTGGCATGCCTGGTAGGGGCTCACAGACCCACCACTAAACGTAAATTGCTGCAGTTTATTAAAATTTGAATTTTGCACGCAACCGTCCTCAGTAGCTGACCGTTATTAGTCCGACACCTGTCATTACAGTCCATGGTACGGTTGTTTAGAACAAAGATGTGATTTAAGTGCGCGTGTACCTGTTATTTAAGTACAACACATGGTGCATGCAAAGTAAAAACGCTACGCTTACGTTTTTGTTAAAATCGCTGCTTGTGTTTAATTATAAGAATAAATAACAAAACATATTGATTCTGGGTTATTTTTATTACATACTGTAGCATATTAATACACTAGCTACTACATGTTTAAAGGGGGCTAATAGTCCGAGTCCGTGAGACCCTACAAGGCATACCATGTAACTTTTGGTCACCAGGCATGCGGAGGGTTAAGCAACAGTTGCGCTACAATTGTCTACAACGAATTCCCGTTTTAATACCTACATCTTAAGGGCCCAGATCGTGAAAATCACCAAAAGAGTGTTACGATTTTTCATATTTAACCTATTTACATATGATTAATAACAACGATAAATTGTACATATTAAAATGAAAGACCAAAAATTATGTTAATGCTAATTTTAACTCTTAAAACCCTGTAGTTGTTATATAATAAACATCAACAAACGCACAAAATTGAGAAAAAATGCGAAAACGTGCCTTCGTATTTTTCAGATTTAACCCAATAAATCAACACAAATTGATAAAAAGAAACACTTTTTGAACACTGAAAAGACCAATAAATATAACCATGTACTTTTTTTTGTACCTTTACAAACAAAGACTTCCCCTTTTAAAGCCCTAAAATCTAGATATGTTTTACGTAAATTCTCCATAGAAAAATGTATGAAAAATCATTGGCATCCCGATAGTACGATTCTCGCCACTAATCGCCAGTGCGCCATAGAATTTCAACGCGACTCCACGCGTGTCGGATGCTCCAGCAAAATTACGTGTTGTGAATTTGTGTTTTTTGTGAAAAACTGTAAGTACAATATTTTTATAACTAATTTACTTTCAGTAAATTTACTTTCAGTAAATAGAAAGTACCGATATAATGAAAGTCTGAAAGAAAACCATGATGGAACTAGATATAAATCGTAAGAAATACAAAATTATTTACTTTGTTGAGTAGGTCATTTTATGAACCTTGTAAAGTAGGTATCAACTCAGGCTTGAAACAATCAAAGCCCTGCCCACTTTATTTTCTCGAGATATGAACGGGCGGGGTATGACTGGGTATGACTTTCAATCATCTTCTAGTTCTCTGCACGACATACATAGATTTTTCAACATGATAAAGGCAATATGTATCATAAACGTATTGGTAATCAAGGGTCTCTTTTCGCAGGATAATTTGCTGAGTGCCATGCCAGCGAACAGAAAATTTAGTACGCATTATAAAAACGTGAAAGCCAAAAGATCTCGGAATAAAATGTAAGTTCCTCCCTACTTATTTATTTATCTGCCTACTTGACTACGTCTTGTCCTAAATACCTAGAAAAAAAAATTTACGAGATTTGTGTTAGTGTCAAGTAAAAATCCTAGTTTTATTACTTTTATTTGTGTGTATGCTTATCATGTCTTAGTAGTAATAATAATATAATCTATTTGCATTTTGAACAGGGTAGGTACATTACAAAGCTAATAGGTACAATGATTTAGATCGCCTGATTCAGACATATACCTACAATAGCATGTAAATATTGATTTGACATGTAATTAGATAGGTACACAATCAGAAATTGCACGCTGCTTTGTCGACATACTTACCGCCAAAGAGGCGCGCCAACGCCCGGCGTAGGGTTGTACAAAAATGACAAAATAAATAAAAAGTGGATATTGATGAATAATATTTCCAGTACTGAAAATGAAGAAAACCTTCAGGCCGAGACTCCGAGCAACACTGCTACGCGCTGTATAGAGGTAAGTTGTTATACGTAATTCTTGTAGACTTGTTACATAAATAAACAAACTAGTTAGTGATGGGCGAACATAATATTGTATGAATTATTTTGCACTTTTATAATTTGTCTTCGTCATTAATGAATATAAATAAATAAACAATAAAAAATTTAAAACCCGACAGATTAAAAAATGAAAACATGTAATAAAAATATTTAATAAAAATAAATAACAACGCCATTGTAATATAGCGTATTTAGCAGTCGGGGCCTATTTCTAAAGAAATATTTAGCTAGTCAGGAATATCTTCAAGCCTGTGAGGATTTCAATGGGTCTCGACTGTTGAATTCGATTTATTACAATAGTGTTCTTATTTATTTTTATGTAACATAATTCAAGACCGTAGACTTGTTTTCTTTTTACCTTTTGAGTTTTTATGCATATAGTCGGATTTATTAAATTTATGACGTGATAACGTCTTATAAATCGATGAACACCGGCAACACGCACAAAAAAGTGTCACATTATGTCATGCTAGGGTCAAGCGAGAGCGCAGTACAAGCGATGGAGAATAGTATTATGACGTTATCCGGTAAAATTATCGTCCTAAACCGACTTTACAAGCAACCAGTTTTTTATTATGTTTATTTATTCATTTTCATAATTGACGAAGACTGATAAAAACGTTCAAGATTTTGATCTAGTGTTATGTGTTTCAAAGATGTATTCTAAGGGAGTTCTTAGCTATGTTTGAAGAAATTTGGCCCATACCTTTTGAATTATTTTTTATAAAAAAAATCAAGCCATTATCTTTCTTTACAGGAACTAGTTATTGACAACCGTCAAGAGGGAAAGGTGGATGAAGTGGAAGTTGGGCGTAGAGTAGTGGATATTTCTTTTTTTTAAAGCTCTTCAGGCCATAGGGGACCACGGTCCAATGGATTGTAAGTTAAGTTACCTCAGTATAATAGGTCAAGTAAAAGTTGGTCTGGACTCAAAACTCATCATAAAATGTAGTATGTGTAATATGAAATTTACTGTGTGTTTGGTTGAAAAGAAAGAAGATAGCATGGAAGTGATATCTGGTGGGAGCTACTCTCAGTTAAAAACATTAAGTGCCGCAGTAGCCCAACCAATCATGTCACCTTCATTATACAATGAAATTAATAATACGGTTGGCGATTGGTGGGAAAAGACAGCAGCACATTCCATGGCAGAAGCTGTCAAGGAAGAAGCGGAGTGCGCAGTGTCTATAGGTAGTGTTGATAAAAATGGTACACCATTAATATCTGTTGCTGTTGACGGTTGTTGGAGCAAGAGATCTTATGGTAAGAATTTTTCCGCCTTATCCGGCGCAGCTGCGATAATTGGCAATAAAACTAATAAAGTATTGTTTTTTGGAGTTAAAAATAAATACTGCGTAGTCTGTGCACGAGCCGCAAAGAACAACAGTCAGCCCCCGGAACACCATTGTTTCAAGAATTATTCAGGATCATCTACCGGGATGGAATCGACCATAATAGTTGAGGGGTTTAAACGTTCCTTTGTTGATCACGGTGTAATTTATAATAAATTTGTAGCAGACGGGCGGCGATTCCAGTACTTATAAAAAAATATTAGATTCGCGTCCGTACGATAATTTAATAGTAGAGAAAATTGAATGCAAAAATCATCTTTTACGAAACTACTGCAATAGCTTGGAGAAATTGTCGAAAGACACTAAGTATCCTTGCGAATTGCGGAAATTCCTAAAAGAAAGGTATTTACGTTTAAGAACGGGTGTAAAATGCGCGATTAAATATTGGGGGGATCAAAATCAGTCACTCGAAGAAAAATTAAAAATCTTAGTGAAGATATCCTAAATGGTCCACAACACGTATTTGGTAATCACCAACATTGCAAGGAGTATTTTTGTAGACCTGACACTCGTCGAATAGAACCTGTTGGGTTACTTCCAGCAATTGTTGGATGCGGATTAATGGACGCGGTAGAAATTTTAAGTAAAAGACTGTCATATCATTCTAGAAGTTTAATTCATAATTGCACAAGTAATATAGTTGAAAGTTTTAACGGAGTAATTGCCAAATTAGTTGGGGGTAAGCGTGTAAATTATTCTTCCCGTGGTTCTTATGCGGGCCGATGCGCAGCTGCTGTTGTGTCTTTTAATACGGGATCGATTCATAGTAAAACTCATGAAGTCATATTTAAATCTAGTCCTAATCCTTTGATCGCGAAAGTGGAAAATAGTAATCGTAGAAACCGTTTAATTGCTAAACCTAAATTAAGATTGAAAAAAAGCCACAGCGCTGTATCGAAAGACGCTCACTATGGACCAAACTGCGAAATACCTGATCTGAGTCCAGAATTATATGAGAAAGCCAAGTCATCTTTTTTAGTTGATTTAAAGTTGTCTTGTGCTGAAAGAGAGGAGCTTGAAAGGTCGACCCATTTGCAAAGAAGTAGTGCTGAGTGGATGAGTACAAGGAGAAAATTACTAACCTCATCATCATTCGGGGAAGTTTGTAAAAAACGACAGAGCACAAGTTGTGCTGCTCTTGTTTTTAAAATCGTTTATGTTAGTAATATCTCCAGTTTGCCTGCTGTACGGTACGGTATCGAAAACGAAGAAACTGCAATTAGACAGTTAGAAATTCAAGAGAATATTAGTATACAAGGTTGCGGTTTGTCGACGATCAATATGAATTTCTTGGTACTACACCAGATGGCATTTATGCAAACGGTTTAATTGAAATTAAGTGCCCACATTCTTTAGCTGGCATGACTCTTGATGAAGCAATGGCCAAACATACCTTTTGGGTTAAGGACAAGGCTTCCAAGGGTTATGTCATAAATAAAAATCATTACTGGTATTTCCAAATTCAGGGACAGCTACATATAACTAAAAGAAACGTTTGCATGCTTGGCATCTGGTTTGGTGCTACTGTACCTATGAAAGTTTATATTATAGAAAAGGATGACAAATTTTGGAAGGAGGAAATGGAGATGAAATTAGTTAGATTTTATTACGATTGCCTCCTTCCAGAATTAGTTGATCCTCGGCAGTCACGAAGCATGCCTATTCGTGACCCGCCCAATGTCATAGAGGCTATGAAAGAGAGGAAAGAAAGAGCTTTACGTGTTTTGAAAGAGAAGAACGCCTAATGATTTTGAAAGAGACTGAGGTAACTTAACTACCCAGCCGGTCGATTCACGTAAACACGCCAGTCCAAAAGTCGTTTTAACTTAGAAACTTAGAAATCACCTTTTGGTTTTCTGTTTTTAACGCACTTACTTATCTAGTCTTGGATTGTCATAAATCTTCCAATAGCTCAATTTCTATACAATTCCCATAAGATTTTGAAGAGTTACCTTGTGTAAACCCAAGGTCCGATCCTAATGAAATTAAAATGTGACCACACGGGATGCACCAGCTTTCAAATAAAAAAAGAATCATCAAAATCGGTTCAAAAAATACAGCGAATTGAGAATCTTCTTCTTTTTTTAAGTCGGTTAAAAAGTGTGCGAAGTGACATTTTTAAGTCACTACGCTACGGTTTTTATTACGTGAATCGGGCAGCTGGTAATATTTTCATTCTGATAGGTTTTGCAATAGCAATTGATTTTATCATCAAATTAGTAGAAATCAGAATTTGATCAGTAATCATTAAAATGAAAAAAAAAACATTAGAATTTTGAACTCATATTTTCTTATTGTTTACTTTCGTTTAATTAAGTATATGAATAATTTATAAATTTCATGTTTGTTTATAACTAATTTTTGTACAACCCTAGCACGCTTTTTAGATGGCGACTCATATTTTGTTATTGTTTACTTACTTTTAATTACATGAACCATTTTTATACTTGTGTTTCATTTATTGACAATTTTTTGTACAACCCTAGAAGATTTTTTAGATTGCGAGGTGATCGTAAACAAAAAGTATTTGAGTTTACGCAATAGGCACATTTCCTTGCGTAGAGATAAACACTAGCGAGGAAAGGCGTGATGTTATTTCGACCGTACTTCCTACTGAATTTGCAATTATTTTATTGAATGAAAATTTTACGAAATAATAATAAACCTTGGTAGTAAAATTACAAATAAATACATACTCGTAGTTGGAATTTTAGGTAAGTAGAATACAAAAAGGTCAGTCCGGACCTGCTCTTGATTGTTTATTATAAATAGAAAATCATAAAAATTGTGTCTCAAACTACTCTTATTTATTTATCTAGTAATTAGGATCATTTTATAACGAAAACTACTCTTGGAATATTTTACAAATAGGCAGTCGTTTATTTCTAATAATTCAACATTTTTGTTATGCTGTACATATTCAACTTCAATAACAATAACTCAACGTGGAACGTTTGTCGCAAAACATTTTCAAAATCGCGGTCTTTCTGGGTCATTCACCCGCCCGTCGGGTGATTCGGGAAACAATAGCGCTGCTGTCGCTCAAAATCAACGACGTCCGCGCGCGATCTGGGCCCTTAACATCTTACAAATACTACCTACAATAAACGTTTTATTTCAATTAATCAGTATAATTGAGCACTCCAACACAGTTTTTACGGTATTCCTAGCCGAGATGTCTCCGAACATTTACGGAGATAGTTCCACAGACTATAAAACTGACGGTTATAGGCAATTCAGTAAACACATGCTGTGGTCTCTCGTAGCGACCCTCATAAACTACACGCCTTAGTAACAAAACGCAGGCTATACTAATATCGAGAGTGGAAAAAACTGGTTTAATAGAAATCCACACTTTCGTATTATAAATTACTGGCAGACACCCTCGGCTTCGTCTACTTGACAAATAATATACATAAAAACCTTCCTCGAGAACCACTCTATCCATTGGTGAAAACCGCATCAAAATCCGTTGCGTAGTTTAAAAGATCTAAGCATAAATAGGGATGGACAGACTTTGTTTGTTTGACAAAGATCATCACGGTTGGTACTTGGTCAGTCACTGTATTTGGTAGTTCTATGTACCTAATAGGGGACGATTGCTGTTTTCGGGTACTTGTACCCCGCAGTCACGTTAACTACCTATCTATTTGCCACAGCATCATCTGTCGGTACGCAGGTGCACCGCCTGCAATTGAGGATGACTTGAGCCTCGTAAATGTTGGTGGACAATCCTCTATTTTTGACCCATATTTACTAACCTTTATTTTTCCCAGAGTCTTATACATTCATCAGTAGGTCTATGCATTTAACTACATTAAAAAAAAACAAACGGTTATCGTTCGTATTTAATAAAAAACAATAGGTGTAAATTTCCCGCTTAAACAGACTAGCGTCTGTTTAAGCGCGCACAGAAAAAGATAGTACCTCTACTAGCGTTGAATGTATTCAACGTAGACTTTGCAAAGACAAAAACGTTGGTTAACTTAACATCAGTTCTCACTTCGTTGATCGGATTTGAAATGCTGGACCCCTGCGGCAAGCTCAAATTACACCAAATATCACTCACGACAGTGCTCCGTATATTTTTTTTATGTAAACAATATCTAAGCAGACTTAACATGATGGTTTTTATTTACGATCTGCTGCAAAAAATATATATTAGAAATCGGAAAATGAATTTTATAGAAACAGCCTGTGGCCACGGCTGGTGCAACCTGGTCGAAACGTCAAGCAATATTTAAAGGTTTATATGTGTCTACGCCATGTTTTTGGGAATTCTTTGTGGAAATATAAGTTATATATATTTCCACAAAGAATATATATAAGTTCCATTAAGCTTAAGTGTATGATTATATGTTAAGATTAAGTGTATGATCACCTTTGTGGCGTTTTCAGACTTTTCATGCTAATCTTCTTATAAATGGGCACTTAATTTGGTGTTAGATACACATAAAAGGATGCTTAATCAGAAATTATTTGAAATCAATGTCAAATACTGATAATAAACATTATCAGAACACACTTAACACATAATTACACACGCACACAACGTTAATTCAATAATCAATATAAACACACACTCATAGTTCATATCATTGACGTATGCGCGAGCACCGCCCGGTTCAAATTATCCAATCATAATTCAAGTCGTAACACCAGTCCATGCTACTACCTTACTATGTGAATACATGTGCAAGATGTCGTAATACATTATATAATAATTTGACTGTATAATAAAGTTTTATATTACAATGTATACTCAAAATGTGTGTCGAATGTCTTATATTAAAGACAGATAGGGATAATATGAAAATGTGGTGTTAAAACTGTGTTTTTACTTATTTATCACTTTATTTTCATCATAGTGTGTTTATTTTTTAAATTAAAATGGCGTCTACTTTAACAATACTTCAGATTGTTAGTTTCTTGGTGAGTTACTGTGACTTATCGGTGTTTGTTTAACGTCCAAACTCTGTCGTATGAATGTAATAAGATTGGTTATCCTTGCACATTTTATGTTGCTCTAGTATTATTGTTTGGCTCTTCACACATAGTAATAAGAGTCACTATTGTATGTATAATATAAAACCGGTGAAATATGAAACATATGTTTGGTAATTGATAATGTAGGTTTTGTAAACTGCGATCAGCCAGCAGGTCCAACTACCAAGAAATATTAAAAAAAAAAAGAATCAAATTCAAATGTTATAGCATGTTCTAAAGTGGACGTTAATATTTTGAATGTCAAGGTTGTCAAATTGTTGGTATTTAGTTGAAGATGACTTGTGCAATATTTGTTTTTTCCTCACACGTTAGGTAAATTATCTTATGTCGAAAAATTCGATAACCTAACTTTATCCTCGTCGTCGTGTTCCTTTTCTTTCTTTATGTAACGGTTCCATAAACTACTATTTGGTAACTTGATTTCTTGATTTCAGGACCTGATGTCCATTGGGCTAATAATGCCACAGATGGCGAATCACGCGCTTGGCCTAGGTCTAAGTTATGTACACCTAGGAATGATGGGCGCGCTATATGCGGCTTGCCAAACTATATCAGCACCTATAATAGTAAGTATATTTATTATAAAGTAGTGGTCGCCCTATGGTCGAACAGTAGACCTCGCGAGCATTAAAAACATTATTTGAGCTATTTCCCCCCAATCCAAAAAAGATCACGCTGAAAAAAATATATTAAATCAAGGAGCGCTTGTGCCAAGTTTCGTGAAGATCGGATAAAAACTGTGGTTGCTAGCCCGGAACACACATACAGATAGACTGACGAAGCAAAATTGTACCATCTCGAAATTTAGACGCTTCGCTCGCTCGGTCAAAAAAAATACTAAAGAAGGTTGGTTATTTCCTGGTCCAAAGAATATGTATCACTATCCAATGGCAACACAGCCAGTAAGGGCCACAGCCACAGCCTTCGGCAGTGTATAAGTAGAACTTGCGGGTCGACAATGACGCGGAGGATTTTTTACGCGATCTTTTGTAGTTATTCAAATTATTTTTTTAAAAGTATGTCCTTAGGAGCGTATGTCTGTTCGCGATAAACTCAAAGACTACTGCACCGATTTTCATGCTGCTTTTACTAAAGGTTATTGGTTCTCGAAGAGACGGGCGTCCGCTGGTTGTAAATAAATTTCCTATACTTCAAAAAATTAAAAACTCCAGACAAAAACTTTCAAATAACTTCAAAATAACAGTACCTACCAATACGCAATTTAATATCAATCGAACATGTAGATTTCAGTCAGACCCCTTCATCAACTAAGAAGTGAACTGATAATCCCTAATCGCGAAAATTACAGCTTAGCTCGCCGAAAAAATTGAAAAAAAAAACAAATACTGGTAAGAGCGACTGGTATAATTTGTTGCCTTCACAGCACTCCCGCCAAAATAACAGTCGAGAACGAAACCTCAATCACAATCATCATGGACCCAATCCCAAAGAAAATAAGGTTCATATTGTTATTACTAACATTTTTTAACGTCTTTACTGAATTCCAGGGAAGCTTAAGCGACATAAGAGGAACGAAACCAATATTCCTGTTATGTTTGAGCGTCTGTTCCTTTTCATACTGTTGGTTAGGAATAACATCGTCTATTCTTATATTATTCGTCTTGAGAGGGATTTTAGGTGAGTGAATTTATTTATTTTAATAAATTTTGAAGGAATTTCGAACTATTTGGTTTTCCCATTCGGCCGCCATCGAAACTGCTGGTACCTACGTAACTAGTTGAGAAAGAGGAAAAAGTTGGTTTCGTGTAAGTAAAAAAACCCTTCCTTCGAAACTGGTTTCGAACAAAGATCATTTGTTCCTCTTTCTCATCTAGTAACGAACCAGCAGTTTCGATGGTGGCCGAAGGGGTTTTTTCAATATAAATCGTAAAAACTAAAGATCTTTAAGGCTGATTTTCAATTCATCCTGAAATTTTAATTCATCATTTCATTAAGGCTAACCCCGAGGCAGAGATGAATTACACACCGGCCAGCCTATTGCCGTTAACGAACACAATAGAAAATCAATAAACAATTCTTTTATTCTAACCTAAATTCCAACAACCAAAGCCGATCTACAATCTCTGGCAGTTCCAATGTAATATGGAAGTAGCACAAGAATTCTGTCATGGAAGTAATATGTACATACATTAGGCTCATTTGTATAATAGATGATCCCTACTGTCTAAGCTAGACTCATCTCATAATTACTCAATAGTATTATATTAATATGTAGATGATGTTGACCCATCTGGCTAGATGCCACTATGGTTTCTGTAATGGAAGTAGTGACGATTTCTTTTATATCGGTAGCAACTTTCCTACTACAGTATACCTTTTCATCAAGATCAAGAACATTAAAGAGAATAAGTAGAGTGCGTGGTTTTAGTTTATATTCTCCTGAAGTCCTCATTCGTACACTTACGGTGCTACCATCATCATTCCCGATTGATATGCGAACTCTTTTAACTTTTGGAATCACTTACGAACACAGGGTATTCGAATTAGTAAATGCCCTAAATATAGCACGAGCACGGCGTGATCGTAAGAGCCGTTCCTAGGTCGGCTGCAATTGCTTGATGAAATTTTATATTAATATTTCCAGGTCATTATTATAGTAAAGATAATCTGTTTCAGGTATATTCAAACAAATACAGTTGTTAGTAAAAGCAGTTGTGGCAGATAATTACAGTGATATTCATGAGCAGGGTTTAATGTACGGGAAATTAATAGCAATTGCTGGTTTTGGGATGTCATTTGGACCTGTATTGAGCGGCCACGTTGTTGAAGCATACCCGAAGTATGGTTTCACAATACTTACAAGTGTAGTTGGGACTATGTTTGCATTTAATTCAGGTAAAATATTAATCTATCTATTCAAATTTATAATCATGATTTTCACTGATAGCTAAAGGGACTTAAGGTCGTTTCACATATATCAGTGAAGCCTCCGACACAGTTCAGTATCTTCTTCTTCTTCTTTTTTTAAAAACGTGACTCCATCGATGTTCATCGATGATTTCGCCAATATCAAAGTAATGCTTGATTAGTTGATACACAGCACAGAAGAACTAATTACTCCTAACTAGCTCCAGGTGCACGACAAGAAACGTTGTGCGGTATGTTAGTGTCTAGGAACCCGACTTTTGCGGAGCGCCATAGGTAAACTAAAAAGCCACCAGCCACTGGCTCAGCAAAAATCAAACTCCAGTTCAGTATAAGTGATTTATCAATGCAACATATTATTTAATACATTTTCTATGCCATATTACATGCCAGTGTCAGTGTCAGTGATGATGTCTAAGTCGTAGTTGACACTGACATTTGGGGACGCGATACTGAACCGGCGGGAACTTAGGTTTCACTGATATGTGTGAATCGACCTTTACTTAATTGTATTATAAGTAAGGCACGGTACCGTATCGATAACCGTGGTCACAAGTTGACAGTCCATAGCCTCAATACCATAGCGCTCAGAAGAGTTTGTCGAAAACCAATGACATTGCAAGATATTTCAAAATATTTGTTGATTGGGTCACGTGATCGTCATTTTCTGCGATATCATTGGATATGACAAACTCTTCCGATGCTATGCTCATAGGACAGCGACTAAGTTAGTGATTCTGAGCCGATAGTACTCGTATTTTCTTCGTCTCTATTTTTGATTTTCGAACAACAAAACACAAAAAGTTTTTTTTTTTTTTTAAAGCACTGACATGTCAATTTAGCGCCAGAACCTAACCAAAATACAGAAGATAAAAAACCAAATTACAGTTTTTAACTGTTATAGTTAACAGTAGGTAACACGATTAAACTATTAATCATGTTAAGTATGTACCTACCTACTTAAAATAAGTAGAACTACTATATTATACTTTTAATAGCATTTTCGTGCGTACTTCAGCGTTCAAAAAAGTTATTCTTTATTTCACACCTGTGTTGATGTTATTTTTTACTAACAAAATTCGTTTTTTGTTTGTAGTTCTCATATATACGGTGCCATTCAAAGCCACAGATAAAAAAGCAAAGTCTCAAGACAACAGCGCATCGCTCACATTACTACAATCAATGGGCAACACACTTCAAGAATCTGTGAATGAATTCTACAAGGTCGACTGGCCCATATTTTGGGATGTATTCGTGTATAAAATGCTTATGGCGCTTACTATGGGAATGTATTTCAGTAATTTTGCATTGTTTCTAAAATCCGAACACGATGTTTCACCAAAGAGTTTGGGATACATGGTAGCTTTTCAAGGAATTATAGGTTCCTCAAGCAATCTCTTAATTAAACACATTAATAAACTGTACGAAAATGATACAGATTATAGTCAAAGAATGTTTCATATATTTGTTATTATGACATTATCTTTAATAGGTTTAGCATCTGTGCCAGCTGTTTATATGTACGTAGCCATTTTAGTTCCAAAATCTATTGTTATGTCCATAGGCCGAGTGGTTTCGTTGGAGATGACGTCAAGTAGAGGTAATCCCGACCAAAAAGGCGCGGTTATGGGAGTGTCAAATAGTGTCAAATCCATGACAGGTGTCATCACGCCAATTATTGGCGGTTTTATTGCTCAGTATTTAGGAATAAGGTATGCATTTTATGTAGCTGCCTTCTTTAATATGATAGGAGTCGTGATAAGTTACAATAACTATAAAAAGCCATTAAATCGAAAAGAGAAATTAAAATAATGTTTAATGGGATACTGTTTGTTATTTTTGTGGCCGAATGTGTGATTCTTGCTTGCATGTTGTGCAATACATGTATAGCTCAACCAATTCGTGAAATAATTATTTTATGGGTAGATAATGAGAAGATCATTAATAAATACAAAATAAGGTTCAAATAATAAGTACCACCATCCAACCTGGCAATGCAGCCAGCATTACAAAATATCAGAAAATCCTCCGCGTCTTGCTGACCGAAAAAGTTTCCAGAATGCTGGCTGTGTTGCCGCAGGATTGGCGTTTACTAATTTATTGAGCCAGAAATAGACCAGCCATCTGGTCCTGGGAAGCATTTGAATATATTTTTTTTCGATAATAAATTGACGTTACTATTTTAATGTGTCAAAACTGCAATCACAGCGCGCCGCTCGTTTATTCGAAATATTCTCTTTGGCCAAATAGTTGAATATTAAACTATTCATAAACAAGTTTATTTCGACAAAGTTGTTAACTCCACCTGACCATTGTCGAGAAGTCCCGGATGGTTTTATTTAATTTGCAACACGAATAGCCCAAATAATGGAACTTTGTACAACAATTTTGGACATTTCTACATAATTTAGTAATTTCATAATAGGCATTGGTGTACCTGTAGGCATTATGAGAATAGGCTTGTGTCCACTAAGAATAAATCGTTTCTTATGACTATTTCCAATGAATAGACTACAAAAAATAATATAAATTACTAGACAGAATAAAGATTACTATTATTTTTAGAAAATAAGTTTTGAAAAATTAGGCATTCAGTCACGTGATATTAAACACCAATCAGAAAATACGACGTCACAGGTTGCGCTCTCACACCATAGAGTAAGTATGAAGAGCTGAATTCTTGTTCAAGTTGTGTCTGTGATTTTGTGTAATTTAATTGTTCGTACGTTTTTATTAATTTACGAATTTTTGTTAATTTTAAAGTTAAATTATTATAAATCTAACAAAAGTAGATTGGACAAAACGCAGTTTTGGCGCATTATTTCGATGTGCTTTTAGAGACAACGCTTGAATCAAAATATTGCTAGGCACCTATATCAAAGTTAAAGGGCTAACCAACACAATTTATTTTAAACATTCTGGAGGTTTTTAAATTATTTTCTCTTTTTTCAATTGCTTTTTAATCGTCGTGGGTATTTTCAAAATTTTTAATTTTGATTTTTATTTTAAAATTCTTAAAGAGCATAAATATGTAGCGCCTTCTAGTAAGTTGCTGTCGTTACACCTATTTAGGAACCCTCACTAATCAACTACAAATCCATTCCTAAAAAAAGCCGCATCTAAATTAATTTTCATCACAAATAATGTTAGCTGTAGCGCCCCCTGATGAGTTGTCACCGTAATATCTGTCTAGAAACCTGTACCAATCTAACTCAAACCCATAACTGAAAACTGCATCAAAATCGGACTATTAGTTTTTGAGAAAATTGGCAACATTGCTTTTCACAAATAATGTTCGCTGCAGCGCCCCCTGGTGAGTTGTCATCGTAACATTTATCTAGGAACATGCACCAATCAAACCTGAACCCATAACCAAAAACTGCATCAAAATCCGACCAGTAGTTTTGGAGAAAAAATGGCAACATGTATTTGCACAAACATCCTCTCACCCCAAACCCATATACCATCTCCGTTCCGTCGTAGGTAAAAAGCTATGCGTGTCCAGTCTATAGTGTATAATCATTACAAGTGACATGTTCTTGGAATACGTTGAAGGAAACGCGTAAGCGCCATGATATTCACGGCGCTTTTGACCTTTTGGTCGTGAAAAAACTATAACTAATTAGCGATCTTGCGCTTCAATATTTATATTACGATTAGACGACTAATTTATGGCTTAATTGCTGCAGCGAACTTCGTTCGTTTTTTGGTCAGGATAGCTTCGTCAAACACATTTTGATTTGTTTCGCGACGTGTGACATCACCCAAGGCGCCATGACAGATTGGAGCGTTTTCGTTACCAATTTGAATACATTTTTTAGATCGCAAAATAAACTATGTAAATCATTGTTTTAAATCAAAATAATACATTTTTGTGACTATATAGATTCAAAACTACAGATTAAATCAATTTTTGAAATTTGGGACACAAGCCTATTATAGGAAATACGATTATTAAAATACACACCTCCACCAAAAAGTCGGTGTGTAATACACAACTACCTAACCCCATCGAGGATATAGGTTTGATTATTTGTACATACAAATAATCAAACCCATATCCCTAATGACGAAATGAATCATCATCATCAACAGCCAATTGACGCCGACTGCTGAGCATACGCCTCCTCCAACGAACGCTACAATATTTGGTCTTTTGCATTTAGCGAAATGATTATAATGTACATACATACATACATATGGTCACGCCTCTTTCCCATTGGGGTAGGCAGAGACTATGGAATTCCACTTGCTACGGTCCTGGCATACTTCTTTCGCTTCTTCCACTTTCATAACTATCTTCATGCACGCTCTCCGGTTCTGGGTGCTCTTGACCTGGCCTTTGTTCAAAACATCTCCGATTTGGTCGAAGTACGTTCGCCTAGGTCGACCCTTACCTGCCTGTCCATTCACGCCCGCCTTATGTATCTGTTTCGTCATTCTTCTTTCATCCATCCTTTCTACGTGCCCGAACCATCTAAGCATCCCTTTTTCTATCTTACTCACTACATCTTCTGATACACCGCAAAGTTCTCGTATCTCACTGTTCCTCACTTTCTCAACCAATGTCACCCCAGTCATACTTCTCAAACTTCTCATTTCCACTGCATTTATTTTACTTTCATGCTTCTTCTGCCAAACCCAACATTCACTTCCATACATAAGTGTAGGGACCAGCACTCCTCTATGAACAGCCAGCCTAGCCCTCCGGGAAATCTTCTGACTGTTCATAAAGTTATGCAGAGCCCCATTCACTTGATTTCCTGCCATAACTCTTCTTTCAATGTCGTCGTCACATCTTCCATCCTTTGTAAACTTGGACCCTAAATACACAAACTCTTTCACTTGCTCCACTCTTTCTCCTTCAATAACAATCGCACAGTTCGACATGCTTTCGTCTCGTTCAAATACCATTACTTTCGTCTTACTTGCGTTCACTTTCATTTCCTTCCTTTTCAAAGAGTCATTCATAATATCAACCATCACCTGCAACTCCTCCGCCGATGACGCAAGTATTACCTGGTCATCAGCATATAAGAGGCACTTGATGGTCAATTCATCCATTCTTGAACCACACACACTCGCTTTCAGATCTTTCAGACAGTTATCCATGTATAGGTTAAACAGCATCGGTGACGCTACACAGCCCTGTCTGACGCCTCGTTCGATACCGAACCAGTCCGTGTAAGTCCCGTTTATGCGGACACAAGCACTGGAACCCTCATAAAGTGATTGCAGTGCTCGTATTAGATTGCTGCTTACTCCATACATGGACAGCGCTGACCACAATTCGCTCCTCACCACTCTATCATAGGCCTTCTCTAAGTCTACAAAAGCGCAGTAGACCTTTTGTCTTTTTGCCAGGAACTTTTCGGCAATGCTGCGTAAAGAGAAGACCTGATCCATGCATCCTCTTCCTTTCCTAAATCCAGCTTGCACATCCCACATTTTGTCATCAGTGTCATTCGTCAATCTAGTAATCAGAACCCTTGCATATAACTTGCCGACGACGCTGAGCAGACTTATCCCGCGGTAGTTTTTGCAGTCTCGCTGTGACCCTTTCGCTTTGTACAGCGGCACAATGACGGCTTTGTACAGCGGCACAATGACGGCTTTTCACCAGTCTCCTGGTACACTACCGCTTCTCCAACAAAGGTTAAAAAGGCGGTACAGCTGACTTGATACTACGCCTTGTGCTGCTTTCAGCATCTCGGTCGAGATCCTGTCATATCCTGCTGCCCTTCCAGCTTTCATGCCATTCAGTGCATCCATAATCTCTTTCACACTTATTTCATTCTCCTCTTCAGTCCCACTTTTATTCTTGTCCTCTATACGAGATTCCGCTTGCGCATCCTCTTTCTCAAACAGACTTTCAAAATATTCCTTCCATCTCTTTAAAACACTTTCTTCCCCAATCAGAGAGCTTCCATCGTGGTTTCTGACTTTGTCCAGTTGCGAGGATTGGATAGTGCCCCTGGCTGTTCTTATAGACTTCCAGAAAAGTTTAACATTTTCCTGGAAGTTGTCAGATAACCTCCTATCAAATTCATCCCTTTCATTCTCTTTCTCTTTAGCTATCACCTTCTTTACTTCTCTTTTACGCTTCTTGTATTCCTCTTTTGCTATTGAGACATCCTCATCTGTCGCCTTATTCATTCTGTGATTGGCTTTGATTGCCAACCAGTCCAGCCACGCTTTCTTCTTGCCCGCTACAACCATTTGTGCCTCTACACTCATTCTTTTGACCATACGTCCTTTTTTCCTTTTGCTGACACCACATACTTTCACAGCTACTTGCACAAGTCCTTCCTTTAACTGCACCCATAACTTTTCAATATCATCTTCTTCATCCATATTCTCATACTTCTCTCTCAAGCTATTTCGAAATTCTTCTCTTTTATTCCTTTCTTGCAAACTTAAATGTACATACAAACAAATATACTATATTATAGGTAATGAAGTTTATTGTTCACGAACAACTAAGAATACATAAATCTCTGTCTTATAGACAAGATAAATAAAGAAATAGAGCGTGTTCAAATATAAATCTACTTTCTACCGAGCATGTCTGAAAGAAAAATTAGGTCTTCATCTCTCGTATTTACCTTTTTCTTAAAGATTTATGTACACAATAAATATTAGGGTCTCTCTCGAGGCCAATCACGGCACCGATATTCGGAGGTTTCGGTTCGTCCTAAATAAACTGTGAGGCTCGGAACCCTAAAATGACTATTAAACTAGTTACAGTGGAAAAATGAAAGTTGTTTAATTATACGAGGGTTAATCTATGTTTGGTCACGCGTCCGGCATTCTGAAAGGTTACAGTTTTATAATGAGGACAATCCTTTTTTTTATATATTTAGGTCGACAAATTGACGCCACCCGCCTGATGGTAAGCTGAGGCGACGTCTGGCAATTGAGGGCGACTCTCACAGTACACAGGAATACTATAGAGAGTGGCCCTCAACTTGACGACCCAGTAATGTGCATCTTCACGCTTCGCTTAAAGAACCCAGGGTTATATGTTGGAGGAAACACGTGCGCAGGCAGGGCGTTCCAACCCACCATCGTTCGGCAGAGAAACGAACGTTTAAAACGCTCGTTCTCGCGAAGACGGTTTCTACTCTCATAAGAGTGACATCTCTGCCCGGCACGCGTTGTTCGGGATCGGAAGGGAGAGTGTGGGATCAGGTTGAAGAGCTCTTCAGAACACTCACCGTGGTAAATACGGTAGAACGTGGCTAAGGAAGCAATTGTTCGGCGCTGGGCTAGCGGCTCAAGGCTTCCCGTTACCTCCGGACAGTCTATAATGCGAACAGCGCGTCGCTGCATAGCGTCGAGTGCGTCCAGCAAATACTACGCGGAGCCGTCCCAGAGGTGAGAGCAGTATTCAACGCAGGGTCTAATCTGCGTTTTGTACAGCAGACACCTCTGGTGCGGTGTAAAGAATCCTTTTAATACTCGTATTAGAAATCCTCTTCTGAGATACCAAAGCCGAAAGTAAAGTGAATAGTGAGGTTTTATAATAAGTTATGTTTGTAAAAAAAAGAGCAACCAAGCAGTTTCTTCGTTTTCCTATTTGGAAAACTGCCTTTTGGAACGCGGCGGTAAGTTTATCAGGTATTTACCTAAGTGATTATATCACATTTATTACAAAATCTTTTCTGTTAAAGGGTTGTCCCCTGTAAGGGAAAGGCCGTAGGTTCGAGTCCTGCCGATGACATCAGTTTTTGTGACCTGTTTATAATTTCTATCTAAACATTTAAATCAACTTTGCCACTCTAAACCATTGAGTGGTGAGTGTTGAAATTAACTTTATTTCAATTATGGTCTGCAATTGCGTACTAATTAATGTCAAAGTTAGGGAACCTAGATCAAAATAAATTGAAATTTAATTCGAAATGTTGTATCTATTCGAAGATGATAAGGTCAATGTCATAGAAGGGGAAATTCGACTTTCAGAGAGTTGGAAAAAATATATATGACGTCTGTATTATCCGCCATTTTGAATGAATGAAGATGACTTACTGAATGTTGTGTAATACCTTGTCTATACTTACTGTGGTATTTGGAAGGGGGGACGTCTTAACTAGGTCACTCACGGAGCGCGTGTTCATTGATTCCTGAGAATATTCACCTCATGCTTCAGGGGATTATCAATCATTTATTTTAAGCTTTGAGGAAAATTACTGGCGCGCACCACGTGACTGACAAGAAATTTGGCGGGAAATTATAAATCTGTATTATATATACCTGCTGATTCGATTCGATGCGTTGTTTTCCAAATACAAGCTGTTTTGTTAAACTAGAAAGTAAAATATTTTCCTTTGTATATTTCGTAGGTTCTAAAGAGTTCCTAGATCTAATCCTAATAATTTTTCAACACTTCTATTCAAAAAGTGGCGTTTTGTTCCTAAATAAGTACGCCTAAAGTAGCTATTTTTTGTTCAGAGACTTTTAAGCGGGCAATAATAAGATTTGAATTTGGAACAGGAATCTTTCATAGTAATCCAACCGAGAAAAAACAAAACGCGAGAACTTTTTTCATCGCTAGTAGGTTTTTTGTTCATAGAAGGCGACGAAAAGTAATATAGACAGGCCTCGAGAGTAAAATTACTTTTTCTTAGGCGACGTACTTTGGATCCTTCGCTACGCTTAGGATTCTACTCTAGAATACTTCGCTTTACTCTGGATACAAAATAGCGCCTTCGACAACAATATATCATTTTACTCCCTTTGTCATAAAACCAACTATTTTCTGAGTAATGTACCTTTATCCATTTAGGTACCTATCCAAATCCAATATTAACTATTATTTAAGTAGTTAAGTAGATACCTACACAATTCAGAAAAGGATTTTGTATAGCGACCACGTAATACGATTGTGTAAATGTAAATAAAACAACAGTTGGCGGTTGTCCCGCGGAATCCGGGCCGATGTGAAAGCTTTTGTTGTTTTGAATTATGCAAATTTAAGTTAAATAACTGACTTCACTAGTTTGGCCGCACGCCACTTGAAACTACCTGCTTTGGATGGACTGTACTGTAAGTAGTGCGCGACCTAAGGTTATCAGGAATGTCACATATCAAAAATGAGAGTAAATAAGCAAAGTGGTAGATTATTATTAAACTTTTGACTTTCAAAGCAATGGTAAATATGATGTTAAAACTTTCAATTCATAGCATTATTTCGCTATATCAGGTATTTACTTAGGTATATACTATAGGTATTTACTTTAAACATGGGCATTAAATTGATATTTTTTTAATGCCTGAAGTTTCGTGTTAACAGTAAAATTTAATAGATTATGAGACTATTCCCTATTCTATGATTATGATCTTGAAGCATAAGACCAAATTCAAAATTCTTGATTATGATGTTATAATATTGAACCACAGTATATCTGTCAGTGAAAGTGTCGTAAAGTCGGTAGCTGGAACAAACAGACAGATAAAAAATTAAGTACTGTAAAATACAAACTGTGAGATTTGCATTTATTAAAAAGCTATAAACTAATTTGGTATTATAAACAGACAGTTGAATTTATCAATCGCTATTTTCCCTTAAACGTCAAACGTCTATGATACATTGTTTTTTTTTATACTGTCGATTGACGGTACTTGCTGAAATCTGCAAGCAAGCAATCTACTTTTCATACTTTTACTGTCCTTATAAATATGTAGTACCTACGATATTATTATGTAATTTATCGAAACTATATTCAAATCTCTGATCTCTATCTGATATCTGCCGTGAGGTGAAACCGGTCAGTAAAAATAAAATTATAACAGTGGAAAAGAATATGTGTTTTTGTGCAATATGTCTATGGGACAGCCCTTGCATGTTAATGTTTTCAGAGCGTGTCGCGTGGTCTCCCTCGGAAAATAACCTTACATATTTGTGACGTCACTTCTGCATGTTCGATACAAAATGGTCTATGGTGTGTGGACAATGACAGAAACTTTTCATCTCTTTCACGCTAATTAGATTAATTTGGTGTGTGAAAGAGAATATTATTGAATTATTGCAATACAAGCTTTTGTGGAGATTATACCCGTGCTCCTAACTCTATATTTTATTATTAGGAGTTAGATAAACGGGTTTATAGGTAAAAACATGACAGACAGACATAAATCACGCTTGTATAGGCATGGTGGTGCCTATATCCCTTTCGGGGATATTCCCTAAACCACTGAGCTATTTCCCAACCCAGCTCAGCTGTCCAGTCTAACTGCAATAATGCGGCGGAACTTCGATATTTTTCGTGCAGCGACTGCCATTCTACCACCCATTGGCAGTATCGAAGTTATGCAGTCAGACCAGTCTGGCTTAACGTGCTCTCCAAATAACCAACGAAATATAATCACTTCTCTATCTATCCACTCTAGAATAAAGACATGAAAATTATATTCAAGAAAAGAATTGACACAAACGTCTAGGTAACTATGGTACTATGGTGAGGGAGGATAGTCGAATACCCTGTCCTGTGAAGTCCTGTCGCCAACACAGGCACAATTATTCGCTCGACTGTTCCTCTATTCAAAAGCTATTGATGCGATTCTAAATAGTTCAAAGGAGTACATTACAATGAGACGAAGCGTAGGATATACCTATATTATTATACGTAGAGAAACGTTATAAAGAACTGGTGAACTACCCCGGCTTCACCTTTCATCCAGTGATGACGATATAGTAAACTTTAGGCATCGTTATACATCAGCAACAATCGTGTCGTATTTGAGAAGATCAAAGACAACATGTTCTCCCATCTATTCTAGATAAAAGTCAACAAAACTGGCAAAATGTGGGTGTAATTTACCTCTGCCTAACCGTTCCGTGATATAGGCGTGATGTTTGTCTATTTTACTGTCTGTCTTATCGTGAAAGTCACCTGGACTGCAGAGATTGTAGTAAGTAACATTGGGTCTTGGTTCGAATTCAGAAAAACTAAACTTTCATCCTGTTCTGTAAGCGTAAAGGGTACATGTAGGAAGATACATTATTATTATGAGTTCTAAGATAATTAATTTCGACATTGTGACGTAATTGAAACTCAATATGTAATTCTAATGAAAGTGTTAAATACTTCCTTGTGTTGCCAAGTTCCTGAATAACTTTGCAAAGAACCATCATTATTATAATGGCAATTCTGAGGCAAAGTCACATTCGCTTATATTGAAATAATGACTAGGTACTTTTTTCCGTTTATAAATGTAAGGCCTTCTCATTAACGTTCGACAGACTTCCTTTTAGAATTTTCGAAACGAAAATCTCTTATACAACAGTAATGTCCGTCCGTCCGTCCGTGAACAACTTTCAACTCGAGAACGGTAAGAGCTAGAGACTCAGTGTAAACGCTAATCGACTTAGCATGGTCAAAGACCTCTAAAATGAACTTGACCTTTGACCTCTGATCTCAAGGTCAAGTTAAAACGAGGTCAAATCGAGAAGGGTAATAGTTAGTTTCAAGACCAGCTGCAACCAACTCAGCATAGTCAAAGACCTCTAAAATGATGTTGAACTTCATGTCATGTGACATTTTTTAGATATTATGAAAAAAACTTTCGAAAACTCTAAAATATATGGCAAAATTTTGCCATATTTTTAACTTGTTTAATCATCTTTCAATCATCGTAAGGGATAGACACATTCAACACACACTCTTTGCCAGTATTGTTTTTGGTCCCACGTTATAGGGGGCAAGCCTATTGCTGTTACCGGGCACTTAAGAAAGTTCGTAACCACTCTGTAATTCAAACCAAATTTCCAACAACTAAGATATGTGTTACATACCTACCTATATAAATATAACTTCTACAGTCTGAAGCTTCGCTTCAAGATAAAGTCGCGAATAGAAGTAGTATTGAAGTACAATAGTTGTATTAAGTCAAGGCATCCCATCCAAGTCCCGCAGTGATTAAACGGCTACATTATAAATGATGACGGCTCACAATAAGAACACTTGGCTAGTTCATCAATCAAGGGGAGATAACCTAAGGAACTGGCTGTTTAGCGTTTTTGTCAGTAGTTATAAAGCTGGCAGATTAATCTAGTGATAAATACTTGAAGAGTCGAAATAATTTTACAGGGTTACCAGTTCAAAATTTATAACTGTCGGTAAATCATTTCTGGACGGTGGTGTGTTTGCGATAAATTTGTGAATTATTCGTTACCTGAAAAAAAAAGAGACAAAATTAGTAATAATCAAGACACGCATTCAAGTAAACATACAAGGTTCTGGTTAGAGGCTATACACGTCCACTACGCGCGACGTGTACTCAGACATCTTCGCGCACAGCCATGTTAAAGGCTTACGTGTAACTTAGACAGATAGGAAGTAATGTATAATGTGAGAGAAACATCTTTTATTACCAAAGAGAATTATCAAAATCGGACTACTCCGTAAATAGTTATGACTGATCTATATTTAAAAATATAAGGTACACGTCATATAGTAGCCGCCTCCGTTTTCCGTTCTTTCAAAATAGTAAACCACTACCTCATTTTTGTGTAAATAAACAAAATTGTAGAGCGCCCTAACCTATAGGTACCTACACTATTTCAGTGAAGAAGAACTTCTATCCAAAGAAGTTCATAAGTAATTGTCACAGTATTTGGTGATGATAAGCAAGAAACCAAAACGTGGCGTTTTGGTTTGCATATCAATTATCGCCTATATTATACCCATATAATTTGGCTCGAGTGAAAGAGTCCCACTCACACGCAAAACCCGCGCACTAGACGTGAACTTGCGGAGATCAGCCCGTGACTACAAGTACAAGTAAGTACCCATATAATTTACCTTTGAATTCGAGGGAATATATTCGAAATTTATACTAGTTCCTAATATGTTTTTTAAATTGATATTAAAACCTAAATAAATGTACGTAAGACTCGCGTCTTTGTCATCATTTTAAATTACCATAACTTTGGTAGACTTGTTATTAGTTTATTAAACACTAGCTAAGTAGTGCTCCGCTTACGTCTAGGTAATTTCACTTCGTTCATACAATAATTGACTATAACTTTTTTATGACAACAACTTTTATTCTAGTATCCGATTTCGATGAAACAAAATCTAATTGTATGTTGCCGTTTTGACTATTCTGTGTCGTAGCTAGAAATCTCGTATTATTATATACCTACTAGCAGATCTTGTCGTTTTTGCGCTGGTGTTATTTATTTCTGATAACAAATATCACCTAAGAATATAAGTATGTATCTAACTCAATGATAAGAAATTGCCGTGTCCTTCTGTGAGCAGGTCATGCTCGCGAAGGAGGCGGCCGAGAGGGAGAGGGAGCGTACCCTCCCCACCGAGTTCCGAAGTCAGCGGCGAGGACGCCGCAGACTCATCTACGCCCAAGATCATCGACCTCCATGATCGGGGCCTGAGGACGGCGGGAGCGTCACCCGCTGTCCTTACAGAAGCAGGCTAGAAGGGAGGCCCCGCAGCATGCCATCAGATTCACTCACCTACGCGGGATAAAACCCTACCCCAACGACGTGGGATTCTCATCCCGAACAAAACCCCTAAGAGGCCACACACAGGGGCGGCCCTAGGACGGTGCGACCGCACCGGGCGCCGTCATATGGGGGGCGCCGAAAACGGCCGAACGCCCGACTAGGTACCGATCGACTTACGCGCAAGCAAATCGTATTGTATATGTAACGGGCGCGCAAAAAGGATGCCAAAAATGTTAAAATTATCGATGTAGGTCAAAAACTGAGCGAATTATGCTGTCAAATAGGTTACGAATTCGTTGAAATCTCGCTAGAAATATGCTCCTTTTTTTTTAATTCCGCGAGATCGAGGCCGCTCCCGTGTCCATTGCTGCGGGCTCTCTGGTGACACCCGAAGGTATTTCCAGTAGACGCCCGGCGGACTTTGGCCACCTGCGTGGCCTCTTCGGGGGTTTGGTCGGGATGAAAATCCCGCGTCGTTGGGGTTGGGTACTATCCCGCGTCGGTGAGTGAATCTGGTTGCGTGCTGTGAGGCTGAGGCCCCACAGCACGCGACCCCTCTAGCCTGCTTCTGTAAGGACGGTGGGTGGCTATCCCGCCGTCCTCAGGCCCCGATCATGGAGGTCGATGGTCCTGGGCGTAAATGAGTCTGCGGCGCCCTGGTCGCTAACTGCGGAACTCAGCGGGGAGGGTACGCTCCCTCTCCTTCTCAGCCGCCTCCTTCGCAAGCATGACTTGCTCGCAGAAGGAGACGGCTGCGTTCCACCTACTCGCGCTGGAGACCATGGCTTGAAGCATAGCTTCCAATGAGAGGGTATCCACGCCCAGATCCACTACGAAGTCCCAGCGTTGACTCGCCCACGCTGTGCACTCCACCAACGTGTGGAGTGCAGTGTCGTCACCGGAAACCTCGCAGTGTTGACACCGGGATGTGACCTCACGATGGATACGAAACAGATAGCTACCGAAGCATCCATGCCCGGTAACGATCTGCGTCGCACGATACGTGAGGTCACTATGCCGCCTCTGCAGCCACTCGTCCATGATCGCTCTCACCGCCGCGATGACGGTGGTTCCCCACTTTGGTTGCTCAAGTCGCACCCTCCAAGTCTCCATGAGATCCTGGCGGAGTTGGGACCGCTGTTCCTCGATTTCTCGAGTCGCAGGCCTGTGGTCCCGCTCCAACGCCTCCTTGAGCTCTTGAAACAATGACGCAAAGGCTCTCGCTTCCAGGTCCCATGGAGGGGAGAAATATGCTCCTAAGGTAAACTCGGTATAGGTATCTATGGTATGGCTTTATATATAGCAAAACGCAGTTTCTTGCGTTTTTCTCAAAAACTATAAGACCTAGAAAAGCAAATGATACGTTTAAAGATTTAGACGCGCTATATTGTGACGTAATAAAAATATTTGGTGTAGTACAAAAATTTGGAATTATAGCACTTTTACTGTTTTTTGAGGCACTAGGTGTACCACAAAAGTGAAATTTAATACAACCAAATATCAACCCGAAACTGGGGCGCCACCATAAGATCTCGCACCACCGAAAAGTTTAGCTAAGACCGCCCCTGGCCACACAGGTGGCCAAAGTCTGCCGGGCGCCACTGGAATACCTTCTGGTGCATACCAGGACGTGAGAGCGGCCTTTTGCCGCGGAATTTAAAAAGAAAGGATAATAAATTAATAACATACCTACTATAAAACAAAGTCGCTTTTGCTGTCTGTCCGTCCCTAAGTTTGCTTAGATCTTTAAAAACTACGCACCTGATTTTAATGCGGTTTTCACCAACGAATAGAGTGGTTCTCGAGGAAGGTTTTTGTCAAGATGACAAAGCCGTGGGTGTTCGCTAGTGAAGTATAAATGAAGAAAGCATTTCTAAAATCAGTCCAGTAATAGCACAACGTCTCTGAATAGTGTTCGTACATACACACACATCGAACTTAATAACCTATACCTAATCAATGGTAGATACTACACTGTTTTTAACTTGCTATGATTTTTTGGATGTAATATGTTCAGGTGGAATCTTGCAACTCAATTTTGAAACAGATTTCCTTATTATATATAATATTATATTCTATATAATAATATATATATTACGAGTATATTCCTATTTTCCGAGCTGAATGTATACACATTCGGTTTGGATGACAATACATAGTTAACCTGGTGACGTTATTCTAAATCCAACCCAAGATGTCAAATCCAAGACGGCCGACTAATTATATTTACTTCAATTCTACAATATGGATATCAAATGAAAGGGATTTGTAAGAGCCAATTCGAAAAAAGTAAAAAATAAATAAAAAAATAAAAAATCGTTTTTAAAAGAAGCTTTAATTTAAATAAAGACCAAAGTAAACTTTATTTTTAAAAGTTTTACTATCAACTTGTAACGTCATTACTAAATTTATATATTATAAAAGCTTGTTGCGAGATTTAAGTACCTACTTGTATTTACTGGATTGAACAGCGACAAGCCTTTATAAAATGTAAATTGTGTAATGACGTTATAAGTGGATAGTAAAAGTTTTAAAGTTAAAGTTTACTTTGGTCTTTATAGCGCATTTAAATTAAAGCTTGTTTTAAATGAGATTTTTTTACTTTTAATCTATTACTTTTTATGCTTCACTTTTGTAACTATGTTGTGTTTAAAAGTATATAGACCCATAAATCCTACCCCTTTCATGTATTAAGTTGCGTTTTGTGAACCTTAAATAAATAAATCTTTGATAGTACCTATATGAACATAACGGTACCCTAAAAAGGTATTTTTAAGAAATAATTTAAAGGACAAAGTGGTATTAGAATGGCAACATCACCTGGTACACAACGGCATACTTATACAGCCTCAATCATCTAATACAACGTAGGTATCTTGTTGTCATGTCAGTAAGAGATCGATGGCTGTATCAATAGTGATACGTCATACTGACAGATATTGAATTCTTTGTTTTTTTTACCGTTATAATAACACACGAGTTCTGTTTTTGTTGAGAGCTTGGTTGGTGGCTTTTTAAGTTACCTGTGGCGCTCATTGCAGCAAAAGCCGGGTTCCAGACGCTCACTTGCGATACCGAACAAGATTTCTTATCTTGTCCCGCACCTGAAGCTTCGAAATATCTAGTTCTTCTGTGCTGGACTATCAAGCATTACCTTGACATTGGCAAAATCATCGACGAACGATGGAGCCACATTTTAAATGTAAAAGAACTCCAAACTACGAATCTATCTCCAAATGCTTCTATTACACCCACATTTCGCCAGTCTCTTTGTTGATTCGAGCCACTTGTTGCCAGTTTCCAGGCTCTTTGGATTTACATATTTGTCAATTTTTCGATGCAAGTTTCAGGTATTATTGTACTCAGTTTTATATGGCTATACTTTTTAGTTATTAGCTGTCTCGGCGAACTTTGTACCTTCTCAAACCTTTTAAACCTTCCCTGAACTTCAACAATTCATTTAGGATCAAAATTAGAAAAGTCGGTCTTGCCGTTCTCGAGTTTTAGCGAGACAAGCCAACGGCAATTTATTTTTAATAAGAAGAAGATAAGATAAGATAGAAATATTAGTTTATTGTTTACCAAAGACAAGACGGATGGAATGCGTGAAAGAGGATATGACCAGCAAGGGAGTGACAGAAGAGATGACATCGGGCAGGGATGTGTGGAGTAAGGAGACATTTAGTGCCGACCACAAATAATTGAGATAAGGGCAAGACGATGTTATTATTTATTTGTTTCTGTAAATAAACTCTTGTGCCTTTAAAATATTAAGAAAGAAATTTGTAAATAGATCACAAAAACTGATGTCATCGGTGGGACTCGAACCCACGGCCTTTTCCTAACAGGGAGAGTGCTCTGACCAGCTGAGCTACGATGACCACTACCGACAATATCGAATTTTTGCTTCATATCATATTCATAATTTCTACATCGCGCTATTAAGGTTAGCGTTGGATCCACCTACCGCAGTTCTACCGAACTTATTTCTTAATATATTAATTAAATAGTTTTTAAACTCTAGCGAGAGTTCCTACTAGCAACCGCAAATATGTGTTAAGAACATTCCCATTACCTACATACATTTAAGTGTACCGATAAAAGTGCTTGTTTTAGGAATGGGTTCACCCGGGTAACGAACTCATGTTGAAGCCCCAGATGCTCAATTCTTGTACCTTTATCTAACACACCTATTGAAACACAGACGAGGCTCTAACAAGAATACTCAAATAAAAACCGGCCAAGTGCGAGTCGGACTCGAGCACAAAGGGTTCCGTACCAAAACGGCAAAAAAAAAAAAAAAAAAAAAAAAAAACACCCTTAAATATTTATTACATTCTGTTTTTTAGTATTTGTTGTTAAAGCTGCTACACACACTGCCGGCAATACAAGCCGCCGGCTTAGGCCGCGCATAGCCGCATCATTCCGGTTGTGACAGTCATTTTATTATAATAAGAAATAAATATAAAAGGAATAGAAGGTTTTAGGTGCGTCCAAGTTTACGAAATAAAAAATGGCAGAATGGTACTGTAATTATAGAAGAGTATAATAAAGACGATGTGGGGTGTCAGCGTTTGCGTAATAGTATTTTCTTTGGGTTTCTGAGAATGACATATGAAGACTTTGAATTTTGGCTGAAGAGTACTGAAGTGTACATTAGCAAAAAAATACTAGCTGGAGAGACGCTATACCCGCTAAAGAGAGGTTGGCAGTAACGTTGCGGTTTTTAGCTACAGGAGAAAATTATATCAGCCTTGGAAAACTGTTTAAAATTTCACCAAAACTCCTTTCCTCACTGTGTGTAGCAGCTTTCAGAGGCAACAGAAATACATCATCTGTGAAACTTTTAACTATCACGGTTCATAAGATACAGCCTGGAGAGAGACGGACGGACGGAGCGAAGTCTCAATAATAGGATTCCCATTTTACCCTTTGGGTACGGAACCCTAAAAAGGCGTAATTAATGCCTCTGTGTGCCCCTTCGGGTATGAAAACGTGATTTTGGGTCTTATTGTGCGTGTTAGTTATAAAATCAGACAGAAGACACGTTTTAATTCAAACGGAGCCGTGTACATTAACTAGTGAATTACGACTAAGTAAAATTACCGTTAGAGCAGTTACTCGACAGTAAAAAAGAGCGATTAAATACGTTTAAATTATATTGTTCGGTTACTTGTGTAGGAGTTGGAGTGAAGGAACTCTGAGCCTCTGAGGTACACACAATATGTACGCGTTATTCATTCCACACCCACATGACATTAAATCTTTGGCCTCTTTTTTAAACTATCTAAATGGCCAGCCACGTTTCAATGTTTGAATTTAATATTACGTGATGTCTATTGTGGATGTATTTCGCCATATTAGTGCTGCCAGATGAAATAGCTCAAAGATCTCAAAAAATTAAGAACTATTTTTTTTTTTTTAGATTTTACGTCTTTAACTTTAACTTTGAAGAGTAACTAACAAAAAATAAACTATATACTATTACTTAAATATATACAAGGAAAAGGAAAATTAAATTAAAATAAAAACCTAAACAAACTATACTACTATCTAAAACAAAAAAACTAAAATAAATAAGTAAGGCAGGGACACCAGCAGGGAGATCATAAAGTGAGTAATTTTCTTTTGCGGGGAACTTTATTCGAATGTACAATACATTGCCAACCGAAATAGCAAATTTATCTGTCAATAAATTTAAAAAAACTAATAAAAAGTAAATTGTGCCATAAAGCTTATTATAGTATTAATGATTTCTTAGATGACAAGGCTGCCTGGTTGTAACACGAATTGCTCCTTTCTAAATAACTCTGTATTAGATAGAGAAAAAAGCCGAACTGAGTTTCTTGAGGGCTCTTCTCAGTCTCGTTGCATTTTGGAACCCTCGGTAGAGTCACACCAACTTTTGACGAATCTAAATAATTTTCTAAAAATTTCAAAGATAATAAACGGTATTTTATTTTATTTTATTTTAAGACCATTCTCTTCCCTCAGACGCTTGCTGAGTTCCGTGAAGAGATCTCTAGAGAATTCTACACTATACTACAGACCGTACGGATAACTGCGCTTTTAAAAAAAACATGGTGTACCATGGAGAAACAATAAACAGGAACAGCTTTTATTTATAAAGCACTAAATAACCGGTTTAAGACATTTGTTTGGAACCAAATTACGTCACACCTAACACATGCAACACGTCTATTGAACACTGTTGGTTTTAAACCGTGTAGCCTGCAAAAATCTCTGTTTCAAACAGCCGCTAAAACCGTGTATTTCATGCTAAGCTAGTATTGACATGGAGAGTCTTCATAACGAGATTTGATCGTAGGTAAGAATATTGTACTGTTTTGATGACTATCTGACTTATCGATTAATCAGTTCACCGAAGACTACACTTCGTAACAGTTGCTAGGTCAAAAAGCTTTTAAAGCTCAATAATTGAGGCTCTTGCTTTTTGAAATCCGGTTACATAACAACCTCTAAAGCCTTTCCAAACACTAAGTTTCCTAGAACTAACTATAACAAGAATAGCTCCAATTGACAGTTCACCACTAAACTGAGTACACCTTTAAGGATTGGCAGATAGGAACGGAAAGTATTGCAAGTGCCTCAGGCCACCTGGGACTGATCCAACCACTACATGTTCGCGCCTTCACCGATAGAATTTCAGTTATTTTTTCCAAAGTATTCAAATGAGTAGAGTCACCATGGTAAAATCTGTATTCAAGACAAGTGGTCCTTTTAAGCGTTACATTACATGAAAGTGTTATACATAGGTATATTTGATGCTTAGAATTCTCATGTTTAGGTACACTAGTGGTTCGGGACCGTAGACTTCGGGAGCGGCTTTGTTTAGAAAATTTCTTCTTCAATTTTCTTTATTACTCTTTCATTTGTCATCCAATCTAAAAAATATAATTCAAATGTTATTCATTGTAAACAAGGAGTGTGTGTGTAAAGTTTCACGCATATCGGTTGATAAATACGGCCTCAAACATGATCTGACAGAACCCGTAGATGTAGAGGTACAGACGAAAGAAATTTTCCCCAGTCTGCAAGTTGAAACGGAGAAAATAAGGCGAGAAGAAATAAAAAGGCAAATAGAAGGCTAGAAGCGGTAGAAGTGTCGACTTGCCGTTTCAACTAATACCATTGATTATCCACTTTGTGAACTTATTTGACGATAGGAATATGACCAGGTTATCAAAGAATATTCATTTAATAATAAATTGCTCAAGGATTACATGATGGATTATTTTTTTCAATATTATTTTCAAAATGATAATGAAAATACACGTCAACAGTTGACACAACAACCGACGTCAAACTACCGAAATGGAACCAAATTGAAATGGGACCACTTGGCAAAATCGGTTCACCCAGTCCGAAGATATGAAAGAAGTAAGAAAGAAAGAAAGAAAGAAAAAATATTTATTTGCACACAGAGAGGTACATAACTAAAATAAATAGATAAACGGCACAGGGTACACAATCCCGCACAAAGGTGAGGTAACAAACATAAAAAAAAAGTCGAATTGAGAACCCTTCTTCCTGAATTGAGTCCTTTTTTGGAAGTCGGACTTCGCTGGTATCGACCAGTTTTTTTTATAAAATAAATGTGTCTATAAAAAAACACGTACTTACAAACTTCGAACTGCCATTTTACAAGTAGGAAGTTTTAGTCGAACAAAAAAGTCCACAGTATATCAAACAGATATTGACTCTACACAATTATAATATAAGGGAACAGAATAAGTTCTGTGCTGGTATTACGATATTCTTGGTTCCAAAGAACTTACATACCCACTCATAAATATGTAGTTATCTTGCGTTGCTGAGAAACGATTTGTACAAATTGAAAAGTCATGCATATTTAAGTTTGGAATTGAATCGAACGACCGAACGCCGAGACCAACACCTTGTCTGTGGTACTTGTATTGTATTTTTAGATAGTCTACATTAAAGCTTGAAACACACTGGTCCTTCACATACAACGTGGGAGACAGCGACACACTGGTCCTACGTCTTAAGATGTCTGACGTTAACGTTATCTACGCGCCACGACACTTTAAACGTGTGTGACAGCGTCGTACGCGTGGGATAGCATGGGAACGCGCGAATCTGGCGCGGTGACACGTAAGACAGTGTGGTGAATGACCAGTGTTGTTACCATACAAATTGTATAGGCCCAGATCCGGTTCAGATGTCATAATGCGTGGTATACGTAGGTCACACTATAAGTTCTGCGTAACTTAAAAAAACAACATGTTAAAACCAAAATATTATGTTTATTGCTTTTCAAAATACTCTCCTTTACATTTTAAAAATTTTTTCATGCGATCGAAACCACAGATCTGAAGGCATGTTTTCTACGTGCTGATTGAACGCAATCACTGCTTCTTCGGAGTTGGTAAAAGTGAAACCTCTCATCAAATCTTTGATTTTGAGGAAAATACAGAAATCACAGGGTGCTAGGTCGGGGCTATGCGCAGGATGGGTGACGAGTTGTACTTTTTCGGAAGCTAAAAATGACTTTGTTTTGTTGGCCGTGAGTGAAGAAGCGTTGTCACGATGTAGGAGAACGCGGCTTTTGGGTCGTCTTTCGCGAACTTTTTCTAACACCCTGGTTAAACAAATGATAGAATACCACTCGGCATTAACACTCTTTTGATCTTCAAGTGGAATTGTAGCATCTGTGAGCACCATTCCACGCGAGCCCGCTTCTGCTCCGCTGTCAGTTCATGAGGGACCCAACGACAACAAAGTTTCCGAACTTTCAATTCTTCGTGTAAAATTTTCTGAATTTGACTCATACCAATCCCCAATAGTCCTCGAATTGTCTCATAGGTAATCCGCGGGTTTTCTTCAATTAACCGCTTAACAGTAGCCACATTATTTTCGTTGACGGCAGTTGAAGGCCGCCCTTTACGAAATTCGTCATATAAAGAAACTCGACCGCTCTCAAATTCAGCAAACCATCGCCTCACGGTGCTCAAACAAGGTGCTTCTCTCCCAAAAGCATTTTGAAGTCGAGCGGCACAGTCGGAGACAGTTGCGGAGAGAGAGTACTTTTTTTTTTTTTTTTTTCTATTGGGTTCGCCAAATTGACGCCGCCCGCCTGGTGGTAAGTCGTGACGACGTCTAGCGATTGTTGGCCACTCTCACAGCACACAATACTATAGAGAGTGGCCCTCAACTTGACGACCTACTGATGTGCCTCTTCACGCTCCGCTTAAAGAACCCAGGATTATATGTGGGAGGAAACACGTGCACAGGCAGGGCGTTCCAGGCCACTATCGTTCGGCAGAAAAACGAACGTTTAAAACGCTCGGTTCCCGCGAACATGCTATCCACTGTGTGGGAGTGGCATCTCTGCCCGGCACGCGTTGTTCGGGATCGGAAGGAAGAGGGTGGGATCAGATCGAAGAGCTCTTCAGAACAGAAGACTTAAAGAACTTTTAAAATCATAAAAAATCATCGCTCTAAAATCTTTTCGATTTAATTCCATTTTCGTTGCAAACGTAGAACTTTGATGTGTGATAAAAAACAATTGACAAATGATTTCCCGCCAATTGTTTTTTTTTAACATTTAAGAAGGTTGCAACGTTTAAAAAATATAACATTCGAAATTCAAATTGTTCCGATTAGCTGGAAGTGCAAAACTTTTAGTGTGCCCCATGTATACGTCGCATGTGAAGGATGAGTTTGACCGTCCCTTTTAGGTAACCTACAAGAACGTATACACACTGTCTAAAATTATTATTTATTGTCTTTCATTTTTAAAAACTTAAATAAATATTTTATTGACATTTCAGTAAAGGCAGTATGGGTTTAGGACTCTAGCCTGTCCCTTAAATAGGCAAATTTACAAAAAAGCAAGACACATCAATAAGCTTTGATTATACTACAAGCTAGGATCAAATACCCCGGTGTCAACACTGCGAGGTTTCCGACGACGACACCGCACTCCACACGTTGGTGGAGTGCTCAGCGTGGGCGAGTCAGCGCCGGGACCTCGTATTGGGTCTGGGCGAGGATACCCTCTCGCTGGGGACCATGCTTCAAGCCATGGTATCCAGCGGGAGTAGGTGGAACGCGGCCGTGTCCTTCTGCGAGCAAGTCATGCTCGCGAAGGAGGCGGCCGGGAGGGAGAGGGAGCGTACCCTCCCCGCCGAGTTCCGTAGTCGGCGGCCAGGCCGCCCCAGACTACGCGACTACGCCCAAGACTATCGTCCTCCATGATCGGGGCCTGAGGACGGCGGGATCGCCACCCACCGTCCTTACAGAAGCAGGCTAGAAGGGTTGCGTGCCTTTGCCTTTGCCCCATAGCACGCAACCAGATTCACTCACTGACGCGGGATAAAACCCGACCCCAATGACGCGGGATTCTCGTCCCGACCAAACACCCGCAGAGACCACAGGGGTGGTCAAAGTCCGCCGGGCGCCACTGGACATACCCTCTGCTAGTAATCAGGGACGCCCGGCAACGGACGTTAGAGTGGCCGCGGCCTTGGGCCGCGGAATTAAAAAAAAAAAAAAAAAAAAAGCTAGGATCAAATATTTTTAATAAGTATATTACATCGAAGCCTACACTTTAAGGTAAATATTTTTACATAGATTAAACCAGATTTTCTATTTGGATTCTGAAGAAATGGTTTTTAAGTGAAACATCATAAGTAGGTACCTAAAGTAAGCTTATATTATACATAATTATATTCTGTAAAGTTAAGTTTAGGTAACTTGCAATATTTGTTTGATTCACACCAACTGAAAAGGCAGTAGAAGTGCGGCAGTGAAGACGAGGGGTAAGTGGGGCTGGTTTAAGATCTCGGGGTTCCCTATATAATATTACTGTAAACCAACAAATAGATACCTACATAAAATATATAGGCTTGACCCTTCACAACAAGTTCAATCGTAAAGACTTTAACCTCGATACGCTTTTTCTTCGAAATACACTTTCCCGCTAAACACAAAATACACAAAAAACCTCGGGAAATATTGATATTAGTAACATTTACTGTGTCTGGTTCACCGGATAAGCCTTACCGTACGCGCGTAATATATAGATCTAATATACTTGGACCATGACGTACAGTAACATGGTTTTATACTCTACTCCACCATCGAATCTTTCTTCAGCTTAGATTTTATTTACTGAGTAAACTGTGCTCGTGGTTAAAAAACTAAATCTTTTATTTTCGTGAATGATACCTTTGTGGGTTATTTCACGTTAATTGCGTGTTTAAAAAAAGTAAATTTTTAAATTTGGAACGGGACAAAACGATTTCAATATTCAGCCTTGTAAACAATTTATGTATTTTATAATGTACAAATCCCGTGTTTCAGCAAGACATACCAACTGCAATTCATTTTCCGTTTGTCGTAGGAATAGGTTGTAAGAAATTTGGTTGTGACCCGGGCGTGGTTTTCAGTTGAAAAAACTTTACCTACAAGGGATGCCACACGACCAATAGATATAGGAAGCATATTGGAAGTAATAATTTTGTATTATAGAACACAGCGGGGAGCATATTGCACTGCATTATAGTCTCTTGCTTTTTAAGATGAGCGGCGGTGCGGCGCTGTTACACAAAATTTTTGGCCAGTTGTCTAAGCCCGTGTTATCATAATCGTCTATTATATGAATAGATCTAACAACGATGTCTGCTCTGGAGAATATTTTAGAAATAATGTATTCAAGTACCTGTTTGTTTAGTTATTATATTTGTATCAGCAGTCGGTAACCATGTTAAAAGACTGTGTTTTGTAAAGGTCATAACATTTATTTGATTTTGGGGTGCCTAGAATATAAAGAATAGCATAAACTAACTTAAGGGTTCTACCAAAATATTTGTGGTCATTAGCAAATAGTGCATCCACCGATAAACCGAACGAGGCTCTAAAGTCTGATTTCCAGGTTAAAGGCTAATGCCTGGCTCTACTTCTGAGCCTTAATTAGAACCAACAAAATGTACTTAGTAGTAAAATGCGGGCGTATAATAGGTATATCGCTGCCGACCATTTCGGGGAAACAGGCGTAATTATTGACCGAGCGAGCGAAACGTCTACATTTGGAAACCATACTGGATATTCTTTTTTTGTCTATCTGTGTTGTCAGCATCACATACGAGTACGTGAATTACTTACCACGATCTCGATGAAACTTGGCAAAAGTGTAACAATATTTTCACCGTGAAGGGGGATCTGCTCGCGAGCTCTACTTTTGACCATTGCGGGACCACTAACATAGTACGTATTGCATCTATGTTACTTTTTAGGGTTCCGTACCCAAAGGGTAAAACGGGAACCCTATTACTGAGACTTCGCTGTCTGTCCGTCCGTCAATCTTGCGCTGATCTCTCACGCACCGTGCTAATAAGAAAGTTGAAATTTTCACATAATGATGTATGAGTATTTCTGTTGCAACTATAATAAGAAATACTAAAATGTAGAATATAATAAATATTGAAGGGGGCTTTGTGCGCGAGCTCGGGACTCGAGTAAGCTCATCTTGTTTTCCGGTAACACTTGCTAGATGAATAATGAAGCTATAACATTATATTATGACGAATCTGAAGTGGCCATTTGCCAAATGGCATAAGCGTGTCTATGGTGAATAATATATACGTTTATGTGAATTACATACGTGAAATGAAAATTGCTTTTTAGACTTCTTACTATACTGACAAGTATACTATGTAAGAGAAGTCTTATAGTCCGGTCCTGTCCGTCTGTCCGCACTTTTCAACTCGAGAACTACAAGTGCTAGAAAGTTATGATTTGGCACATAGAATTTTGGTACCGAATAAACACCATAGCCGAAATAATTTCGATCGGGGTTCAAGTGGTTCCTGAGAACCATGGACCTAAAGTTTCTGAAATTCCCATAGAAAATGTATGGGTAAAAAATTCTATAAAATATTTTAATGTCGCATAATTTTAGGCGAGTGAGAATATTTCAATAAATTTCATAAAATAAATAAACAAAAATATTAAAATATTTTGCAACATTACGACATTTATAAAAAGTTCCAGTGTAATTCCATTGTAAAATTTTCAACTTTGATATTGATTTTAAGTAGGTATTTTAAAAAATTACGTAGATAAAGGTGAAAATGGTATTGCCTGCAGACATGTGATATCACATAATAGTAAGAAGTCGTCTTATGCCTTCACTGCGATAGTGAAGGGCGCCTTGCTTGTTTATTTTTATTTTTTTTTCAGAATGACAACACTGACACACACACAACATAAAAATGAAAGGGTCCCACCACTTCTATCAAAATAAATACATTATCATAACGAACAATCAAAGTCATCTTTCTAATATTACGCATGACCTACCTTAGTTTTTTTGAGTAATTAATCTTTTTAAATTTAAATAAAAATATATTTGGACAATTCACACAAAGCCATCTAGTCTCAAACTAAGTAGAGTTTGTGATATGAGTACTAGATAAACTGATATAAATACTTGTATAGGTAAGTACATTTCTTTTTGTAAATACATAGAAAACACCCAGACTTCAGCACAAACGTATCTGTCTTCACACAAAGTTTGTCCCCACCGGGAATCGAACCCGAGACTTCGGAGTCGAAAGCTGATACACTACCGACCACCATTTAAGGTTAAATAGCAAAGAAACGATAAGTGTCAGAACAGCTTCGAGGCCTGATAGGATCTTTTTTGGAAAATACGCATCTTACTTCTGAATTGAGCGGATTCTATTTATAATTCAATAAGGGTAAAAGTTGTTTTGACATTGGTCCAGTAATTTTTTAATTGATTCGTTACAACGTGGAAATCCGTTCGATACCTTTTTATTTAGCACTCTACCTATCATTTCGGCTATAAAGGTATACATAAATCTTCGTTTAAACATCAAAAAATAAATATTAAGGTTGAAATTGGAGTGATTCTTAAGCGATGTCGTACCTGAGGTAATTTACATCGCATCAACAAATTTCAGCGATATTCCCAATTTCCCACCCTCGCCCTTATTTTATTAGATTTTTTCGCAAACTCACCTTATCGAAAATCTTCACTGATGCCAAATAATAATGATGGAATCCAGCTAAATTTGGTTTACGCACCGTTCCACGTGGTATTGGAGAAATATTAATTATAAGCATTTTTTATTTTGGATTTCAACTCGTAACGAGATCACAAACTACATCGAGGTGGTTTTTTTTTTTTGCCACTTTCAGAATGTTTTGTTAGCATTATTATATATTTTTTTAATCTTAATGTATTATAACTATACATTAATTATATTACAATCTAGCCTATTGACTAATGAGTAACTTATTTTGACCTAATATGTTAAGTAAACAACAACAAAGAACGTGTCCTAACACTTGCCAGAGTCTGTTAAGGCGAAGACACTTAATTCATGTGTTCATAACGCAGCACTTTTCACTACATTCATTTAGTTGGTCACTATAACACTAAACTAACTCGTTCGGTTTGGTCCGTTTTAGTCTTCTCAATAATTCTGTGTCGTCTAGCAGCTGTATAGTCTTGACATTCACGTGATGGTGAAGTCTGTTTTGGTGAGCTATAGCATAATTTTGTATAATTGTAATATAAAGTGGTATAAATTGATGATGTAATTTAAAAAGAAATGCAATAAACGTTACGTTTAAATAATGATCAGCAAAATAATATTTGTAGTTTTAATTTTATTCAAGTTTCAAATATGAAAGGGAGTTCGATTTTTGCTGAGTTGGTGGCTTTTTAGGTTACCTCTGGCGCTCCGCAACAATCGGGTTCTCAGACACTCGCATACCGAACAACGTTTCTTGTCCTGCACCTGGAGCTATATAGTTAGGAATAACTAGTTCTTCTGTGCGGACTATCAACTATTCAAGCATTACCTTGACATTGGCAACATCATCGATGAACATCGATGGGGCCACGTTTTTAAAAAAAGAAGAAGAAGAAATGTGAAAAAAAATTATAGCCCATACTGTACGAGTATTAAATAACTGGAATATATAGACAGAGACTGTCTATATATTTGACTGTCTGTCTGACCGGTTTAAACATGACTTTCACTGGCAGATAACTGTTATTAACGGGTGATCTTCTGGCATTCGTAACGCATGTCTGGGGTGGGGCTATGGAAAGGCAAGGCGAGTCCTTGGCTATTAGCCTGGACATCTGTCTGGCATGCTTCGCTCCTTTCCAAGCTTCCGGCATATGGTCTACCTCCTCAACTGTGCAGCTGGATTGCCAGCTTTTTAAACGAGCGCCGAGTGCGGGTCCTCTGCGATGGCCAGGCTTCTCGCTTCTTGCAAGTGAATGCCGGGGTACCGCAGGGGTCCGTACTATCACCAACTCTCTTTCTTCTGCATATCAATGATATGCTATCCCTCGGGAACATTCATTGCTATGCAGATGACAGCACACTGCACGGGAGTTACTCGGTTCGTCCGACGGCGGGACGATCTGAGATTGAGGAGGAGAGACGACGACTCGTGGCTCTTCTCGACCGTAACCTCGACAGTATCTCTCAATGGGGTACCGAGAACCTGGTCGAGTTCAATGCCCGCAAAACACAGGCGTGTGCATTTACAGCGAAGAAATCCCCTTTCCTTCCCCTACCCTCTCTTCAGAATGCATTATTACCAATGAAGGACAACCTTGATATCCTTGGCATAGACGTTCGTCGAGAGCTCAATAATAAAAACTACATCGAAAGATGTATAGGGCTAGCTTCGCGGAAACTAGGAATACTGAATAAGGTAAAGAGATTCTTTACACCGGACCAGAGGTGTCTGCTGTACAAGACGCAGATTAGACCCTGCGTCGAATACTGCTCTCACCTCTGGGACGGCTCCGCGAAGTATCTGCTGGACGCTCTCGACGCTATGCAGCGACGGGCTATCCGTATTATAGGTTGTCCGGAGGTAACGGGAAGCCTTGAGCCGCTAGCTCAGCGCCGAACAATAGCTTCCTTGCCGCATTCTACCGTATTTACCACGGCGAGTGTTCTGAAGAGCTCTTCAATCTGATCCCACCCTCTTCCTTCCGATCCCGAACGACTCGTGCCGGGCAGAGATGCCACCCCCACACAGTGGATAGCATGTTCGCGAGAACCGAACGTTTTAAACGTTCGTTTCTCTGCCGAACGATAGTGGCCTGGAACGCCCTGCCTGTGCACGTGTTTCCTCCCACATATAATCCTGGGTTCTTTAAGCGGAGCGTGAAGAGGCACATCAGTAGGTCGTCAAGTTGAGGGCCACTCTCAATAGTAATGTGTGCTGTGAGAGTGGCCCACAATCGCTAGACGTCGTCACGACTTACCACCAGGCGGGCGGCGTCAATTTGGCGAACCAAATATAAAACAAAAAAAAAAAAATTAAAAGAGTAACTTGCGCTTTTCCTTATTCGGGATTATTGGGGAATTGGGAATTAGAAAACTATTCCACGCGGGTGGACAATGAGCCTCAACTAGTTCATTATAAAACCTGAATGTTTTCAGTTCTTCACGTGCGTCAGTTATGAACTGTAACTTGTTCGATAGCTCGCACCCCGCATGTTAATAACCATGCAGGCTGTAAGATACGATAAGATACGATATTTATTTGCAAAAAAATGTGTGTATAAATTGTAAATCTTCAATTAGGATTTAGTGTCAACATCTTTTACCATTATCATGGATACAAATTATGCTTGAAATACAATACACATAATTATATACTAATGAAATGAAATAATGCTTCAAATTATACATATAATTGAGCGAAGCGAGCCGAAGGCGAGCGGAGCTCTCAACGGGTGACTCAAATTATTTTTGAAACGATTTATGTTAAATTTCGGCCGATTTCGGATTTTCTTGCACTCATCAATAGCTTACAGAATTACCCAGGTTATTACGATGCCGGAATTTTGAATTTAAACTCGCTTCGCTCAAATATATGCTGCAGCGTAACGGTACGTTTCGCGACTGCGGCGACCTAGTTTATAAAGATTATAAAAAAATATTTAAAAAATAAATAAAAAAGAAAATCATTCAAATCATTCAACGCATTTATTATTACGCTTTTATTAGCTTCACTTGTACGTTTGCTTGTTTGTAACCGACTCTTTTGGGTTCGATTTTGCCCTACTTTGAACGATCAGATTTAATTCAAACTTTGCACACCTGTCAAAGACCGATGACAATGCAATAATTCGATTTAAAATAAAAAATAAAATGTTATCTTTGTTTGTAACCGACTCTTTTGGGTTCGATTTTGCCCTACTTTGAACGATCAGATTAAATTCAAACTTTGCACACCTGTCAAAGACCGATTACAATGCAATAATTCGATTGAAAATAAAAATAAAATTTTTATGTTTGTTTGTAACCGACTCTTTTGGGTTCGATTTTGCCCTACTTTGAACGATCAGATTTAATTTAAACTCTGCACACTCTCCATCTATACAAATAATTTAAAGAGGAAAGATTTGATTGTTTGTTTGCATTGAGTAAACTCCGTAACTACAGAACCGATTTTAAAAACCTTTCACTAATATGTAACTACATTATCCCCAAATGACATGGGCTACTTTTTCCCCGGAGATGTATTGTCAAAGAATGGGGAACGGCAAAACTAAATAACGCGGGCGTAGCCGCGGTAAACAGGTAGTCTTTAATAAGGATGTTAACTAACGACTGCCTGCACCCAACTCGCTCTCGACAGATGTAATCAAGTGCCAACAACCGCAGACACGGTCTCAGGTCTGTTCCACTCCAATGGGCACTTCACTAGAATCACTTGGCCATTATGCGATTTCAACATTTCAGAGAAAACGTTACAAAAACATTCGTTTTCTATCCAATGTTTCGTGCGATTGCGTTAATTAATGTGAAAGTAATATGTTGTGTGAGGGAAAACAATTAACATGGACTTTTTGACGTTTGAGTGACACGCAATATGATTACAAAAAGCATATTAGTAGAAAAGTGGCGTTAATTTTCAAAAGGAGTTTATTTCCAGTTGATATTCACAACACACATACCTACATATGAGATACCATCATTCAGTCAGTCAGGTAGCAGTATACTGATACTGCTACCTGACTGCTGCCTGATGCCTTTGGCTATAGCCAAAGGCATGTCAAAGTTGTGATACTGGTGCCAAGCTGTATCTCATGAACCGTGATAATTAGACTGTTTAAATAAAAGATCGTCGAAAGCTATAGAGGGAGTACCTGAGTGGTCTTAAAGTTTGATACATCATAGCTCAGATTATGCTATTTTCGGATCAAAACGAGCGAAACGTGATAGCGTATCCTGGTATATATAGCTATACCTTCGGTGATCGAAAAGCGTATCCTGGTATTAAAGATAAGTTTGCTTACCGAGATCCTTTCACAATTTCACAAAAATTTCAAATAAATAAGGATTTAAAACCTGTATCTTAAGTAATCTGGGAATAAATAACACTAGTTATCACGGCGAACTTTGTATCGCCTCAAATATAAAAAAAAAAAGAATATTTTAATATTTCATGCCAATGTATGTAAATTGAAAAACGCGACGGACGGACAGACAGACAGACAGACAAATTGTCGTATTAAATATATAGATAGGCTATATTTATTACTAAAAAAAATAACCAAACAAAGACGAGACGGGCCGATACTTATAATGACCAAAGCTACTACAATAAAAATGACTGTAATGATTGATGATATAACGATTCATTAACAACAATATATTCGAGTAGTCACGACTCCCAAGAAAGAAACAAAGCAAGAGACAAGGGAGTAAGGCTCCAAACACACTTGCGATAACGACACGACATCCACACAACATCGCAGCGACAAAAAGTCGTCACGTGTAAATAGTGTCCCTGCAGCTTTTTGCTATAACTTGAAATATCGTAGTCGGTGTCAATGCTTTGTGGTTACGACATCGTTGCGTCCAACGACAAGAGTCACATGAAATTATGCGTTTTATGAGCAAAGTAGGCAATAGTGTTTGCGCTGTTTTGCGTTGTTTTCTGGTACGTGTGCTTTAAGCCTAATATGAGAGAAATGTGCGGGGTAACCGTGACTAAGCGTGACAACAAAAGGGTCATTGTGCCTTACACCGAAATCACAATACACGAAATTAATCTCCTCCCACACAAGTTTAGCACATTCGGATGTTGAACGTGGCTTTCTACTAAACACCAATAGGTGTTGATAACACCCACTGCTAATGATGGGGTTATGGGAAGCGTTTTCCTTCAAACATCAGTGAGGAAGTTACTGCTATATCTGATGGAAATTGGTTATATTGGTACGTAATAGGGGTCTATTGTCGCTAGTCAGGAACATTCACTCACAGCCGATCATCATATACACTACTCACAGATAATGTTGGCTTAGAACTTTTACCGGGTACTTTCATGTTTACCAGAGACTCGTCTATTATTGACAGGCGCACCAATGGCAGGTGAAGGACCGCAATGCACCTTAAAATTGTATTTCTCTCGATAAAAAGATAAATACATAAATCTTAATGAAGTAGCAATGCAACGGGTATTCTCTTAAATAAAAACTTGTCATATTATGAGTTCCAATTCGAGGATTGGTTCCGCGTATAGACGCGTATAGCGTATAGTATAATGCGTCCTGAAGACGGAACTGAACGCAAACTAAATCAATGTCAAAACTTCTGCAACAGTCTGATTCAACTTTATTCCGAGCAATAAATTGCATTTCGCGCAATTTGTTGAATGCCACTCGTTATCGCCACTTCCAAAGTAAACTTTACAATTGCATGGAGTTTACGAGGTAAGATGTAAGAATTTTCAAACTCGTTTATTGGGAGGGACCAGTTTCGGACGCAGGGTAAAAATATCTTCATTCTTGCACAGCCAGCGTCGACTTTAGACGTTTCAACAACCAAAGATTTTGCCAAGTGCTAATATATTTTATCACGTGACTGAAATGGATGCTAAGGAATCCCCTTGTGGCCAATTCTCACTTGCAAGGTGGTTCTCCTGCTGACATACGGAAAAGAGTCTCGCGAAAACCCACAAGGTACTCGGAAACGTCAGTAGTCCCTATTATTACGTGAAAATAACTGTTACTGGTGAAATATAGGTGTAAGAAATCACAGAACAGTAAAAACAAGTTTCATCGTGCCTTTCGACCAGAGATATGCTATGTAGCTATGCTGCGAGGATGTGCGTGTGGATCAATGAAAATAGCTGTACTATGACGTGCTGTGTGGACAAATGAATATGATTGGTAGATGTCAAACGCATCCATAGATTCTGTGTCGATAGCAACGTAACCATAGTACATCTTGGTCGAAAGGCGCCTTAATCTCTTTTAACTGTTCTTTAGGTGTTATGAATGTCTCTATTTCCCTCTAGTCCCTTCGGAAATAAAAGCTTGAATTTATGTGTAATTGCGTAAGTATAGCTTTCTTACTTCTTTAAACTTTCGCGTTTTGTACACATTATAAACTTAAGACTAACGGGTCTTTTACGCGATTATTGAGATATATACATACCTCTTTATTACGTAATAAAGATGTATGTATAGCTTTCTTCGTTAAAAGGTTTAAATAACATTGAAATAAAGTCAATTAGAAACAGTCTCTTTTGCTACTCATCGTTATAATATTCCTATAGACAACCTTGACTACTCGCTGTTGCGAAATAGGTCACTGTATAAGCCAGTTATAAATATTCCCGATAAATTGGGAGGCGAAGAAACATTGTACACAATATACGAAGAAGGTCGAAATCATAACGCGTCAGCAGTTTGAGTTTATTCTGAGAACTTTCCTCTCGTTGGCAAACAAACTACAATAGTGTACTTTTATAACATTATATTTTTATCTTATTTCTTTGCATTTTATTTTTTGATGTTACACACAGAAGTGCAGAAATACAAGTAACACTTACACATCATGCGTACAAAGGCGCTACCTATCCTTTTTAGACCTCTTTCGATTTATATTATTTGAGAAAGCTCGTTTGGTGTTCGATCAAGTTAGAGGCCCACGCCAACGTCACCTGCCGATCAACGGACGAGGTTTTGGCAATTTTATTTTTAACCGCGGCCTGTTGCCACTTCGACCATTGTCAGGGGTCCCGGGTAGATACACGCTCGGGAGAATTCCCCCATGGCGTCGGCGATAATAGGAAATAGACTCGCACACTTTATCGTCAAGCGAACAATATAATCGGCAAAATAGGGGCATAATAATTATGCCTCTGCCTACCCTTTTAGGGAAACAGGTATTTGGATATGTATAATCTTAGAAATCCAAAACAACCGCATTTATACGCATTTATACCAATTGTTATGATTATTCAAGAAATAACAAAGAAAAATATAAATAAAACCGAATAATTGTACGACAAGGTCTCAGCATTCATCCACAACTGAAGGAATCCAACTAGGAGTATTGCGTAATAGTTCACAAAGGAACTAGAGATCGTCTCACTGCAAGTTCGATTAAAATGAACAAAACTTGTGCAAAATATTTCACAAAGAGAAAGGTTTCAAAGAAAACTTGAACACTCAAAGCGTTCAGATCACAAACTGAAATCGATCCGTCGCTGTTCGGTTGAATAAAAAACATTTGTATGTAATTTTATTGTGGCATTCTAATATAAAACTAAATGATAGGGCTCTCGTGTTCTGCGACAGGACACGCATAAATGTGTCGTTTAATATAAAAAAATCTGGTCAGTTATAAGTTTTCCTTCAAAGTTACTTAAACATGTTTTTCATATTCTTCGAGCTAGCCGTTTAGATTTTAGAGGGGGGGACGCTCTGTTTTTACAAAAAAGTGCACTTTAAAGTTGAATATCACTTATCTAATGATACCCCACACTATGGGGTAGACGCAAGAAAAAAAATCATTCCCACTATACGTATATAGCGTAGGGGAGGTACCGTAAAAAAATATGTTTTATAATTTTATTGTAGCACTTTGTCGGCGTAGTAAATACACTATGTCTATTGACTGTCTATGACTATGTCTATGTCTATGCAAAATTTTATCTTTGTAGCTCTAACCGTTTGGGAGGAAAGCCGAGAATGGACGAACGGACATGACGAAACTATAAGGGTTCCGAAACTTGAACTACGGAACCCAAAAAAAGAGTCAACAGGACGTAATCATGACAACAATTTTTACCTGGAGATAGGTATCCGAACTAAAAATTTAGTAGTTCTGCTTCACCCGTCAAGGAGGAGGTTGTAATTTTATGTATGTAGAATAACAATAGGTAGGTACATCAGAAACTAAATGCTCGATAAAAATGTGAAAACATTTTGTATTTTAAACAGTGCACAAAATTTTAAAAGCTGAGGTAAATTTATTATGTAATTCGAGGACGGCAACACCGCGTCCTAACGTGCAGCAACGTAAATTGCACCAGCTCGAGGTTGCCACTTGAAAAATGCTCCCCTTTTAACAAGTAGTAAGGGTAAGTGCTGGTTAAATAGTCATATTCAGTCAAATGTTGCTATAAATAGAAACTTAATGGTTCATTCATTTTGTTATCCTCAAGCGAAGCATCAATCTATATTTTGAGACTGGAAATTTCCTGCTTTCGTTCCACTGTCTTTATGTGTGTTCCGGGCTAGCGACCACATTTTTTATGCTCTCTCTCGCTATAATCTCAATTAAACCTGGCGCATATGTACCTTTATTTATTTCATCGTGAGCGTTTTTGATTGGAGAGAAAATGAGGGGAAAAGTTAAGTAATGTTTTTATATTCGCGAGGACTGCTGTTTGACCATGTTGTGTTCAACCATGTGGCCGAAAAAACCAGAAAACAGGTTAGTTGTTAGCCTAAAAAAATTACATAGCCATTCAACTTAGCAATGATGCCAGCCTTCTAGAAACAATGCAAGACGGACTAGGTACATATTTCTACAAAATATTTTAAATATGTATGAGATTAATTATTTTACTATTTTTATACTGCATGTGTTAATTATTTAGATACCATAATGCAATGGTAGAGTGTAAATGGGACATAATGTAACAACTATAACTGTGCCAACCCAACATTCTGTAAAAAAAAAGTATTTTTAGTACCTACTTGCAAGACTCGTAACGTAATCACGAAACTTGGGATAGATGTTGGTAGAGAAGTGGACGTATCCCACCCACCCTCTCGGAGAAACAGGCGCTAGTATTATTTATGTAGTATGTATTCCCGAAGGGGTAGATAGAGGCGTTTATTCCGACCACATTTCGCAAGTAGACCCCTAGATCTTACGGTATATAGGGACCGCCGATCCGAAATTCGGTTGCTTTGTGACTAACACCTCTTTGACACCAACACAAACAAGGAATTATACATTATTGATAATCGTAAAAAGAGTTATCTTTTCTCCAACAAAAGGTAAAAATTTACAATGGACGTTTTTTTTTCAGAATAATTTTCATAAATAGTTTTCCACCACTGTTTGACAACACACGACTCCATTCAACTAGTTCAATACGGACGGTAGCTTATGACGTCAAACACAAAGAAATATATTGCAGTGAATTCAGTGAAATGTCCAGTGAATTTCCAGTAAATTTCCAGTGAATGTTCACTGAAAACTTCAATGGACGTAACCTCTCTTTATGGGACTCTTACCCTTTGTAATCTTTCATTTGAATGCACAGGAAATAATCCACTACGTTAAATTTTAGGATTCCGCGATACATAACTGTGGGTTTAGTGATATGAATAGACGTTTTCTTCTTTTTTTTTAAGTGTAGGTACCTATCTATGGTATTAGATAGAGGATATTTTTCAATAGAGATGTAAAAGTTTTGATAGGTAAACGGTTCAAAGGATGCAAAATCAGATAGGGATTCTACCTACTTTAGATTTGTACAAAAGAATATGTGTTGCTACTTGGTCGTTTAGTTTTGCTATGTTATGTAGCTAGTGAGTGCTAACAATTTACTATCCAAGCCGGAAATATCCGCCACGAAGGACCAAAATGTTCACGTAGGAAGCTTGAACCATATTAATGATCATACTTACTGTACTGTTTACGAAGATTCTTAAACCATTGTGAGATTTTCAGCGTAAAGTTTCTTACCTGTAACAAAACAAAGATAAATTATTAATCAAATTCGAGCCAAAAGGGTTCCACCAAGTATAAAAAAATACACAAGGCTCTAGCAAATTTAAAAGTTCCGGCTTGCGGCAATATGTTCACTCACTATTATCTACGTGGCAGATATAAGATAACTGATGCCTACCTCTTCAGGAAAAAAGCGTGATTCTATGTCAAACTTCATGTCCACTGCTACTATTTTTCTATTAGAAAATCTACTGAATATTTATAAATACATCCAATGTTGTGTCTTACAAAATAATTATTTAAACTTCTAAAAACCCACACATATAATTAAAATTGTCATTGTGTCATAAGTTCATAACAACAAAGTTCTAATAGGTATTCAGAGAAGTTGGATAAAGGCGTTTGAAGCACGCGCGGAGCCAAAGTCAACTCAAGTCAAACTCAGTTTTGACGCACTTTGGGAATTCGGAACTACGAAGCAAGTATTTAACTTGACTGGTTCATTAAAATTCAGTATTAGGATGAGGTGGGTTGCGTATCGACCGCTTTTGGCGCCAATGGGGCGATATGACGCGTAAACAACATACAGAAACACATATTGCATACTTCTGTATAAGGTATTAAACTGTAAATACTCGTATTATGTAAAGTTACTGCTATGATAGAAATTATATTTATACTTTTGTACTGGTGAATAATTATCTTAGGTAGGCGCTAGTGGAGGCAGCACTCAAGGTCACGACGGGTGTTGCTCAAGTCGTGGGTTGGATACGGCAGCTGGGCTTGGAGGTGGCCTTGCACAAGTCCGAGGTTCTGTGTTTTCACAGACCTCGGAACGGTCGATCTGAAGGTTCCAGCATAAATGTGGGATGCGTTAGCATCGGCATCAAGTCCTCGATGAAGTACCTAGGGATCGTACTTGATAGCCCATGGAACTTAGGACCACATTTCCGAAGTTTGGTCCCCAAGGTGACACAGGCTTTCGCGACTGATGCCCAACCTAAAGGGACCCAACGCTTCCTGCAGGAGACTGTACCTGGGGATCGTGCGGAGTATGGCCCTATACGGGGCTCCCGTATGTGCGGATAGGTTGGCGGTCAAGGTGAACGTGACTCTGTTAAACAGACCACTTCGAACCTTGGCCGTCAAAACCATACGGGGGTACCGCACGATCTCCGGAGAGGCTGCATGTCTCCTAGCCGGGACCCCTCCATGGGACCTGGAAGTGAGAGCCCTTGCGTCATTGTTCCAATGGCGCAAGGAGGCGCTGGAGCGGGACCACAGGCCTGCGTCTCGAGAAATCGAGGACCAGCGGTCCCAACTCCGCCAGGATCTCATGGAGTCATAGAGGGTGCGACTTGAGCAACCCAAGGGGGGTACCACCACCACCATCATCGCGGCGGTGAGACCGATCATGGACGATTGGCTGCAGAGGCAGCATGGTGACCTCACGTATCGTGCGACGCAGATCGTTACCGGGCATGGATGCTTCGGTAGCTATCTGTTTCGCATCCATCGTGAGGTCACACCCCGGTGTCACCACTGAGAGGTTTCCGACGACGACTCTTAACTTCAAATTATATGTACCTACATTTTAATTCTGTCGGATAACAGGCTGCGAAAATCGGCTGTCAGTTTCCGGTAATGATTTGGAAATTCACGAACATTAGATATTTGCATAACATAACATAGCATCACGCCTTTTTCCCCGAAGGGATAGGCAGAGGTGTGCAAACACACCCACATCTCGCCAGCTATGTTAGGTTCCATGTAATAGGGGGCGAGCCTATTGCCATTTACCGGGCACAAGTTCCAGACTCTGGGCCGCAGACTCATCTACGCCCAAGACCATCGACCTCCATGATCGGGGCCTGAGGACGGCGGGATCACCACCCGCCGTCCTTACAGAAGCAGGCTAGAAGGGTTGCGTGCTGCGGGGCCTTTGCCACCAGCACGCAACCAGATTCACTCACCGAAGCGGGATAAAACCCTACCCCAAAGACGCGGGATTCAAATCCCGACCTGACCCCGCAGAGACCACAGAGGTGATCAAAGTCCGCCGGGCGCCACTGGAAATACGTTCTGCATGTAACCAGAGACACCCGGCAACTAAAAAATAACAAAGAAAAGGTAGGCGCTAGTGGCTTAGCGGTAACCGAGTAGGTTAAAACACTGCAAAGAGTAAGCAACATCTAGCCTTAGGATAGGTGACCATTGAGACCGCTCCGTGCTTCGGAGAGCTCGTCAAGCGGTCCTTCGAACCCGGGTTGACATACGAACGTAACAGAAGCTGACTGGTCTAGCTTACAGAACTTCGATACCGCCATTTTGACTGGAAAGAAGTTGGGAAAACGTTCGGTGGATGATGACTGGTGAAAACCAGCTATTTACCGAGAAATTATGGAAAAAAAGTTTTTTAATAAGTTTCATAATCATCATATCGTAATCTCAATTTACTTAAGCAACTATACAATATATATATATATACATAATACAATGTTACCAATTCTGTTTGGGTAAGTCCAAACAGAATTGGTAACAACGTACGCTGGTCGCGGTTACATGCGGTCACGAGATCAGCACAATGGCGGCTTGTCAGTGGCGACTGGCGAGTGGCGAATGCACAATACTCTTGCGGTGAGGGCCCTCGTATGTCCATAACATTACGTAGCGGATATGCCCGTCACTAAGTGTGACCACATTTAAGCTAATTAAAATTTAGAACAGATAATGTTTTGACCGGTGTAATTCTCTTTTTATCGGGTTTAATTTTTTAAATATTAGGGTGATATACCTATGTAGCATCAAAAAGAATGATGTTTCCTTTGTCACGCATTTGGCAATTTCCAAACCCCATTTTATTGTAAGGTGCTCAAAGCCTCTTAACTTCAAATTATATGTACCTACATTTTAATTCTGTCGGATAACAGGCTGCGAAAATCGGCTGTCAGTTTCCGGTAATGATTTGGAAATTCACGAACATTAGATATTTGCATAACATAACATAGCATCACGCCTTTTTCCCCGAAGGGATATGAGGTGGGTTGCGTATCGACCGCTTTTGGCGCCAATGGGGCGATATGACGCGTAAACAACATACAGAAACACATATTGCATACTTCTGTATAAGGTATTAAACTGTAAATACTCGTATTATGTAAAGTTACTGCTATGATAGAAATTATATTTATACTTTTGTACTGGTGAATAATTATCTTAGGTAGGCGCTAGTGGAGGCAGCACTCAAGGTCACGACGGGTGTTGCTCAAGTCGTGGGTTGGATACGGCAGCTGGGCTTGGAGGTGGCCTTGCACAAGTCCGAGGTTCTGTGTTTTCACAGACCTCGGAACGGTCGATCTGAAGGTTCCAGCATAAATGTGGGATGCGTTAGCATCGGCATCAAGTCCTCGATGAAGTACCTAGGGATCGTACTTGATAGCCCATGGAACTTAGGACCACATTTCCGAAGTTTGGTCCCCAAGGTGACACAGGCTTTCGCGACTGATGCCCAACCTAAAGGGACCCAACGCTTCCTGCAGGAGACTGTACCTGGGGATCGTGCGGAGTATGGCCCTATACGGGGCTCCCGTATGTGCGGATAGGTTGGCGGTCAAGGTGAACGTGACTCTGTTAAACAGACCACTTCGAACCTTGGCCGTCAAAACCATACGGGGGTACCGCACGATCTCCGGAGAGGCTGCATGTCTCCTAGCCGGGACCCCTCCATGGGACCTGGAAGTGAGAGCCCTTGCGTCATTGTTCCAATGGCGCAAGGAGGCGCTGGAGCGGGACCACAGGCCTGCGTCTCGAGAAATCGAGGACCAGCGGTCCCAACTCCGCCAGGATCTCATGGAGTCATAGAGGGTGCGACTTGAGCAACCCAAGGGGGGTACCACCACCACCATCATCGCGGCGGTGAGACCGATCATGGACGATTGGCTGCAGAGGCAGCATGGTGACCTCACGTATCGTGCGACGCAGATCGTTACCGGGCATGGATGCTTCGGTAGCTATCTGTTTCGCATCCATCGTGAGGTCACACCCCGGTGTCACCACTGAGAGGTTTCCGACGACGACTCTTAACTTCAAATTATATGTACCTACATTTTAATTCTGTCGGATAACAGGCTGCGAAAATCGGCTGTCAGTTTCCGGTAATGATTTGGAAATTCACGAACATTAGATATTTGCATAACATAACATAGCATCACGCCTTTTTCCCCGAAGGGATAGGCAGAGGTGTGCAAACACACCCACATCTCGCCAGCTATGTTAGGTTCCATGTAATAGGGGGCGAGCCTATTGCCATTTACCGGGCACAAGTTCCAGACTCTGGGCCGCAGACTCATCTACGCCCAAGACCATCGACCTCCATGATCGGGGCCTGAGGACGGCGGGATCACCACCCGCCGTCCTTACAGAAGCAGGCTAGAAGGGTTGCGTGCTGCGGGGCCTTTGCCACCAGCACGCAACCAGATTCACTCACCGAAGCGGGATAAAACCCTACCCCAAAGACGCGGGATTCAAATCCCGACCTGACCCCGCAGAGACCACAGAGGTGATCAAAGTCCGCCGGGCGCCACTGGAAATACGTTCTGCATGTAACCAGAGACACCCGGCAACTAAAAAATAACAAAGAAAAGGTAGGCGCTAGTGGCTTAGCGGTAACCGAGTAGGTTAAAACACTGCAAAGAGTAAGCAACATCTAGCCTTAGGATAGGTGACCATTGAGACCGCTCCGTGCTTCGGAGAGCTCGTCAAGCGGTCCTTCGAACCCGGGTTGACATACGAACGTAACAGAAGCTGACTGGTCTAGCTTACAGAACTTCGATACCGCCATTTTGACTGGAAAGAAGTTGGGAAAACGTTCGGTGGATGATGACTGGTGAAAACCAGCTATTTACCGAGAAATTATGGAAAAAAAGTTTTTTAATAAGTTTCATAATCATCATATCGTAATCTCAATTTACTTAAGCAACTATACAATATATATATATATACATAATACAATGTTACCAATTCTGTTTGGGTAAGTCCAAACAGAATTGGTAACAACGTACGCTGGTCGCGGTTACATGCGGTCACGAGATCAGCACAATGGCGGCTTGTCAGTGGCGACTGGCGAGTGGCGAATGCACAATACTCTTGCGGTGAGGGCCCTCGTATGTCCATAACATTACGTAGCGGATATGCCCGTCACTAAGTGTGACCACATTTAAGCTAATTAAAATTTAGAACAGATAATGTTTTGACCGGTGTAATTCTCTTTTTATCGGGTTTAATTTTTTAAATATTAGGGTGATATACCTATGTAGCATCAAAAAGAATGATGTTTCCTTTGTCACGCATTTGGCAATTTCCAAACCCCATTTTATTGTAAGGTGCTCAAAGCCTCTTAACTTCAAATTATATGTACCTACATTTTAATTCTGTCGGATAACAGGCTGCGAAAATCGGCTGTCAGTTTCCGGTAATGATTTGGAAATTCACGAACATTAGATATTTGCATAACATAACATAGCATCACGCCTTTTTCCCCGAAGGGATAGGCAGAGGTGTGCAAACACACCCACATCTCGCCTGCTATGTTAGGTTCCATGTAATAGGGGGCGAGTCTATTGCCATTTATCGGGCACAAGTTCCAGACTCTGGAATAATTATCTGGGTAAAATTCTAAAGAGATTAAAGACTAGAAAATTATACATTATCCACCAGATCCATCGAACCCGAGATCTCGAGCGTGGCAGTCCGTACATAGTACCATTGTGCCACCGAGGTAGTCATTAGATATTTGATTTTACGAAAACACATTTTGATCAAAAACAACGTTGGCAACATTCTACAATTGTTAAATCTGGTATTTATTGTCAATAATTACACAAGCTAATAAGCGCGAAAAATAGAATCCTTCAGATATCCGAAATAGAAGGTTAACATCGTCAAATTAATGTTGTTTTGTCAAATGTTTTAAACAATATTAACATAATTATGTGCTTTAAAACAACCTTCGACACGGAAGAACATCCAACAAGACCAGTTTTTCCTTATATGACAACAAAAACAAATCCAAATAAATACCATGTAATATTCAACGTCTAAGAAATATAATGACGACTTGAGACTAGTGCACATCAGAGGACTTATATGTTATTGTAAGTATGACTATATTAGTACAAGAAATAGATACTTGTCGAACTTTGTCCCAGTGGGTAGACATAGACAATGGCCTTGTAATTGCTACGATCTTGGCATACTGGCTACTTCTTTCTTCTTCAACGTTCACATTATACGCGATTTTCTTGTCAAGCGCATTTCACCAGCTGTCTTACCAGCAGATCTTACCCGCAATGCGTTGACATCGACACGCAATGCGAGATCAGCTGGGTGGTAAAAAACGCATGACGCATGAAAAATGCCCTAAGAGTTTTTTTTATGCATGCTCGCCGCTCGCGCTTGTGATTTACTAGTGCTGACTAAGATAGTATATAAGATGATATTTACAGAATTTATCAGTATACCGACTTTTTATCCAATTTCACTAGAATAGGAATAGCAAAAGAGTATTCCGCGAGACCACGGCCGCTCCTATGTCCATTGCTGCGGGCGTCTCTGGTACGCACCAGAAGGTATTTCCAGTAGCGCCCGGCGGACTCTGGGCACCTGTGTGGCCTCTTCGGGGGTTTGGTCGGAATGAAAATCCCGCGTCGTTGGGGTTGGGTGAAGCCTCGCGTCGGTAAGTGAATCCGGTTGCATGCTGTGGGCCCGCAGCACGCGACCCTTCTAGCCTGCTTCTGTAAGGACGGCGGCGGGTGGCTATCCCGCCATCTTCACGCCCCGATCATGGAGGTCGATGGTCCTGGGCGTAGATAAGTCTGCGGCGCCCAGCTGGCCGCTGAATTCGGAACTCAGCGGGGAGGGAACTCTCCATCACCCTCTCGGCCGCCTCCTTCGTGAACACGAAGACTCAGTCCCCTGGTCTTTGTTCATGACGTCTCGGTAACTACTTAACTATAAAATCATATGATTTATCGTTCGCCAATGTGCGCTGCCCTTTAACGCTTTGAGAGTTTCCATTCAATATTTCTGAACGTAACTTGAGAACAAACAAATTACAAAGAGGTGTTGTGTTTACAAAAACCTTATGAACGCGACAATGTAGGTACGGACAAAGGAAATTGTTTCACTTGTAACAACTTAACGTGAAAGGTCTTTACTGATCTCGAAATGGGACTTATGGATATTAAAGGTACCTATGGTGCCTTTATGTCACCGTAGGATTGTAAAAACACTCGCATGATTGGTCATTCTGATTGTAATTACGGTTACGATTGGAAAATAGTGACCTAGAATTTTTATTGTCAGGTTCTTTTCTCACACGCCCTACCTCTAAAAACTATAAAAACCCACAGCCACTTTTTTCCAATCGCCAGTAATTGCACTATTTGTGTCACAATTTCTGAAAAAACTGCAAGAACATCTGTCCTTTAACTTATGTTTATTGAGCGGAGCGAAGCGGAGCTCAATCTTAGGAGACAAATGTAAATCGTTTGTGTGCCAACTCCTCCGAAACGGCTCGACCGATTTTGACCAAATTTGGCATGCTGGTCGACATCATACCCGAGAGTGCATATCTCTGAAATCATGAAAATAGAGCTGACCTAGGAGGAATAATCACCGAAAATGTCCTGGACATCACCGAAAAACCAGATGATTAAATGGTTGCCATGGAAACACGTGCGTCAACAATGAAAATAGTTTTTTTTTTTCATTCCATTAATTAATTTAAGTGTTCGATTCTGATTTTGATATGTAGGTAATAAGTAAAAACCTTTGCTCGCTCAACATTTGCAATTAGCAGCATGCATTGCATACCTAGTTTAGTTTATTACGCGGTGTCAGGTTTATATTAAATAAATGTCGTGTAAAAGTCTTGGAGAAGTACAAAATAATTTCTAAGAAAGAATCACAATAACAAGTTTCATTCGACGATAACACGACGGAATTTTCCACGTTTTGTAATTATTGTAAATACCAGAGACTTGGAATTCCGTTAGAAATATTTAATTATTTCTTTGCACCAAAGACACGTTTGATCGAAGTCTGTTTGTATAACTTTACTACAAAAAAAAACAAAAATGGTATGTATGTAATGTAAAATCAAAAAAGTAAAAACGTAAATAAGGTGTCAATTCTGTCAAAACTGACGTGTAGCTCACAAACTGCAGCTTATTCCCTCCAAAATCTTTTTTGTTTGTAATAGGTACATATAATCTCGACATGGCTATAAAGCCTTATCAAAGTGTATCTGATTTTTAAATTTCAAATACTTACATTTTCAGGACATTGCGCTCCGTGTTCTACTTTCCTCAGTTTTCCTTTATTGTCAAAGAGGTTAAATATCAAAAGAATTGTCTATGACATCTTCCGTGTGATTAAATTCCGCGTTCCCGCGTTATTTTATACTATGTTCTAAAACGAGTTTGCAGCTCTTTTGAAATACGAGCATATTAAAATTGTATATCTTATCTCGGCACTGGATAAAGTTACTACATAAAAACTAGATTGGTACCTACCTAAGGTTACTTTTATTGAAGGCATTGATGTAGGTACAGGGTTTATTTAAATATCAACGATTGTCTTCGAATTCAACTTCGATCTCACCGATGAGTTGTGGAGGTCCGATAAATCTTGGTTCTGCATTAGATCTGACAACTTTTTACCGTACAATCAAATACTTGACCTTTGGCCTTACTTGACATGAAATATTTTAGGTGGGATGTCATTTCTTTTTGTTTAATTTTTAGACTACTGGAGTCAAAACCCCTCAGTCCCCAAAATACGGCCTAGCTAAACTAATGGTAAACAGGAATCATCTAGGTAATCTTTATCTCTTCTTCTTATGGTGGAAGAATTTTTTTTAATTCTTTTTCAGTGGCCCCAGATACCTATCCAACTTCGCCTTTAAGTTTGTTGGTCCCACTTAATAACAGAAGCAAGTTAAACGAGAAGGACTTTTATATACAATAATGTATACAAATAAGGTTTACGTTTTATTTAAAACACGGATCTCTAAAAAGCAGTGCGTATCAAAGGGTCCTTTTGTTAATTTAATTGGAACGGGCTCCTTTGTACAATTACGAACAACAAGGCATTTGATGTGACGAATTGAAATAAATGTTTTACGGAAATCTAAAACATTATAAATAAATTACTAATTAGTACCTACAGTGGCACCATCCGCCTGATCTAGTTTTGTCGTTCCCAATTCCCGTGGGAACACATTATCGGGATAAAAAGTAGCCTATATCATTATGGGATAATGTAGCTACATGTTAGTGAAGGAATTTTCAAAATCGGTTCAGCCGTGTCGGAGGATGCTGCACTTGCTGGTGAGGATCTTTATGTAGATACTTAAAAATATTTGTTTTTTACAATAAATAATTACAATATAGGTAAGTAGTACATCATTATGTACCTACTAAAAATATTTACAATTTACATAATATTCTTTAAAAAATCCTCCGCGTCATTGCCGAATGGGAAGGTTCCCAGAATGCTGGCTGTGTTGCCACGTTGGATGGCGATACTTATCTTTGGGCCACAAAATTGTTAATTTAATCTTTATAAGGTCGTAAAACAAAAACAAGCTTCAACGCCACCTGTCATTTCCCATCTTTGACATCAAAAGCAATATTGTCAAAAAGCTACGTGAGGGTATTACAAATTGTAACACGTTCCTTCTCGTTAGCGCTCTTTATATATAAACTGAAACTACCACAGTTTCAGTTTATATATAAAGAGCGCTATTTGAGTTACGACTCTTTAGCATTCAAATTAATATGGGTATATTTTTGTAATCTTAAAATTTGTGAATAATAAAATTGCAGAATTTCTGTGTTGTCTAGACTTCAGAAAATATATTTTAAGAAAATTCTTAACATAAAATTGTGGCTGGCCACGCATAGAATAGGGTTCCGTAGTGACTATGGAACCATAACCGCCTCGATGACTCCAGTAAACCAATATAGTAAATCATTCTCTTCTTTTTTAATTTTATGAAAAGGTAGTAAAATAATAAAGAATATAATTAAAAATTATTTTTAAATACAAGATACATCATATTTTCGTACAGAGAAAATTATCGTATTTTTATAACTGTATCAGTGAAAGTTTAATGGTAAATTATATCGGTAATGTACCTACTCCAAGTTTACAGTTAATGTACTCCAACTTAGTAAATTCCCCTGATCGTTGAAGTTATTCCTTAGCTCGTTGCTACCTCAAGGGAATTACCAAAACCACTTAATGTTATTAAAAAGTTACAAAGTTCCAAAGTTTACCCATAATAAAAATTGGAACAAAAGTTTCTCCAATGTAAGAAGAGTAAAACAAAATATCGGTGTTAAATAAATACCTACGCCACTTACTGCTTCAAATCTGTCCAATTGTTTATAATTTTACGTAAATATGTCGCCAGGGAAATAGCCGTCCGAGACGCCGTTTAATTGCTGTGCCATGGCTGGCATGTAAGATTTTGTTGCCTTTCAACCACATTTCATCGCAAGGCAACGGGTTTCAATTTTTTTCAAAATTACAATAGGTATAGCTGCTACTTTTTCTTAAATTCATTCAGCCATTTTGGACATAACCCATTATAAATGTGCCAGGTGACGGCAATAGGCTAGCCCCCTATTACGTGGGACTAAAATACTGGCAAATAGTGGGTGTGTAATGCACCTCAGCCTACCCCTTCGGGAATATAGGCGTGATATGTGTGCGTGTGTTAACACATTGCAAAGGTTAAGCAACATCTAGTAAGCCGGTCTTAGGATGGGTGACATTTTCTTAAGACACTGAGACGTTAGGGATAGTTGGAGCCCTAAATCAAAAATCTGATCGGTCTAACCAGGCTGGCGAAACTCCTATACAAAAAATCGGTCGTATGATGTGTAATGATATAATCATTACCAACCTCCTAACATCGAAAATTACAAATGGCAGCCGTCAATGCAGCCAACACGAGAGGTACAATCTAACTTATGTTACATTTCAAAATAAATGGCGGCTCATCAGTCATCACATAAACTCTTGGTCATTTGATGATCATTGTTTATTTTTCTTACTTTATAGCATTTTATCAAAATTTACGTAATTTTAGACATAATTACATACGTAGTTAATACTTTTATCATCTTTTCAGTGTTTCATAAGAAAATGAAGTGCGAAATATGTGGTATTTCAAAAAGTCGAGCGGAGAAGCACAAAAGACTATTTATGGCCCAATTTCCATTGAATGAAGCCCGGTAAGTAATTAATAACATAATTTTCATCTGTTCTGAGTCCCTTATATCATAATTAAGACAAATTTTGTTCAATTTTGTATAAAATTGTTGAACAAATTGTTTAGTCTGTTCTGTATCGATAGTTTTTTCCTCGCCAATTCTAATTGAAACCCTGTTTTGTAAACATTGTATAATTTTAATAAGTACCTAATTTATTTATTTTTAGATGTAGACAATGGGTCAAATTAACTGGTAAAGAAGACTTGGCTGATTTGCCAATAGAGAAACTGCATCAGCATTTAAAGACCATCTGTGGAAAACATTTTAGACCCAATGATTTTTGCAATAAGAAAACACGGCTTAGGCTAAAAGCCATACCGTGTATTGGAATTACTGCTGAGCCATTGTCCGAAGAAATTATGCAAGAATTCCCACTACACATTAAAAAAGCTACAAACGTGCTAGCTCCACTTTGCAGTGTGAATATTGATAAGTTTTGTTTGTAGTGTAGAATGACCTCTATGTTGTAAATATTAGAGATTTTGTTGTATATCATCTATTACTTACCTGTTAGAAATTAGGTTCAGATTACGTACTGGTTATCTATAATATGGTATAATTATAGCGCCCAGGTTTAATAATAATATTTTTTAACATTTTCAGATTTATGTTCACAAATTGCATGGGAACACAACTACTGCAAGTGTCTGGATCTGGCATCAGTCATATAAGTATTGCAGTACCTTCTCCATCGAGTGAGGCCTCACTTCACAAAAGAATAAGGCCCTTCAGCCCAAGTGTGTATTTTATAAACTTACCATTTGCCGCTTGTAATTCTACTCAAACTTCATAATCAAATTTCCTGGCAATAAATGGATGGAAGCTGGCGCTCGGAGTTACTGGTGAAGATGACGGAGGCCTTTACCCAGACAGGGGTCCATATCTGGCTGACACCAGACTAATGTACATTCGCCCACATTAAAAAAGGTCTGTTGTTACCTAGTAAAATAGTGCTGGCGTTTATAGGCGTCATTTAATGACCTATATGACAAAATGTATTATTTTCATTTCAGTTTCAAAATTGCTAGAAAATTTTTCATGGAAGCCGGCGCTTATGGTGTCAATGCTGAATATGAAGAAGGCGTTCACCTAGACAGGGATCTATACCTCGCAGCAAGACTAACGATAGGAATAGCAACTCGTGGAAATTACTAACAGTTATTACAATAGGTACTGTTGAGGCAACAAATACTGGTCTCATCTTGGGGCGGAGCCAGCAGGCTTCCGAACCGGTCCATACGTCATACGACGGAGCGTAGGCCGGACACCTAGCCTACGAGCATCTACCAAGACACACAAGTTCTCACAACCTTTTTTACCTTAAATTATTTTAATATAATATTTTCAACCGTTGGGGAGTCTCAAATCAATTATCAAGAACCCAGGCCCCAACAGTTACTTTAAAAGTTATGTAGGTAGTCTACTTTTAGATATATGGTAATAAAAGAGAAGTGTTATTAATTAAAAATATGTTGTTTAATTTTCTTTTACCTCAAAATAAAATTTTATCGATAATAGTACCTACCTATGAGACGATGGAATGCAGAACATCCCTAGTTATTTTTCTCCTATGTTGGCTGCATTGACGACCATTTTTAATTTTCGAGGTTAGGTTGGTATTAATTATATCATTACACTTCATATGACCGATTTTTTGTTCAGAGTCCCGTCTCTTAAACGTAGTGATTATATACTCTTTGGGTCTAACTACAGAACTTCGATATCGCCCATGGGTTGTGGAGGTCAGATGGCAGTCGCTTCACGAAAAATATCGAAGTTCAGCCGAATCGCAGTTAGACTGGTAAGCCGACCCCAACCGAGTTGGGAAAAGGCTCGGTGAATGATGAATGATGGTTGACGTGTTTTCTTAGGGTTCCGTAAGACTGTCCGTCCGTTCGTCCGTCTGTCCTGCGCTGTATGTCATGAACCGTGATAGTTAAAAAGTTGAAATTTTCACAGATGATGTATTTATGTTGCCTCTATAACAACAAATACTAAAGGGGCTCCTTACATACAACAAACGGGATTTTTGATTTTTTGGTACGGAACTCTTTGTGCGCGAGGTCGACTCGCACATGGCCGGTTTTCTTTACTCGTATCTAGTTCATAAATCCAATCTGTAACAACATAATTATGAAAAGGACATTTAAGTAACTGTTAATGGAGTCTTAAAATATTGACCAATAAACAAGCTCTTTCATTAGCATTCAAATTAAGGCAGTCATTTCATTGTAGGTTTACATTGCTTCACAAAATATACAAATATATTAAGTACTCCATTATCGTAAACTCCACGAATACTATGAAAGTGCTTTGAATTTACGAAGGCAAAGGTACACGGACATAATGCCTATAGTAAAGCCACCTCGTTTATGACTAAGTCCGGTAGCCGCATAATTTTCACATCTTGCCACACTACTTATATAGGTTGCTACTTGACTAATATAGGTCTAGCAAGGAGGTTTGAAATAAGGTTCGGTTTTAAAATAAGGTTCCATAGAATAATTTTCTCGATCCTAATTCGTACTGCGACCAAAGGTATCACACGTACACAAAATCACGTCTTTATTCCCGAAGCGGTAGACAGAGGCATTTATTACACTCACATTTGGTCAGTCACTTTCGGCAGGCCTATGTCACTCGCCTAACAATCGCAAAAAATTCGTGACGTCAGCGACCACTTGAAATTGTAAGTCGGTAAGGGTTGTCTCTTGTTTGTGATACGGCATTGACCATAGAGTTGACATTGAGGCATTAACGTCATAATTACTGGTCAAATTATGCTGGTACTTTCCTGACAACCCTAACGTTCGAATTATGTTCTCTGTAAACAAAAGAATGTGCTTTAAGTTACGTCGGAGTGCAAATTTTTAGAACCTCACCCGTCTGTCAACAGGAGCACCGTTGCTGGTACAGGTTGAGTATTTCGCGTCTTAATAGGGGTGCCACACGGCCACATGACATTGATGAACGTCTAAAACGAGATTTCAGAACAATAACTATAGTTTGACAAAAGTCGTGACGCGGAAAAATTAAAGCATTGGCGGCAATCATTTGTGTCTCGGTTTCGAGCTCGCTGGTGAAAAGTACTATTGGATTCCAATAGTAGTTTTGACGACTAATGGGCTTGGCATTGAGCCTCCAACGATTGTTGCCAACGCTTTCATTTTTCAGCTCCTCGTCATGACTTTTTAGACAAACTATACATGCAGATATGTTAGTTCCGTAATCTGCTACGCGCCAACTTAAACTCGAAGATGTTGGTAAGGTCCCTTAGCACCCAAAAAGTATCCTATGTGTCAATGCTATCAATCCAGATGAAGTAATTACTTTATCCAAATGTTCACACCAACTGATTAAGACCCTAATAAGTATGCTCGGTCAGTTGACTGGAACATTCCTTCTATTAAAGGCTGGTATAAATATCAAATCAAATCAAAATATTTTTAATTAAATAGGAGCAGTTAATACACACCTTTTGGAGGACAAGAACTGATTCGATTACCACACACCCGAGAAAAATGGCAAGAAACTCGACGGGGTCCAAATTTTTTCAATGTAATTAATATACATAGTATACTTATATTATTGACTATAATATTGACTATAGCTGATCGCTGCAGCTCCGCCTGCGTGATTTAGTTTACTCGTTCCCGGTTACCGTGGGAACACATTACCGGGATAAAAAGTAGCCTATGTTACTCAGGGTGAATGTAGCTTTCCAATGGTGAAAGAATTTTTGAAATCGGCACAGTAGTTTTTGAGTTTATTCATTACAAACATACACACAAAAATACAAATCTTTCCTCCTTATAATAGTAGTGTAGATTACACACATGTATATTTATAGGCAGCATTTGAAGAATATTACTTATATTATATCCAGGCATTTTGTCATCAATAAAATCTTAAGTAATATACAGCCTAAGATTATCGTTTTTGCGATTCATTTTGTAAAATATTTTTGAAGTGACAAATTACCAAACCTTATTTGCTTAAAACATAGATAGAGATTAGTCTATTCATGTGCTAATTTTCATCCAAATCTGTTAAACGTTTTATACAAAACAAACATCTTTCACAAATTACGCACTTGAGATTGTACGGCTTCCAATTTATGTTGGTTATTTTAGGCTGTGAACTAATGTCTGTAAGGTTTCTTTGATACTTTGGGCGGCTCAAGGTCAAGTTTCTATCGCACTTGTAGGTTTTGGGGTTATTTGTACAATAGGTTGGCTAAAGGACTTATTACCCGGCGGCTACACGACTCGACGAGTAGCGAGGGAAATAGCGAGAAACATTGTGTGGCCACTCACTCGCCTCGCCGCTGGCCTCATCATTGTTCGTGATAAGATAAGACTTGCGCTCGAACCAAGATCACAGCGCTTAGATCTCAACTTATCACACACGAGTTATACTAGAGGAGCTAGTAGGGGCGCGTGTGGCCACTAGGAAAATATTCGCAGTAACACGAGCGGACATCGTTTGGCCGCAGCATTAGGGTTGAAAACAATAAACACTTGGTTATTTCGGTCCTGACGAAGTGTGAATGATTTACAACTCTGACGACCTTACCAATCCCTTGTGTAATATTAAACCGATGGACTATTTCAACAATAAGCACCAATCATTAGTTCTGTCACAGAAATAAAACCCGGCCAAGTGCGAGTTGAATGAAACAAAGAAAGAAAGAACGATTTATTATTCCACTAAACAAAACAAATACTTACACAGGTTACAAAGCAAGAGAATACAAAAAGTAAAAAATAAATAAAATAAAAATTTGGAGTCGCGAACGAAGGTTTACTTACGTTCCGTACCGTAGATTTTTTTGTGCCATAGACTAATCATACCACCTTCACCGTTTAATTTATTTAAATTCCATTCCAAGTCTCTTCTAATTCCTATATTATATTATGTAGGTATGTACCTATATAGCAATTAGAATGCATGACATCAACGCATAGTAATGACTGAAGCTATCAATTGCAAATGAGACGAATCAACTGTTAATTAAGCCCATAGAGCTAGGATCCTGCTTAGTACATTCTGTTTGGCGTGTCTATCTAAGAGATATATCTAGTATAATATAACCTATTTTGATTGGAACCTACCACTTCCCAAGTCAATTTGGTCCCATTTCGGTAGTTGCTGTGTCAATTTGTGAAGTATATTTTATACCATAGTATGATCCAGAATTAAGATCAAGGAGGTAATTCTGGTAAAACCTCGTAATACCTTGGTCCCAGGTCGACTCTTACCAGCTTGTCCAATCAAATTATGCCAACTTTTACGAAGACGCGACACGGACACGGGCGTGTCGATCACGTACTATACCTACTTTGCCAGATAGCTAGACAATTTGACAGACAGACAGACACATTTCACGCCTATATCCCGAGGGGGTAGGCAGAGGTGCATTACACACCCACAATGTGCCAGTATTTTTGTCCCACGTAATAGGGGGCAAGCCTATTGCCGTCACCGGGCACATTTATAATGGGTTATGTCCAATTTAATAAAAAGTATAGCTATATTGTAATTTTGAAAAAAATTGAAACCCGTTGCCTTGCGATGAAATGTTGATGGAAGACAACAAAATCTTACGTGCCAGCCGCTGTGGCACAGCCAATTAAAGTCCTGGGCGTCTCGGACAATTGACAATTTGCTATAGAGATACAGATTGCACGAGAGTTACTCGGTTCGTCCGACGGCGGGGCGATCTGTGATAGAGGAGGAGAGACGACATCTCGTGGGTGATCTCGACCGAAGCCTCGACAGTATCTCCCAATGGGGTGCCGAGAACTTGGTCGAGTTCAATGCCCACAAAACACAGGCGTGTGCATTTACAGCGAAAAAATCCCCTTTCCTTCCCCTACCCACTCTTCAGAATGCAATATTACCAATGAAGGACAATCTAGACATCCTTGGCATAGACGTTCGTCGAGAGCTCAATAACACAAAATACATTGAGAGATGTATTGGGCTAGCTTCGCGGAAACTAGGAATACTGAACAAGGTAAAGCGATTCTTTACACCGCACCAGAGGTGTCTGCTGTACAAAACGCAGATTAGACCCTGCGTTGAATACTGCTCTCACCTCTGGGACGGCTCCGCGAAGTATTTGCTGGACGCACTCGACGCTATGCAGCGACGCGCTGTTCGCATTATAGACTGTCCGGAGGTAACGGGAAGCCTTGAGCCGCTAGCCCAGCGCCGAACAATTGCTTCCTTGGCCGCGTTCTACCGTATTTACCACGGTGAGTGTTCTGAAGAGCTCTTCAACCTGATCCCACCCTCTCTCTTCCGATCCCGAACAACGCGTGCCGGGCAGAGATGTCACCCTCATACCGTGGAAACCGTCTTCGCGAGAACCGAGCGTTTTAAACGATCGTTTCTCTGCCGAACGATGGTGGCTTGGAACGCCCTGCCTGCGCACGTGTTTCCTCCTACATATAACCCTGGGCTCTTTAAGCGAAGCGTGAAGAGGCACATTACAGGGTCGTCAAGTTGAGGGCCACTCTCTATAGTATTCCTGTGTACTGTGAGAGTCGCCCTCAATTGCCAGACGTCGCCTCAGCTTACCATCAGGCGAGTGGCGTCAATTTGTCGACCTAAATATAAAAAAAAAAAAAAAAAAAAAAAAAAAAAAAAGAATTAGGTAGTTAAATATCTGAGTTTTATTCTTAAGGAATACCTATAGAAACAGGTTATTAATTCGTGGATCTGTTGCCCATTAATATGGGGAGGTTGAATGGGAGGGGTGAAGTTCCTTGGTGTGTGGAATGGTCAGATAGATCCCTTGATCACTCCGATATAGTCATCAGTCACGCTATACTTGACTTTAGGGAAACGTGTATGGTACTATGAAAGGAGTCAAGCGGTGCCAAAGTCTATTGTACCTACTTACTTCAATTTTTTTTTTACGTGAAATCCGCTTTCATTTTTCCAGATTCTTCGTTGTTTTGTACATTTGATCTGAAGCGTCTCCATTTTGTGGAAAATTCGGCTTTCGTCTGTCCATCTGACTGTATGTGTGTTTCGGGCTTGATCTCTACAAACCTTGGTAGAAGTATTCCTTTATTTAATATCTACTTATATTTTCATTGTGAGCATTTTTAATTGGGAGGAGGGGGAATGGGTGGAAAAATGTCCAAATAGTGCGTGTCGACATAACTTGGTTAGAAGGTAAATAAAGTTACTTATTTAGCTTTTTTTTTAATTCTGCGAGACCGCGGCCACTCCCATGTCCATTGCTGCGGGCGTCTCTGGTGACACTGAAGGCATTTCCAGTGGCGCCCAGCGGATTTGGCCACCGGTGTGGCCTCTTCAGGGTTACTTATTTAGCTAAAGCTTTCAGTCTCACAACTAAAAAATACACGTCAATAATCTACACAACAACCGACTTCAAATTACCGAAATGGGACCAAATAATTGTCGGCATGGGACAAAATTGAAATGGGACCACTTGGGGAGTAGCGCTTTTTATTTAAAAAAAAAATTTCAAAATCGGTTCACCCAGTCCAAAGATATGAGGTAACAAACATAAAAAAACATATAGTCAAATTGAGAACCTCAACCTTTTTGGAAGTCGGATGAAAATTGATTATATGCGACTTAACCTTCAAAATCCTTTGTAAGATGTTGCTTTCTTTGTTAATTTTACCTGAAAATAAAAAAGGCACATTAGAACAATATGCTACATATAGTTTCACCTAAATCTTAATCGGTATTGCGTTGTATGTAGATTAGATTAAATTAGATTAGAGAGCACGTTAAGCCGTCGGTCCCGGTTGTCATACAAACATCTATGGCAGTCGTTAGGTGTAGTTGGAGCCCTAAATCAAAAATCCGACCGGTCGAACTACAGAACTTCGATATCGCCCATGGGTTGTGGAGGTCAGATGGCAGTCGCTTCACGGGAAATATCGAAGTTCAGCCGAATCACAGTTAGACTGGAAATCCGACCCCAACTGAGTTGGGAAAAAGGCTCGGTGAATGATGAGATTAGATTAGAATAAACTTTATTGTACACCCCTTAAAAATCACAAGATACAACAAATACATATTTATTCGCTTTCGTTTATGAATTATAGCGGACGTGATTGATTAATTGAGGTAACTTCGCTGTTGTCCACAAGTACGTCGACCTTACTATACATATAATACTACGAAGGGCTACCAAACTCCTAACTAGACATGCGGGGACACTATCTCATTGTCTCATACATGTCAATGTGTTTGAACTCTGTACATTTAATCAAATTATTAAAATACTATATGTACAACACCCATTTAATCAAATTAACATCACGTTTGTTTAAATTTATAACGATTTCGGGACTTAAACGCGTAATTTACCTTCTGTTTGGCCTGATCGTTAATAGTCTAAAGAATTCAGAACGCGAAGTTTACAAAACAAAAATATAATGTTTTGTTCTGGTTTTTTTTAGTATTTTTTTTACAGAGGCAACAGAAATACATCATCTGTGTACAACTTTCTAACTATCACGGTTCATGAGATACAGCCCAAGACAGACGGACGGTCGGACGAATCGATCTAGAAGTTTCGGTACCTACTCTCGTACTATATGTAGATAATGTAGGTATAGTCTGTGGTTCCAAAGCCTAACAATGCCAACAAAATAAAATACACGTCAGAAATTGACACAACAACCGACTTTAATTTACCGAAATGGGACCAAATTGAACCTCCTCCTTTTTTTGGAGGTTGAAAAAGTGTTGAATCGAAGTCATAAAATCCAAAACAAAAATGTAGGTTAAGCACAAGGGTGGAGCTGCGAAAATCAGCTAGTCCTATTTAAATGGACTACCTCCTCAATAAAGTAAGACGGCGACAGCGTATACGACGACCGCGTTGGTCTATGAGTAAGACACATTAAAACGCAGTAGCATTGACTAAACTTCTTTACATCCAAGTTATACGTTTGAAGTTAAGCTGTCTTGTTACTTGAAGATGTTCTTAGATAACGCTAATGACCATTACTTACGTGTAATTTACCTTTATTGACATTCCCATTTGTCAATACATTGAAGTAATGTTAACTTAGAATGAGCAAAGTTAGGAATAATTTGGCAAAGTTATGAATTGTAACGACTTTGATAAATACACACACATCTCACAAATAAGGCTGCTTTTCCACAACAGTGCTATGCTACGTTACTATGGGATGCGTTTGTTATCTACCAATCTAATTCATTGGTCAACAGCCCGCATCCTTACAGCATACCTGCGTATCACCTCTCTGGTGGAAAAGTACCCTCAATGTTGGGTTCCACGTAACAGGAAGCATGCCTATTTGCCTTTTCGGGGAACTTGGAGTATTTTGCCAGAGTCTTGTATATCTCAGCAGGTTTTGCTAATTACTTTAAAACAAAGGCCCTCGACTTGAATATGTTTAATTTGCTTAGTGAGTTGACGAAAAGAAAGAACGGATGAACTATTAAACAATAGTGATGAAAGGTACAAACGGCCTAATACTAAAACGTCACTCAAATGTTTAGGAGCTGTTTAAATGCTTGAGCAGCATTTAAACTTATAGTCACCGCACACTAGACGCATGTCGCCGCGTCTTGTTGCGGCGTTGTCGTTTGCAATTGGCGTCTTGTCGTCGCGACTAGACGCGGAGCTGTCGCTAGCGTCGGCGACTAGTCGTTACGACAGACGTCATGCAGGAAGCGATCATTAGTAGTGGTGTATTCGAGAGAGACGGCTGTTGTTCATCTTGTGAGTTAATATGGAGCCTCTAGTTGCACTCGCCTTGGTGCTTATAATGCGAAGGCGTAGACGTAGAGTACGACGAATCCATCGCCGTTATTGGGTCCATCCAATACTAACCTCTCGCCAAGAACGTGGGCAGTTTTCTCTGCTTTTTGATGAGCTCAAAATGCACCACGAAAAATTTTTTAACTACTTCAGAATGAGTGTGAATTCATTTAAAGAGTTACTTTCCATACTACATGAAGAATTGAAACATGAATATACACGGCTAAGAAAAAGCATAACTCCTGCAGAAAGGCTGGCTATTACCATAAGGTTTGTAACTCAGTATTTTCTGTAATCACTAAATAATTCAGAATACTCAGGTCAAATAACTAGGTAGAGTGTTCGTAGTTATCTGATCATTGTAGGAATAGGTAGAAGCATTTATATACTACACTAACGGACCCGACAGACGTTGTCCTGCAAAAAAAGAACCAAATTGTGAATCTAAACCATTCTCGAATCCCCCTGAACACACACAAAAAATTTCATCAACATCGGTCCATTCGTTTAGGAGGTCAGTGACATACACGCGTATAGTAGAATTATATATATAATAAAATAGAGTTGTATTAAGAGATTAATTAAATTAAAGACCATACGATTAGGTAGGTAGGTATTTATATATTAAATAAGAATTTAACAAAAAATTATAAAGAAAATAAATAATTATTATTTAATAAAGATGGTGAGAATATAAAGTAATCTGCAAGTGAGTCGTTTTTATTTGATAGTACCGGATTCCAAGAGATTTCAAATCTCTTCACAAAGCTGTAGCGCGACTGTCGTCGTGTGTGCGCGTGCACGGCGCGTCTAAACGCGGCGACAAGTAGCGAGCGCGCGCGAGTCCCCTAGCTTGTCGTCGCGACTCCGCGACTCTGTCGCCAAGTGTGCGGAGCTTTGAACAAAATATATGAAATTGACGGCCGCAGCCTGTCGCCGCGTCTAGACGCCGAGCTGTCAATGTCGCGTGTCGCCTAGTGTGCGCCTGGGGTTAAATTTTTCATACAAAAACGTCACTTTTGAGTACCGCTTATTTGAGTGACGTCTCAGTATTCTGCCGATATGCCGGTTGTTACATAAGGATTATATGAACCCGAAGACAGCCCTATTTGTTCTGGTCGACCAACTGGGTCGACCAGAACCCGTTTCGATATGTGGCAACCGCCAAAGAAGAAAAAAAAGTTCATCAAAAAAATATTATTACCGAATAAAATACACACTTGTTTAAACAACACTAGCTAAAATCAGCTGATTCGGTCATCGATATCAAATAGGTAGTACAAATAATGCGCGCCTGTGAAAAGTCTACCGTCTCTCTCCTGGTAGGAACATTTTGTCTCTGTTTCGCACGATGCGCTCGGTCGCCCGGTCGGTCGCCGTTTGAAGTTTCCTAGAATTTTATTTAAAATTATTTAGCAAGGTCACAGGTCAGTTCAGTTGCATTCTTTGCTTTGTGCAGTGAGGTAGGTAAATAGTTGTTTAGTGTGTTAATTTGTGAGTTGTGTCAAGTTGTGTGTGATAGTGATTGTGTTTTGTGGTAATGGCTCTGAGTAACGAAGAGTATTACGAGATGATGCTTTGTGTAGGAGCATCAGAAGGCAATTTGAGCGCTGCCCGGGAGTTGTACCGTATTCGTTGATACCTAAAAATACTGTGTACGCAGTCGAGTGCGAAACAGAGCAAGAAATGAAATTATGGATTGGAGCCGCATTTAGCACTGTTACACAAGAAATGCTACGAGCTGTGCGGAGCAATATGCGCCGGTGAGTATCTTTGTGCATCGGGCGGGAAGGCGGCCATTTTGAACCTTTCCTGTAAACAGATTTTTCTAAAATTGGGGTGACTAAAACATATATTACTATCACTTGCACGTGGTGCACCTGTCGAATCATAGACGAGGTTCTGGGGAAACATAACTATGTGTTGGTCAAAATTTTATTTACATAAACAAAAATAATCCTTTCAAGGACGCCCACACCGCCAAGGGCATTGTACATACGTACCACGCGTTCATTGTCTAGTAGTTGCTACGTCAAGCCGTAGCGTTGGGACACGTTTGTTTTGATTTGAAATATCTTTTTAAACTTTTTGATGAACTTTTTTTTCGCCAAAGAAGTTGGCGATCGCCACATATCGAAACGGGTTCTAGTCGACCATCTGATGGGGCTGTCTTCGGGTTGATATAACCCTTACGTAACAACCTGTATAATTAAATCTAAACACAGCAAGAGAACCATGGTTCAGGGATACATCGTTAATTGGGAAATCCTACAGGTAGACTTATATAGATAATGAACATTAAATTGGTTACAAATTAAACTCAAATTAAATCAACCTTGTAGACTTCTATATAGACGGCAGATAAGTTTCAATATTACATCTCATTTTACCGTAGACGACCAGTTTATAACAGTAAACATGACTCATAAAACCAAATCACCGAAGCAATAAAACTTCTACCCTCACTAGAAAAAAATAAAACCGCCAGACACAACTCTATCTGCCCCTATCTCATTTGTGCAAATGTTGATGATAAAGGAAAGACAGGGACAGAATTTTATATATTCAGAATCGAAACAACAATAAATTCGCCAACAAAAATAGCACCGAGCGGTAACAAATTACTATCCGACCAAACATGTCTATACAAGATATATGAGACTTGTTGGCAAAGGGAAGTCGGTAGAAACCAATAAATATGTCCCAATAACTTGATTACAAGACTCTTTGATAGGAATAAATAGATTGGCCGAGCAGGTGGAGCTGGGGTTGAATCAGAAAGGAACCCAACATAAGTATTATATAAATGCCCATAATGGACAAATTTATTAACATTTCATTTCGTATATGGCACGCAATTCAATTAACATTCAGTACAAATGATTATTCTGAGTCCTTGGTGTATTAATAAACTAGTTTTTCCTGTAGGTTTGCACTAAACTTAATACCGTTTTTCAAGTTTATCGCCTACCTTAGTGAGCTATGCAATACTAGTAATAGTATTTTTTTACTTGAAATAGTAATTCCTATGCGCGTTTAACGGCTTTTTAGTGTTAAATGTTAAGACACGTTGAAGGTCTAGTTTCTTTACAACTATCGCTATTAGATTTTTTATCAATTTGAAAAGGGGCTAGATCTAGTTTTCTTGGACTGCATTTTGTTGATCATGATATCATTTCTGGACTCTTATAAGAGTATTTGAAAACTGCACGATGGAGGGAGATAGGCAACGAATAGATTAAATTTATTATAATACAGAATGCTACACGTGATAAAAGAGCTGGTTTTTATTTCGCACTAAGAATATCTTTGTCAACCAGCGCGGGAATACAATGCTACCATCTTACTGAGATCGTTACTGTGTCGTTATTAAACCAACTTAGTGTTACTTACTTGTGACCACCAGTAATAAAGTTAGGTAGGTTTTGAAATCGACGAGGATATTTCACCGACATGTGAAGTCCCGCTTTTGTACACCTTTATAAGTCCCTAGGTATTAACTAACACACTGGAAAAAGCTACATTTGGAAATATTTCATTGAGAAAATTCTCTTCATTCTATAAGTTATTTACTCGATTGTTTGTTACCTTTTCGCCTACACTCTGTAATTTTCCCTTCAAAAATTCGACGTATCTCGTTAAAATTCGACGTGACAAACTTGACGCCGTAAATTACTTAACCTTGACCTGAGTTTCATTACTAAGCAAAAGTATGACGCTTTAAACCACAGTTAAACTAAATCTCTACGGGATTCAACTGTATAACAAGAACGTGTGAAATCCAGGATAATATTTTAGACAACATTTCGAAACGAGTCGTTTCCCTGTGGGGCTTTGCCGCGTCAATTTCGTGACACTTCGACCCTAAAGGTGCAGAGGTACGGCCTAAATTATCTTTGGGACAACGAAAGAGGTCACCTCTCCGTGATAAATAGTCATGGGTTAATGGGACGGATGTTACAGGAATAGGAAAATGTTTTTGGGGTTAGATATTAACCTCACTTAATATAAAGCACACCAGTTAAAGTTTATATAAAGGAAACTATAGGATAATGACACAGACAGGCATATCACGTCTTTATGCCCGAAGAGGTAGATAGAGTCGCTTATTGCGGCCACACTTCGTCAGTCACATCGATAACACCCACGTAGCGAGAGCCTATAGCCGTTTCCAAGAACTAAACCTATTTGCCAGAGAGTCGTTCGTGTGTTAGCAGGTAAGGAGGTCCTGAAGATGTTGGTAAAGCTCCTTAGCATAGTATAAACATACAAAATCTCATCTTTATCCCCAGAGGTGTTGACAGAGGCGTTTGATAGAGGAGGACAGAGGTAAATTGATAATGTAGTTCTGTATTAAGTTAGCTGATGCCTGCTCCTCCCGCGTGGAACAATTCTCTCGTTACCACTTCAATACCATGGGCAAACGTATAACATAACGTAAGTAGAGTTTCACTTTATTATTATTAGTAATTATTGTATGAGAGTTGCATATCCACACATCAATCCATCAAACAAACAATCTTTCAAGTTTATAATAATAATGAGATCTCCAGCGGGTCGGTAATTTTCGGTAATACGAAGCTAACTGAACCAACTTTATCCAGTTTTACTGTTATCCCATTTGAAGAGTTTGAGATACAATCAACTAAAACACGCTACCGTAATTGTTTTTAAATTGCACATGGCTCATGGTCAATATTTCTCAGGAAAAATGTGAAATGAAATGTTGATGTAGAATAGAATAAAGTTTATTGTACACCAATACAAATATGCATATTGTTACGAGCCGGGGTTCTACGGAATGGAAAATGCCGATCAAACTACCACAAAACACTTTATTTATTACACCACTAATTTACACTTCACTATAAGCTTCACTGAACACTTTTATTCGCACTTGAACTCGCAGGTATAACTCGTATTATCGCTCTGGAAATACTGATCATCCGCCACCGAAGTGCTCCGCCTTTATAGTACGGTCATTACTCTAGATTACTCTAGAATCTTCACGGAAGAATTATCGCGAACATTCCACACCTTCGAGATGCTTCTAGATAACTCGTTACATAGAAGTACCTTGACAGAACATTCCAGAAAGACGTTACGTAGTAGTACTGCGATTTGCTACTAGATGGCGCTGAATTTGGTAGTCTTATTACTCGCTACGAGATGGCGTTACAATATGAAAACAATTTATGAGAATGTAAAAATGGCGGTCTTATCACTAACCAGCGATCTCTTACAGGCAAACCTTTGGATGGAAATAAATTGTTTAAACTATTATGTGAAATGTGGGTATTCATTGGTATGTAATTCTAGTTAATAAAACCGATGTCTCATTCTGGCTTCACTCGGTTGGTAATTTTGTCTACATATCTACATACATACCTAATAATCACACCTGTATTCCCGAATAAGTAGCAGTAGCGCTTTTCGCCAGTTAAACTTTGCCTGGCTAACGTTATATGGCGGTACCTAAGATCTTGGTGACACCACTATGCAACCATAGTGGTCTCCTCAACGTGGTATTATGTATTTAAAATGTACTAACTTTGAAACAAAATTGAGGTTTCGCTATAAAAGTACAAATCTTTCCACCTTGACTTTATACGAGTAATATCAGTAGGTATAGCTGTATGTTCTGAAGCAAATTCTAGTAGGTAGAACATACGTGGAGGCTGTATGAATTAATGAGTACCAGTGGACTTAGAGGACCTCGTTGCGACACATCTGTGATGCAGTTGCAAATTGCTTTTGTAGAACTATACCAACATACCTACGTACATACACTAGAATCTCGTTTCTATGCAAAATACATGGATGGTATAATGTAGGAAAATGATCATCATTAGAAAATTGTGTTTTAGTTTAGTTTAACTACCAACTTTTAAGCTTTCAGGATTCATCTATATTTTAAATTCAATTTTAATTTAAATCAGTCATCTATATTTTAAATTTTGGGTTAAGTTTTTTTTTAAATGATATAAGGCAAAGTGCACAACCTGACAGGAGAGCTATTTACCCATCGATAACATAGTTTAAACAAAGTCGCTTTTCCAAAGTATGCTTAGATCTTTTAAACTACGCAAAGGCAAATTTTAATGCATATTTCACCAGTATAGTCCGAGACGCCCAGGACTTTAATTAGCTGTGCCATAGCGGCTGGCACGTAAGATTTTAAAATACAATATAGCTGCTACTTTTTATTAAATTCATTCAGCCATTTTGGACATAACCCATTATAAATGTGCCCGGTGACGGCCATAGGTTTGCCCCCTATTACGTGGGACAAAAAATACTGGTAAATTGTGGGTGTGTAATGCACTTCTGCCTACACCTTCGGGGATATAGGCGTGATATGTGTGTTATTGACTGAGGGAGCGAAGCGACCGAAGTCTCCGTTTCAACTTGCTGACTGGGGAGAATTTCTTTCGTCTGTACACATCTCTACATCTACGGGTTCTGTCAGATCATGTTTGCGGCCGTATTTATCAACCGATTTTCATGAAACTTTACACACACACACTCCTTGCTTACAATGAATAACATGTGAATGATATTTTTTGTATTGGATGAAAAATGAAAGAGTAATAAAGAAAATTGAAAAATAAATTTTCTAAACAAAGCTCCCGAAGTCCACGGTTCACAGAACCACTAGTATAGTATACTAGTGGTCGCCCGCGACTTCGTCCGCTAGGTAATTTGGATTTTTCCCGTTCCCGTCGCGACGCGTCATATTTTGAACAATTTACACAATATCTTTATAAATTATTGCCTATGTGTTATTCTGATATATAAGCTATATTATTGTAAAGTTTCATTAAAATCCATTCAGTAGTTTTTACGTGAAAGAGTAACAAACATCCATCCATCCATACATACTTTCATACTTACACACTAACAAACTTTCGCGTTTATAATATTAGTAGGATAATACTATGTCACAGCCGCGGGCGTCCGCTAGTAATAAATAATTTGTGGTACTTCGAGCACCTGTTATAGGTTATTAACATATTACCATGTAGTACTATTCCCTTTAATCTGCCATTATATGGACCTGCTTGTTTCCTATACGAGTAGAATAAAAAACGTGTTGAGTTACTTTCCTTGCAGACTGCACATTTATACCATCGTGTCAAATTCTGCTTTTTTTGCTTGAGTAATTAATGGATGTTCATACACGTACGGTGAGTAGTGAGTTCAGCAAACATATAATTAAATATTGTGTACACGTTAGAACTTAATTGAGCGCAGCGAACATTACAAGTGAAACTCTTTATCCCTCGCAGAAACATACGTAAACTATATATAAAAATACTAGCGGCTTCGCCCGCTTGACATACTATATACCCACACAAAACCCTTCTTCGAGAACTAGACTATCCATTGGTAATAACCGCATCAAGATCCATTGCGTAGTTTTCTAGAGATCTAAACATACCTACATAGGGACGGACAGACTTTGTTATACACTATGTTATGATTAAGATATAAATAAGAAAATATTTAACCGAAAGGCATATCTGTTAGTAGATGTACCGTGGTGCGTGTAGAGTCAGAGAGACAGAAAGCGGTTTGGGGCCCGTAAGTCTTGATGGGGCATACAAAGCAAACCATGAAACTAACAGGCCCTAGGTCCGGGGCCCAAATTATCCTCTTGCACAATGACTGGCAGATAAGTCCCCACAAATATAACCTTTGCCATAGATCGACAAAATGCCTAGCAAAATGTGGACAAATACATCTCTAAAATCCGGGCATACATGAGCCATGAATACAATTTATGATTATGACTAAGACTACGGCAGTTACACATTTTTATAAGTAGTGATTTCGAGAAAGTGCCATTTACACGCAAATTTACATGGGTCACGCATTTTAGCTGTAATATAAGAGACCATTAACGTATGAGTGTTACTTTTTATGAAAGTACCCGTTTTCCTTTAGCAATTTTATCATACAAAATCTCGCCTAAATATTTTAAGAAAAATATATTATACAATTTTTATTAAAATTTACAAGAATTCAAATTATGAGGTTGCACATAAATAGACTCCTTGCTCATTGGCCAGAGAAAAACTTAAATAATTTTTTTATAAGTTTTGAATAAAGAATTCGCCCTTCCGGAACGTTCTTAATTTGAATAAAGAATGTAGGTCGCTACTGCGTTGAAAATAGATGTGCAAATATTTATGTCTAAAAGGGTTACAAATAAATTAAGGTGACCTCTAGTAAGGGCATGGCTGACCCTTTGGCGTCGAGCAAAGTGTCACGGTAATGAGACAATACAAATACATAAAATGGGAATGTTACGTTTTATTTGGGTGTGACTTGTTACGTTTTCGGTTAATATGTTTATTTGACAAAAGAACCATGTAATTATATTATTATGTCATTTAGAATATTTTCAAAAAAGGTTTGCAAGTAAATTAGGTACATACCTATTCTATGTATTATATACATGAATGGGCGTTTTCACATTGCACGATAACGACACACGATATCGTGACGATATCGTAAGTAGCAGCACTAACTTTAAGGTAAGAGTGTAAATGATAGTGACGACATCGTCACGATATTGTGGACGATATCATCACGTTATCGTGCAATGTGAAAACACCCAATGGCTTTTAAGTGAAATTGTGTGTGCGATAACAGTGCGTTAAGTTTTAACATGAGATTTCGAGGTTGAGTTACCAATTCCCACAGGAAAATCAGCTGTTAATAACTTTTCTGCCTTAGTCCACTAAAATCCACCAAAAACATACATCATGGACCAGAATCTCATTCTAAAAATTAACGCACTGCAACAAATTTTCAAAACATTTTCATATTACAGCAAGAGACAAGATGCCCAGAGTAAAAATATAGTTTTATACCTAAGTAATCTATATATATATAGAAATGGGGAATGTAATTTTTGTCCCCTCTTAGCTCTCGAGAACTGCTTATGCTCCAACGATGGTTAACCCCTCTATGGATAGCCCTCGATCTGGAGGCAAGCCAAAAAATCTAAAATTTGACCTAGCCCTAAAGCGCGAACACCGTACTAGATTTTTCAGAAAACTTGAGTGAAACATAAATAGGTACGTGCCTACTCTTGAAATTACTCCGCGGATTTCGTAATGAATTCTAGTCTGGTCTAGTCTATGCGTAAACAAAGTTTAATGAACATAGACAACGTTTTTTTTTCTTTTTTAGAGCTCCGTACCCAAAGGTTAAAACGGGAACCCTATTAAGAGCCATTTCACGTTTTCGCACGAATTTCTAATATTTTGAGCTCCTAAATTACCATAGTCTGTAATAACTAGAAGTTATTGAATATGCGCAAAAATTGGGCCAAGCTTTCGTGTTGACGTTTAATGTAACACATTTACTAAAAATAACTTATTTGATCTATAGTAATCAATTTCCCACAAGCATTTTATTGAAAAACGGGCGCAGAGTTGATTTCAGAGTCGTATTTCAATCAAAAATACTTATAAATTGTGTTTAAAAAAATACATAAAGCATTGGATATATATTTTAATCGTCATTTAATGTAACAGATGATTGAATTGTATTATAATTATTTAGTCAAAAAATAAACCATTCGGCCAATTTTTGAGTTTAACGTCGCAATTTGATCGTGATTTTTGGTTTAAATACACAGTAATTACAAAAATAAAATTATTCCAAAATAAACTACGTTCATTAGAGAACCGATTTCTGCAGTAATATAGGAAATTCTTGCATATACTTTGTCAAAATATTTATATAACTTCAATCGAAATTACAATAAATTACGATACACAAGTGGGCACAGTACTAAGACGGCGCATTTTGTAAAATGGCTCTTAAGTACTGAGACTTCGCAGTCCGTCCGTCCCGTCTGTCTTGGGCTGTATATCTCATGAACGGCGATAGTTAGAAAGTTGAAATTTTCACAGATGATGTACCTATTTCAGTTTCCTCTTTAACAACAAATACTAAAAAACAGAATAAAATAAATATTTAAGGGGCTCCCATACAACAAACGTGTTTTTTTTTGTCGTTTTGGTACGGAACCCTTTGTGCGCGAGTCCTGATCTCACTTGGCCGGTTTTATCAATTACGTACGAAACTTTGAAACTTTGAAATTGGATTGCCATTTGTTTTTGATCAATAATTAGGTTTAATAATATTATCGGTCTGTCGGCCATCTTTTTATCCTTTTCTTGGGGTTATATTCATCCTAAGGAGGATTTTGCAATTTAGAACAGAGATTAGTAATTTTATGCAGTAAGTAATATACAATACATAAAACTGTTAAACATTACCTACAAAGATATGATGAAAATTAGATTTATTTGAGGTTGACTAATTGGATCATTTTCGTTTATCAAATAAGACCTTTGTTGTCAAATTAAATGATTTAATTGTGAATATGGGTTAGGTTTAGGTTACATGATAAATTGACAATGTGCACAGCCACATTCCGCCTTACGGTATGCAAATACATAAGTTAGTGATTTGAAACAAAAGAACAATATAATTATTATTATCTGTAATTTCAAATAAAATCATGCCATAAAATCCCAAAAAGAAAAAAAATGTAATCCCGCCAAAAATCATAGAGTAAATCTATGAAAAAAAAACTTTAAAAGTGAGGTCTCATCTTATTTGTCTTTGCTGTGTTTCTGTTTACAAACAGCTTTGTGTAAGATATCATAACATTACATAGATTTCCGTTGGGAATTTGTGGGTCTTCCGTTTATGAACTTGTTTCTCATTTCGTAAAATCTGTCAAAACGCAATGTGTACCTTTTTTTTCTTATTGTGAAGTCGGTGAATCGTTTAATATTTTGCATAATGCTGGAATATTACAAGATACCTTTTCACATAATTATAAGGTAAATACACAGATATTAGTTTTGTGTAAAACTAATGGTGAAAAGTACAACACGTATATGTACTTATTTTAGTATTATATATATTGTACGTTATTCTGTGTAAATATCGTATATTTGACAAGTAAACTATAGTATCAGTACTTTAATCTCCTAACAAGGTTTGTCAGGGATTGAGAGACGAATCAAAGCATTATCGGCAAGGCTCTCTGTTACAAATTGGGTTCACCAACACCGAGAAGCACTACACACTCCACTTTGAACTCCTACGAGCATTCGAATATAACCGTATATTTGATATAAAAGCCAGGTACAATGGCAAGTTATGTTGAGTTCTAGAATTAAAAGAACCCCTTGTTGAAAGTTGGCTTCACGTGAATACGAAGCAAATATACATCTATCTATTGATTTAATCATTTATGTTTACAACTTTTTACAAGTTTATTTTCTTTTAATAATTATTATTTACTGTAACTTTTATATTATTTAATATTATTGTATCGAGCGTCTCGTATATCAGCACTACTGTACCGTGTGAATCCAATACACTGTAACTGCGAAATACGGATTTAGAAAAAAAAAAAAAATAAGTAAATCTTTTTCGAAAATTACTACATTGTTATGTCAAAACACTGTATCCTGCAAATCGTTGGCGTTTTGCAGGATATAGTGTTTGATAACATTTGATGGGCATGATGACATTTGGTATGAAGATCCTGGATACATAATATTGGCCTTTATAACCCGATAATAGGTTTCCATCTCCTGTTATACCGTATACGATAAACTTATGGGTTGAACTGCCCAGTGATATAAAAAAATGCGTCAAAGACAAAGGGATTTAATTTATACCACGGATAAAGGCCAACTCCAAATACAAAGGTATAAAGTTTGTTTGAATAAGGCAAAAGTACGGGCTTTTTGTACTTCAGGGAAAAGGCTGTTAGGTTCACTTGATTCCCAAAAGAATTCTCATTAAACTGTCTTGCATTGAAAACTGATGAACGTCCGGACTAGAATGGAAGTTGAACCCGCTACTGGAATACTGATGAGACTTTGTATTTAACTCATTTATTGAGTTAAATGACTTATTTTCGGGACATAAAACCTTTTAGTGGACCACAGATTTGTTTAGTTTGATACTGAACGTGTTACAATTTGCGATGTAAGTATGACCACGCATGTTACACGAAGGAGCTGGCAGATAAATATTATACGCCAGGAAAGGTTAGCATCACAAACTTAATATCCATAAAAATCATTGACTATTGGTTATTTTACGTCAAAACTATTAAATTTTGTAAATAAAAAATACCAAATATTACGCAGAGAACTATAGTCACTCCACTTGTTCTTAAGTGACTTACCTAATACATGGACCAGCAATATTATTAAAAATATTTTATGCGTACCCACTTTTATTTTCCTTTGTGACAAACGTTTTAACAGAAAAAGCGGAGAGCCTGACGCATTTCTTCTAATGCAAACAAATCCCAGGCTTAATTAAAGAGCTGTTGTCGTCTTAAAAACTCATCCGACAACGCTAAATGCGTTTTGGTGGCCGCCATTTTGTCTTAATGGAATGGTTGTACAATACTTAAACGTTAAGAAAAATTGCGTTTTACTGCGTCACGAGCTGTGCTGATGAAATTGGCCAATAATGACCTCCCATGTTCCAGAAAAGTCTTTGACCCATTTCTTTAGCCATTATTTTATTACACGTAAACGGGATTCTTTCTTGTTACGAACGAAATTCGCGAAACAAAAGATTAACTAGACAAAAATATTTTTATCAAAACAAAGGACGAAGGACATAAATCTCGGATATAGGTAGGATAGAGATAGGTATAAACTATGTGAATATTTATCGGCGTTAATGTAATTTTGACTCTAACTACCTTCTTCTACTTTGGTTGGTACCTGTACCTACCTATACTTCGAAGGATATTATATACTTACATAATACAAAATGTAATAGTATTAACACAATATAATAATCACAAAATAATTGTAGTCGCCATCAAAAGTTAAAAACATACAAGGCTGTATGATATTAGGTCTTTCGCTTACCTCATAAAAGATAAAAACAGTCACAAGAACAAAATGGTGGGACCTTGTCAAAAAAAAACTAAACATGTCGATGTATTCATAACTTTATATCTTCTACGTCGTACAAGTAAAAGCGTAGCTAAATATGTACAACAAATACGGTGGCTCTAGTTGGCTTATTTGTAGTAAACATACGGTAGTCTCGAGTTTTGCAACTTGTTTGTCGAGTATGTTTGGAACGTTCAAACTATGTGCAAACAGTGATATGCTCGATTGTGACTGCCGTTTCAGTATACTACCTTCTTAATGAGATTGAAAAGCGTATAACTATTGTTTTACAGTCAGCATTTATCAATTCGCCACATTTTAACTCATTGTTAATGTTTACCATCAGTTATCCACGGAATTTCAAGACGCATACAACCACAAAAATTCGGTATTGTGAAGTCCTGTCACAAAAAAATTCAGCGCCAGCGGTTATTCTATCTAGTGGACATAGATAGTCCGAGACGCCAAGGACTGTAATTGGCTGTGGCATAGCGGCTGGCACGTAAGGTTTTGTTGCCTTTCATCAACATTTCATCGCAACGCAATGGGTTTAATTTTTTTTCAAAATTACAATGTAGCTGCTACTTTTTATTAAATTCATTCGGTCATTTTGGACATAACCCATTATAAATGTGTGTGAGTTTAGTGATATGTAACCTCTTTTGTGGCTGTTGGAATTTTGGTTTGATTTTACAGACTAGTTAAAGATGTTCTATAGTGCCCATTAACGGCAATGGGCTTGCCCACTATTACGTGGGAACAACAAAATTACTGGCAAAGTGTGGGTGTGTAATGCTCATTTGCCTACTCCTTCGGGATATAGGCGTGCTGTATGTATGTCTGTGTGTAATTAATGAATCCTGTTTTTTCCTACAACTTCCTACAGTTTCTAACATCAGTTGCTAATTTTACAGTACAGATACCAGACTCTACAGACAGACAAATGACGTCGACTACTTCATTATATTAATTTTAACCATTTCATCAGTTTAGTCATTGTTATTAATAAAAAAAATGAACAAGACACCACTATAGCTCAAGACATCTCATTTTGTGATCACATTGTGTTAATATCGCGACTTTCGGCGTCGCCAGAGCGCCATCTACCGGTACTTGAAGAACTAACTACTTCTAGTCCAGCCCAAGACTATAGTTTTTGTGATTCATATTATAAAATTATAAAAGAAAAAGTTAGCATACTTCTGCTTATAAATATATTTAAAAAAAATTGTTTTGAAACTTAATAGATCTACCTATACAGAATAGGTGCAAATATTCACTTAACTACGTTCTACGAAAATTTAAAGTAGATACTTTGATTGAATACAAGAGGATGTATGAAAGTATAACGAAGTCGTGCGAAGTAAATCCATCTAAATCTGAGTCGTTGTAGACTCGGCTAAGGGAGGATTTGACCCGTAAGGCCTCCTTGCCATACTTTCATTACGTCCTCGCTTAAATGGGACAAAGCTTTCTGAGCGTTCAGAAAAGGGCGTGGGTGGCGAAATGTTTAAGAAATAATTTTAACTTAAATACTAGGGCGGTTCGCTGGAACGCGGGCGGTTATATCAAAATAATAATGACGGAGCTGGCGGAATCTTAACCTAACCCAGGTAGGGTTAACCTAAGCTAAAAAATAATAATTAAAAAAACACTTTTCAACTATGGCGCGAGCCAACAATTAACTTTCAAATGCTGCATTTAAATTTCGCGCGCGAGGCAAAAAATTTTTTAGCACTGTCAAAGGCATGTTTCTTTAATGCTTAATAATTCAAAAACTATAAGAGCCACATACACTAAAAACTATACAGCAAACCACAGGCTTATATCTTTATGCCAAATTTCAAGTTGATAGGTTAAGAGATGCGCCCGCTATCGAGTCGCATACATTCTTGATTAAGCCCATCGTTGTGAAGACTCTGCAAGGTCCGTCTTAAAAATACTACCAATACAATATTAAACGAGAATATCGTGTCGTCAGCAAGTACCGTTTTAATTGTACTACAGTACATCTAACTGTGATTTTCAAGTAAATAACAGCCGCTGTTCTTTTTAATTTCCGCCCCAATCAGGTACTTACTAGGGTAACGCTCGGAAGAGTTTGAGAGTCAATGATACGTCAGGAAATTAAAAAAAAAATGTTATTTGGGTCACGTGACCGAAATTTACTGCGATATCATTGGTTATCGACTGAAGTCGACACTACCATGGTCATAGAGCAAGAGACCTCCTTGCTTTGCTCTAAACAATAAATTAGAACACGAGATAACAATACGTTCTTGTTAATTAATTAGAATTGAATTGTATTGACGTCTTTGTTTGCAAACTGATATGGATAGCGAATCTAAGCGTGACCTTGAAATGTGACTGTTATACGAGTATCAAAAAGTTGGTACAAACTCAATCGATACCAAGAGTTACTTTGATTGTGGTTGGATTGGGTTATGGCTGGGTTTAGAATTACGAGTGCAAAGTCCTACAAAGATATTTAGCGAAGTTTAAATTGTAATAACTTTGATAATAATCCTGTGATTATATTTAGTATTTACGCAAGTTTCAGGAATAGATGATGCTTAAAACTAATATAAATAATTGAAGTGTAAGTACATAGAGTCGATTTATTATATTCCTGCCCAAAAGGTGAAATGGGCACCTTATTACTTGAGACTTCGCTGTCCGTCCGTCTGTCTTGGGTACAGCCCCAACATGAACTGTAATAGTTAGAAAGTAGAAATTTTCATAGATGATATATTTCTGTTGCATCTACATATAACAAATAATACTAAAAAAAGCATTTAAAAAATATTCAAGAGGGCCCTGTCCAAAAAACGTGATTTTTTTACAGTTTTGGTATGGAACCCTTTGTGCGTGAGTCCGACTCGCACTTGACCGGTTTTTTTATAACTAATAACTTAGTTATCATGTTTTTTAAGCACTTGATCGTATAGCATTCGCATTATATCTTCCAGCTAAGCTTAAAGAGCTTGTGAGAAATGGGCTTACCCCTCACAGTAATTATAATTATCATCTTTCATTATTATCCTTCCTTCATTCAACGTAATTAAGATTTATATTATAGGATTATTATTAGTTTATATATCTATATATATGTATTTGTGTATAATCTGGCGTACTTATTTTGTATTTTATTTGTGTAACATAGATCCACCTACGCACACATAAGACTAATTCTACAAAGCATTTCCTTCCCTTGGCCCACTGGAAGAGATTTCTTGTGAAATAATTGGTGCCTTTGTACTCAATCTATCCTTATTGTTCATTCTTGTTATTTTATTGACATCTGTGTACATAAATAAGTTTTAAACTTAGACCAACACAGGTCCGAAATGCGTTGCTCTGTGGTTCTAATTGAAAAATGCTCAGGCCGCAGAGGTTTTATTTAGTGGTGAGTATGGAACATTTGTCTTGGCTGTATTATGGTTTTTACGAGTGGTTATGGATTATTTTCTGTTGTATCTTTAATATGTGGGACCAAGAAAATTACTGACAAAGTGTGGGTGTAGAGCACTTCTGCCTATTCCGTCGGGGCCTGTTGATATGGAAATAATAAAGAGTGTTACTTACCACAATACCAATTATTACAGTCTACAAACTCAAGTGTTTTATACCAAGGTAAGTAAGTTAAAATTAACACGTTACCTTAAAGCCTTATTTAGCCATAAACAGGCAATTATAAAATCTTTAAGTAAAATAATAATGGTAAAAGAATACCACCATCGCTGACTGGGGAAACTACGAAGTCTATAGTAATGATAAGTATTGTTTAATGCTGGTTTATTCCAGTTTATTTAGACACTAGCGTTTCGTTAGAGCTTCGAATGAGTTGTCAATTTCTATAGTTATCCCATGTTACTAAGTCAAGTCATACATGCCTCTACAACAGGGATTACAATATATACATTATGGTACACGGCCTTATGGTACGGCCCTACAACATTGAAACTTATTGATTAACAGCAAGCTCATTTTTCGTAAGTATCTGTATTTTACCGAGTCCTACAACTATTTCTAAAAAAAATCTCAAATAGCTAAGAGAGTAATCCAGTTAAAATATTCGGAACATAATGGTAAGGTTGCATTCATTCGTAAGGAGCTGCAAATTGGTGCAGGTCTTAGGTATTTATAAATCAAATATACTCGTAAATCGGTCATTATAAATGAAATATCAAAAGTTCCCATCGATCCGAATTGTGCTAAAAAATTATTCAATACGTTTCAATGTTCTAGGGCCCATGTACTATTATATATAATTATGTAAGTACTAACAATATTAAATGCTGAATGGAGTCAGGCGTTACCTGGCGAAAGTCCATGATAAAACAATGGAGTATATGATGCAAGAGAACAGCTGTTCTCTTTGGAGACAGTTTTGAGAATGCCTCGTGAGTAGGTGAAACATATGTCGACGTTTATAATGCCTTCTATTTAGCGAAATTAGTGCAATTATATAAAAATCCAACATCATATACTCCATTGACTAACAATATTTACAAAAACATCGTTTAAAAAATCCTCCACATGATTGCCGACAATACATAGGTACCTACATACTTAGTTGGACATAATACATAGGCACTGAACAGACCGGGATAAAACTAGTATGTATGTATAGAGAGAGTACAATTGTTTATTATTGACGTTTTATATTATACTAGCAACCCTTAGCGCAAACTGCGCAAGTAATATTTTTTTTTTTTTACTTTTTGTCAAATTTCTAATCTTATCGCACCACTTGAAACCACGACCTTTCCAACGGTGTGCCACACTTGACTGTGCGACTCTTAGTTTAGGTGGAGAAGCGGCTTCACTGGCGTAATAGATTATTTCTCAAAAATCTTAACACCGCCATGTAGCAAGTTGTCATAATAACGCCATCTAGTAAGGCGAAATTAAACACAACGTGTAGGCTCAAACAGGCACATAACATACCTACATTTCAAAAATTCTGGATCCAATGCTACATTATACTTGAGTAAGGCTGTGTTTATTATTAGAAAATATAACCTATCACCCATGCAAAGCCAGGACATATCGCCAGTATAAAATCTAAGCTTTATAAGGAGGCAAGCAGCCGGTGTCAATGAATAATCGATTCAGTTAATTACTAGGCAGGTGCACGGATGGAAGACTAATTATATCTACTTACTCTTCTTAACTACAATAATTTGCATTATAGAGACACTAGCGACCCGCCCCTGCCGCACTTCATATTATTATAATTACACGACGTATGCCATATCAGCAATGGATACATTTTTAAACTTGATTACACCATGCCGCTTCTGCAGCCACTCGTCTGTGATCGGTTTCACCGCCGCGATGGTGGTGGTTCCCCATTTTGGTTGCTCACCCTCCTGGCACCCTCCTGGCGGAGTTGGGCCCGCTGTGCCTCCAGACGCAGGCCTGTGTACCCTCTCCTGCGCCTCTTTAATCCATTGAAACAATGACGCAAGGGCTCTTGCTTCCAGGTCGCATGGAGGGGTCTCGGCTAAGAGACATACAGTGGATGCAGCCTTTAGGGAGATCGTGCGGTACCTTCTATTATCTTGAGGACCAAGGTCTTCAATGGTATATTTAAAATAGACACGTTATTGGCCGTCAATCTACACGCCCATAGGGCCATATTTCGGATGATCCCCAGGTACAGTCTCCTGCAGGAAGTCGCGTAAGGGCCTAACACTGATTGCATAAACACGGTCCATTTATCCCAGGAATATGTTCCCATGGGGATTGGGAACTATGAAACGGCTCCACTCAGATGAAGCCGCGGGCGTCTACTAATTAGATACCTATGCAAAATAATAAGCAGGTGTCGTGTTGACAACCCTAGCGTTATTATGATACGTTCATTCATTCACTCACCCAGGTATATGGAGCGTGCGATATCATTCATTAGGTAGTTCACGTGCTCAATGCGCAATATCCAACGTACCTAAGTATGGTATACCGTAAATAGAGAATACAGTAACGGTATCGATAACTATTTCCGTTATCGGTTGCGTACACGTCACTGGGTTTTAGCGAAACAATAGTTGTGCTTTTGCACTGAATGACAAGTCAAGTAAATAAATGACATATTTTTCACACAAAATCACGTTCAATTCCCGAAGGGGTCGACAGAGGTGGTTATTACACCCATATTTCGCCAGTCACTGTGTTGGTCCCACGTAATAGGGGGCGAGCCTAATGCCGTTTCTACGCACTTTGAGTATTCTTGCCAGAGGTTTTTCTGTCTGACGGCAGGAGCGACGCTTGCAGTCAAGGGCGTAGCCAGGATTACATCAAGGGGGGGGGGCAGACCTAATCCTAAAATAAATCGGGGGAGGGGTGAGCATTCCCCTAAAGGGGCTAAACCTGGAGCCCCCCTCCCCTTAAAAAGGGGGGATATTCAAAATATTAAACATGATGTCAACCTTATTCTTTTTTAAATCCGCGGCCGCACTACGTCCATTGCCGAGCGCCTCTGGTACGCACTAAAAGAATTTCCAGTGGCGCCCGGCGGACCATGGCCACCTGTGTGGCCCCTGCGTGGTGGTCGGGTTTCACCCCGCATCCTTGGTGTCGGGTTTTATCCCGCATCGGTGAGTCCACAACGCACTACACATCTTGCCGAGCTGGCCCGAGCCAGCTAGGGGAAGTTATTGGAGGTGTTGGCGATGTCAAGAGACATCACCAACACCACCTCGCCCCTGCTTCCTCCGTCAGGGTCTTTGAGCAACTCGATCGGCCGGCAGCCGGACGGTGAGTCCACTGGCCGCCCCGGTTTCCGAATCAGGACCAGTTTCCCCGTCTTCCACACCTTGGGAAACTGGCCCCTTTCGAGGCATTCGCTGAAGAGCCCGCCGGGCAGTCGAGGCCTGAGTTCATTGAGGGCCACGACCCATGCACAGCCCGGAATGCCGTCGGGTCCAGGGGTGGTGATTTTCCGGCGACTGAGCCAAAGTACCACTGCTCCTAACTCTTTGACTTCGGGTACGTCGTCTTCAACGCTGCTATCCGCGCTGGGCGTCTAAGACCGAGCCATGCCCGGAGGGATGTGTTCCTCCGCGCTCGTCGGAAACAGAGAGCCCAATACCTCCAGCTGATCCGGCTGGAGAATCTGGGTCAGTGGGAGCGCCCTCGGTCGGAGTTTACCTCTGACCTCAAGGAACGGGCGCCCCCATGGGTTCAGTGGCGCTCCAGGGTCTCCAGGAGCTCCTCGCGGGCTGATGATGGCAAGACTAAATTGAAAGCATACATTTGAAAAACTTCCATATACCTATCAGATTTTTAATTAATACTGCTCTTCAGAAATTGCACAATGATGAAGGTGCAACGGGCGACACTTGCACCACAGAATCCACAGATGAGAATGAAAAAGAATTTGATTATTTCTTCAACTAAATGTGCTTGCACTTTTGCACTACCCTTCCCGGCCTCGCCTGTCGTGTTCGACACAAGTGCTATACCAGGTGGTGACCCCAACAGAAAGCTCAGTATAGTCATCCCATCCCGCGTAAAAAATCCAGGAAGTGAATACATTTTGAGTTGCGATACTGCCGCATTGCTTCTATTATTTGTTTTTGTCGTTTCTTATCCTTTCTTATTAGATTTATTTCATAATATTAACAAACGGGTTTATGAGTATTCTAGCTAACTCTATGCTATACTATAACATAGAGTAGAGACTCGTAGGGGGTGGCCGCAGCCCCCCCCGCCTGTACCTGGCTACGCCCATGCTTGCAGTTAAGGATGAATTGGGCAGTGAAGATATTATTGGTTATTTTACTAGATAATAATAACATAGTGTCGCTTTCGCGGTCTGTCCGTATCTATGTATGCATCTTTAAAACTACGCAACGAATTTTGAAGCGGTTTTCACCTAAGTATAGAGTGGTTCTCGAGAAAGTTTTTAGTCCCTTTATATATAATTTTTCAAGCGGGTAGAGTCAGACAAAACATTCATTGCTGGTAATTCATTACGAGCACGTTGTTATTTCATTGCAATCCGTAGAATCGTCTATTGGTGACTAGTACTAGTATAGTAGGTACATACATAGTCATTATATTACCTACATAGATACGAATTACGATGTTACTAGGCTGCAGAGGTCAATCACTTGAGGCTATCGGCAGAAACATAGGTAATCTGCTGAATTAGATTGAAATGGATACTGGCTGACCGAATACCTGGGAAATACTTACATACCTACTTGAATTTAATTGGAGTTCGTATTATTCGAATTTCAAATTACCACAGTAAAGATTAAAAAGAATATAATATTATAGAGTGATAGACCATAGAGAAATTATTAAAATGTCAACCCTACGAAAGTCAAAGTTGAATGATAAATGAAAAAAAAAATTGGAAAGGAATAATTCTATTTGATTACCTATGTACTTATATGACGTGGTTTGTTTTAATTCTAACCGAAATGACTGTGCCTACATTCTGATAGGATTTCCCTTCCGAGGGCGACTTAAAAAAAGTCTACCCGTCAAATCCCGAGTCACTGTTCAAATCCTTAAAGTCTCAATTCATAATACGGCGTTAATCTACGGGATTTAGGTATGTGCTGCTACTAACTCATACTTACATAACGAAGACTTTCATTTATAACAAAGATAGACACGAAGACTAGTATCTACTGAAAAATTGCTCACGTCGTTGTTGCTAATTGGGAACAACTCATATAGTCAATTGGGCGTATTTTTATATAAGTACTTATTTAATTGTATTGTACGGCACAATTTTCATTTGATACTGCCAGTCTATAGGGGGGGGGGGGGGGGGGGGGGGGGGGTCTAGTGGTAACCGACAATGTTAACACATTGCAAAGGTTGCAATGTGTTAACATTGTCATCTAACAACAACATCTATGGCAGTCGTTAGGGGTAGTTGGAGCCCTAAATCAAAAATCCGACCGGTCTAACTACAGAACTTCGATATCGCCCATGGGCTATGAAGGTCAGATGGCAGTCGCTTCACGGAAAATATCGAAGTTCAGCCGAATCGCAGTTAGACTGGAAATCCGACCCCAACTGAGAAAAGGCTCGGTAAATGATGACTGCCAGTCTATAGCTTGGAGGTCTATGATTTATACAATATAAATTTATTCCAAGCAGGTCACAAGTAACTCATAATACCAAATATGGTAACCCTACCTTTCACATAAACTACACGCCTTTTAGTCAATTTTTAATGTAAATACATCCTTTTATAAAACATTAGGTTTATTAAAAACGAAACCTGTTAAATGGCTTCTAGATAAACAAGATGACACAGACATGTATCGCCACATTGGTAAAGATGTCTCTAGAATAAAAAATGTCGTTTTTTTTTGGAATATCCAAGATGGATGGTATTTGAGGTAAAACAGATGTTATAAGTAATTAAATATATTAGAATCGATAACTACATCGTTAGTGGGATCGCGTTGGGTGGATGAAATTGGCTCAAATTCGGAATGGAATGAATGGCAATCTCTGCAATCCGGGAAGCATCTTAAATAACCAAGCCCATTACGAAACAAAAAGGGAACATGTTTCCGAACCATTTGTCATACGAACAATATCGTGTAAAAACTCTAAAATGTCAAAAGTTTACTTCATGAATATTCCAACCTCCTTAGAGGAAATCCGATAGAAGTGAATAAATTACGAAAGGAGGATTATATTAAAACGGATTTCAATAACGTATCCTTTGGCGCCAATTCTAGGTGCAGACAATCACAAGCAATAGTTTTAGAGATCATTCGTATTTAGATTTTTAAATGCTCCATGAAAAGCTATTGGCCCATGATTTTTTTTCATGAATGATTTTGTTGGAGCTTGATAGATATTTTTTTGCGTTACCTTACCGTTGGCAGTGCATGCCACAAAAGCACTACAATAGAAAGATACAAAAGTTCTAAAGGAAATAAAGGCAATAAGGAATAAGGCTCAAAAACTTTTGCCTGATAGGTCAGTTGAATAAAAATTTTCACGGTTTAATTAGCTATCAAGTATGCATAATAACAATTTTATTTGAGTTATTTCTCTATTACGTGTTGCTATTTGCAGTGCAAGAGCATACACAAATAGAAATGTATAACTCAAAGGGAATTGATAAAATACGAGTAGGTACTTACATAGAACGATTTGCAGCGAGCCATTGCCGCACGAATGATATGGAGAGTGGCCTCAAAATGAATTATTTATGAGCACAACAAACACACCGACCGATCCTTTATATATATTATACTATAATAATATAGTGCTTGCTGTGTAATTTTTTTTTAAAAGAATACTTAATTCATGGCACCAATAAAGGTGTTGGCAAACAGTGGACTAGGTATATTATTATGCCTCCGCAAACTTCCCGAAGGAGTGCATTATACACCCACAATTTGCCAGTATTTTAGACCCACGTAATAGGGGGCAAGCTTTTTGCCGTCATCGGGCACGTTTATAATGGTTTATGTCCAAAATGCTTGTTATGAAATGTTGATGAAAGGCAACAAAATCTTACGTGCCAGCCGCTATGGCACAGCCAATTAAAGTCCTGGGCGTTTCGGAGTATTTCAAAATAGTTTTAATCTTTTTTTTTAGGATTTATACAACCTTTCTGTATAATGTAACTAGGCGGTTCGCCGGAACGTCGAAATAAATAAGACAGAGTGAAAGACAGGTTAATGACATTACGGCATAAATAAATCATACCAATCGGATGAATAGCTCCATAGCTAAATAATTTGAAGTTTTGAATTATTAAATTTGGCGCGCGAAATCCAACAATCGATTTTTTTAGTACTGTGAAAGGTACGTTCCTTTAATGTTTGATAACTCAAAAACTATATAAGCTACATATATCAAAAACTGTACAGCAAAGCACGTTAATGTGTTCTATCTGCAGCCAAATTTCAAGTCGATAGGTTTAAAATTGCGACCGGTATCGAGGCACAAAGTTTTTCGATTGAGACCAAGTATGAGGAAGACTCCGCTGCGCTCCGTCTTAATAAGTAATTACATTATGTATATTGTTATAATTAAGTATGTCAAACTATTTTTACTCACAGACTCTACCTGTTGCTTTGCGCATCTGACAGTAAATGTGCATGTAGGATCACTCTCTTTTTAGGGTTCCGTCCTTACCCAAAGGGTAAAACGGGAACCCTATTACTGAGACTTCGCTGTCCGTCCGTCTGTCTTGCGCTGTATCTCATGAACCGTGATAGCAAAAGTTAAAAGTGATAGCAAGATTATGTATTTCTGTCGTCTCTATAGCAACAAATACTAAACAACAGAATATAATAAATATTTAAGGGGGCTCCCATACAACAAATGTGATTTTTTTTTCTTTTTAGTACGGAACCCTTTCAAAGAATCAAACATCAAAGAATCAATTTCATTTATTCAGTTTAGGCACATAAAGAGCACATATGAATGTCAAAATTTTACAATTTTGTCAAGTAATATTATAAAAATACTAAATTAAGTAAGTACATAAATAACCATTAGAAAATGATTCTTTCGCTGGTTCGGTAAGTTGGTTCTCCTGAGAAGATACCAGCAAGAAACTCAGGTAGATTATCCATTTTCTTTTTTAATATTGTTTTGTTTACATTGTTACAATTAGTTTATATTGTATTATACGAGTGGCCAACAACAGAAGATTAGGGTGACCATGCATTTTTATCATTAAGATATTCGTCTACATTATAGTAGCCTTTCATCATCAAACATTTTTTAACTACTATTTTAAACTTACTAAGAGGCATGTCAACCAAATCCTAAGGAATTTTATTATAAATTTTTATACATTTGCCTACAAACGAATTACCAACTTTATGAAGTCTAATTTTTGTCATTGCCAGTTTATTTTTATTTCTTGTATTAAAACTATGGTTATCGGAATTTTTTTTGAAGAGATCTCTGTTCTTCCGTACATATAAGATGTTGTCGTAAACATATTGAGAAGCAACTGTTAAAATATTAATTTCTTTAAATAGTTCTTTCAGCGAGTCACGGGGTCCGAGTCTATAGATTGCTCGTATAGCTCGTTTCTGTAATATGAATATTGTCTCAATATCGGCAGCTGAGCCCCACAGCAGCAGACCATGTGACATAATGCTATGAAAGTAGCTAAAATAAACTAATCGTGCCGTTTTTTCGTCAGTCAGTGACCTTAATTTTCTAACCGCATAGGCAGCTGAGCTAAGTCTTCCTGCCAAGGCTGTGATATGAGGACCCCATTGTAGTTTACTATCTAGAGTTATCCCAAGAAAAACTGTGGTATTGACTATTTGAACTAATTCATTATTCATAGTAATATGAGTATCCACCTGTCTAACATTGGGCATAGTAAATTTTACACATTTTGTTTTCTTCGCATTGAGCAGCAAGTTGTTACTTGTGAACCAATGCAATATTTTCGAAAGGGTATTATTTACATCGTCAAGTGCTACTTTTTGTCTATCACTTTTAAAAATTAATGATGTGTCATCAGCAAATAATACTATCTCACAAAGATTTTTAGTGAAATAAGGAAGATCGTTTACGTATACTAAGAATAAAAGGGGTCCTAATATCGAGCCCTGGGGTACTCCCATGACTAATGAGGCGCCAGAAGAGTCGGTGCCATTAATGTTTACTTTTTGTACTCTACCAGTGAGGTAAGACTCGAGTAAGCCAAGTGAGCTGTTCGAAACACCATAATAACCTAATTTCATGATCAACACGATCAAAAGCTTTTGATAGATCACAAAATATACCAATGGCATCCTGCTTTTCCTCCCAAGCATCAAATATATGTTTCACAAGTGCAACTCCTGCATCCGTTGTGTTCCTGCCTTTAGTGAAACCAAACTGTTTGTTATGAAGTAACTTATTGTCTGTAAAATGTGAAAGCAATTGATTAAATATTATTTTTTCAAAAATTTTACTGAGGGTTGGGAGTATGGAAATAGGTCGAAAATTTGAAGGATCACTTTTGTCTCCTGCTTTAAATAAAGGAATGATTTTACTGTACTTCATAAGATTAGGAAACTGATTTTCATCTATACATTTATTGAATATGAATGCAAGGTGAGGCGCTATAGCGGGCACTATTGATTTTATTATATTAGTTGAAATGCCCCAAAGATCCTCGGTATTTTTTATATTTAGTTGTTTAAAAGTTTTAAGTATAGTGACAGAGTCAATATACTGAAAATCAAAGTTAATTCTACATTTATCAACACTAGATTTAAGAAGAGAATTGGCTACGTTTTTTGACGAATTTAACTTATTTGTAGTGGTGATTGGAACATTTGTGAAAAAAGATTCAAATGCATTGGCCACTTCAGAATCAGTTTTAATATGTTTATCATCTATTTTTAACTCGAAGGATCGATCACGTGACCTTGCTTTACAAGTTTCTTTGTTAATAACATTCCATATTGCCTTCGTTTTATTATCAGATTTTTCAATTTTAGCCCGTATATAATTAGATTTAGCTGTTGAACATACTTTTTTGAATAGTTTGGAGTACTTTTTAATCTGTTCAATTACTTGTGGCTCATTAGTAGATGCCTTTGTCTCGTATAATTCATATAATTTCCTTCTACTTTTATAGATTCCAGGCGTAGCCCAATCACTAAATTTAATTTTGAATTGATTTACATTTATTGTTTTTTTAGTGAAAATGTTATCACATTCGTATTAGATTACTGCGAACAAATCTCCGTAATGATCATTCGGATTTTTATCATTATTCAACTCCAAAAGAGGTACTTTATTCTTAATGTTTTCTTTAAATTTTTCTAATCTATAAGTTGTGATTGGTCTACAAACAATATTTTTTGATAATGGAACATGTTGGAACTTAAATCTAGCTAACTGACCTGCATGATCTGAATCTATAAAATGTATTATAGATTTCTCATCTACATCGCTGTTAGAAAAAATATTATCTAAGCAGGTAGCTTTGTACGCGCGTCCGACTGCCCGGTTTTAATTTTGACTTTCATAAGTGTTTTTTAACCTAAATGAATAAAGCTTTTGAATCTCCAACTTATAGAGAATCATTTTATACTTTTGCGGTGCGTTTAGGGTCTGTAGGTACTGTGGAGGTGCCTGCACATTCGCATACGACCTCATTGAGTTTATTGTAAATTTGTATTGGCTGGAAGGAATCAGACAATTTAAATATTAAAAAACATTTAAACGGAATAAAACAAATGAAGACAATGGAAGAAAGAAAATTGATTGGGGCCAGGGCCGCGGTGGCGGGTACCTGAGCTCCTGAAAAAAGAATTATCCATGAATTAATATTGTGCGCCATTAGAGCATTAACTTTTTTCTTTTTACTGTAATACCGTACGCGAGTATCTTACTTGGTGGAGGCGCCGTGATCTACGACTTGGAGGAAGGGCCGGCTTGCCGGACCTAAGTTAAAAGACTTGTAATAATTTGATGATTGTAAAATATAAATACTGTCGGGGAAACCAAATGAGTTATCATTCAAAGTAGATACGATCCCGCACACAACGCTACTACATATCAGAGCTCAACGCTACCTCCAAAGAGAGAAAAATTAAACAAGACACTTGAATAAACATATACCTACATATTTATTTATTTATTTATTACAAGGTACGCTTACAGACTACTGTCATCACATGATAAAAAACATTTGAGGCAGATTTACAAGTCCAGACAGTGATCCAAATTTAGCATACACATCATGACAAAAGTAAACATTAAGTATAATTGATTCTCTTATATCAAAGCAAGGAAATTAAGTTAAACTTAAGGAAAAGCACTTATGATACGCGATACGACTATCTTGTACTGGGAGAATGCACCGTGGAATACATCCACATCCTCCACCCGATTCAACTCATTGAATGTACGACACATCCTAACCAGAGGGTTATAGAATGAGGTATTATTTTTGTAGGCCTGAATCAGAAACCCATTTGGACAGCGTGACCTGTGTCTTATGTTAATAGATACAGCAGACAACAAGCATGGCGCATCAATGACAGAGTGAATAATCTTGTGGAGGCAAAGGAGATCATATCTTTTGCGGCGGGCCTGAAGCGAAATCATACCAAACTCCGCCAATCTCTCATTATAGTCCCGCAATGATCTACCATAGTTAAATTTGCGGGCGACGTACTTCAAGCAACGTTGCTGCACGCTCTCTATGGCATCTGTATGAACACCATAGAAAGGGGACCATACTGGACAACAATATTCAAGACCACTCCGGACCAGACTTGTAAAAAGAGTCAATAAACTCTGTTTTCTTTTAAAATTTTTGGTTGACCTGATGATAAAGCCCAGTAGTCTGCGGGCTCTATTTACTATATGTGAGTAGTGAAGGCGGAATGTCAGTTGCTCATCAAAAAGCACTCCTAAATCCTTAACGGTCTTAGGTCTTCTTAATCTTAAGTCTTTCTCTCCAAAGCTTGACCTTCCACAAGATATTCATTGTTAGTTATATTACTTCTTCTAGTGAAAGAAATATAACAGGACTTCCTCACGTTAAGACTCATTTTTTTGAATGAGCACCACTCAGAGACCATTTTCAAGTCATCCTGAAGCGCTACTCCATGTTTAAGATCTCTAACATCCGCGAAAATTTTGAGATCGTCGGCGTAGAGAAGGGAGGGGCAGGATAATCGACTGACAAGGTCATTTATAAATATAACAAAAAGAAGTGGCCCCCAGGTGTGATCCCTGCGGAACCCCGGATGAAGCCGATATGGACGAAGATGAATAGCCCTTCACGGTGACAAGCTGACTACGGTTACCCAGGTAAGAGGTGACCCACCTTAGCAAAGAACCATTAACGCCGTAATGTTTAAGTTTAAGGCTTAGTAGATGGTGACTGACTTTATCGAAGGCCTTACTGAAATCTAAGTATATAGCGTCAACCTGACCTCCAGTGGCAAACGACTGACAAAGATAATTTTTAAACACCAACAAATTACTCAAAGTCGATCTCTTTTTGACAAAACCGTGCTGCTTCTCTGATAAATAGTTACTGAGGTGATGATAAAGAGGGGAGTATACCAGAGTTTCGAATAATTTGGCCAGACAAGACAAGATACTTATCGGCCTATAATTAGCACACTGTGCTTTGTCACCCGCCTTAAATATAGGAACAATATGTGCCACCTTCCAACGCACTGGAAAGATTCCAGACTGTAAAGATTTATTAAAAATAATAGACAGTGGGAGAGATAGTTCCTCACAACACCTCTTTATAAACACCGGCGGGATTCCATCTGGACCCGCTCCCTTTCGTACATCCAACTGCTTTATTTTTGAGCAGATATCCTGTTGGTTGATCAAGACCTGGTACAGAGACAAGTTTCCAACCTCAGGCATATTATGGAGAACGGAGGATTGTCCATCAGGAGGACCGTCGTAGACTGATCCGAAGTATTCAGCGAACAGTTCGCAGATACCTTGTCCATTAGAACAACTTTTACTGTTATGCACCATTGTAAGGGATATTGTAGAACCACCATTCCTGTCGTTAACATATCGCCAGAACAGCTTAGGATCGTCACTCAAGGACTCCTCCACGAAAGCCAAAAAGGTTCTACAACAGTCTGTGATAAGGGCCTTACACCTGCTACGAAGTAGAGAAAATGTATCATAATCCCTAGGATTAGAAATTTTTTTAAAACGCTTGTGGAACTTATTTTTCTCCTTAATACAGCGTATCAGCGCCTGGCTGTACCAGAGTGGGTATCTGTCAGAAGCTAAGTTTCTTACAAGAGGTGTGTTTTTTGAAATTATTTCATTTAATATCTTATAAAAAGAATCCAAACATTCGTTGACGTCCGCTGGTGAGAGTAAAAATTCCCAGTGCACGCAACTCAACTCAGATTTCACATTGACATACTGACATTTGTTAAAGTTATAACGGGCATTAAATTTGGGTTTAGTTACCCTAACACTACCATATGTGACTTCAATCTGATATGCCAAATGATGCTTATCTGAGTGGCATAAGGGTTCGGTCTGCTGTACAGTGACCAAATTGTGATGTAAAGTAGTCAACACAAGGTCCAAATATCGGTTATTTTTGTTAGGAATATCGTTGCATTGAATCAAGCTACAGATGTCCATCGTTTCTATAAGTAAATTAGCCTTACGATCAAGTGGATTTGTTGGTAGGGTGATGGCACAGTCCATCCGCCTGACCCATGTTAAGTTTGCACTATTGAAATCGCCCAGCACAAGAAAGTCGCCACCAAAAGCAGAGCTGAGTATTATATTTTGTGTATTATAATGAAATGCTTCCACATCCTCCAAAGGTAAATCAGGGGGTAAATAGCAAAGACAAATATGTAAAGACGTATCATCCCGTTTACCGGATGGTATGGTGAGCCAGATATCCTCAACTCTGCTTTCCCAAGCCGTCTGACGGACAACACTTATATTATTTTTCACAGCAACATAGACACCTCCACCTTCCTGCTTATGGGAGCATGCACTCTCGCGATCACGCCTATGAACGATATACCTATTATCTATAGTCTCGCAATCGAAAACGCTACTGTCAAAATTTGTCTCAGTCAGACAGACAATATCATAATCAGCATTTAAGAGATTTAAGTAAATAGTATCAAGCTTAGATCTAGCCCTACCCAAATTTTGATAAAAGATATTATACATTGTTAATGGAAACTATAAACTAAACAGCAAGGGCCAAATAAAGTAAGTAATATAAAGTTTGTTTCTTTTAACTATTAACAACAAACTTACAACTTTTCGAGAAAATCAAGATTCCTAATAGGAAAGGTTTTAGCATTATCATCTTTACGTATATAGATTTGACCATATTTTATCCATACATATTTAAAACCACGATCCTTGGCAAACTTTCTCACTGCAGCATGTAAGCTCTTTTGTTCCGGACTCAGATGCTCCGTGACGAAAACTCTACAGGTGCCACCCGGAATTTCAAGGTCCGAAGACGTTAAACCACGTTCAGGGTGAGCTTTGTTGTACCTATGTGTCCCCGAAAGCACTAGATCCCTGATCATTGGTGTTGAGAACGTAACCACTATGTTTCGTGGCCTACTGGAGGAGGCGTCAAATTTTGCAACTCTGCGGCATGCGCTAATATTGCCGTCAGCTATAGGAACCTTCACCACGTCACACAGTTTCTTCAACAACAGCAAGACGTTCTCGTTTTTGCGTTCAGGCACTGCTTGTATTTCAATATTGTAGCCTCGTGACACTTTCTCCATCCCCGCGAGACGTGAATTAAGTTTTGCTATTTCAGATTGTAGCCTATGATTTTCCGACTCCAAAACCTTTATGGTGCTAGCGGTATTCTGAATGTCAGACCTCAGCTCCTGCTGTTCCTGGCAAATAAAATCTGTGGTAACACTAAAATCAACCTTAATATCTTTAATAGCATTTTCTATTTCGCTTGCTACCATTTCCTTGACATCATTACGTAAGGCTTTACGAAAACTCTCCATAAATACTGTTAGACTTGAGTTGAGCTTCTGATCCAGAAGAGCACCTATCCCCTCCATAGTCACCACCTCAGCAGTGTGTAACGGGGTTGGACTTTCATACATTTGGAAAGTCTGTAATTAGCCAAGGTTTTTCTTTTACCCGCCTTATTTCTGAATAGTCCGTAGTATTTCTTAAAACAAAGAACCATTAACTGCCATTTGAACGTCGTAAATCAAGATCGGTAAAAAATTTTATTGTTCACTTTCATTCATAATATTTGTTTAATTATGCATTATGTAAGTAATCCAAGTTGTATAATAAGAATAAAGAAGGCAATGCAAATGCTCAAAGTATGTATAATGTACAATTCAAATCATTGGATCGATGTGTGGATGTTACATATTATGTTCTCAGGCATAAAATAAAAATAAAAATTGTTTGTCTATACCGTATAAACGTATAAAACAGTGCCAATATAGAAACCCGTAGAAATCATTTTTCGGTCATTGCCGCAGGGCTAAGCTAGTACCTACTAATTCCGCAGGGAGAGAGGGTTGTTGACTGAACCACAAAACGAATTTAAAACTCTGGATTTGACCAGATAGCATTACTGCCTGGAAAAGTTGGGTCGATTTAATTAAAATACCGAAATACAACAATTATCTTTTCAATTGAGCTTGGCGCGAAAAGGAAATTCTGGAATAGTACATCCCTAATTACTCTTCATAATAATCAATATTTAAGGAATTAAAATATTGAAGCGTTATAGAATCCATTTCTTGCTCTTTGCTTTTTATTATTCAAATGAGTTCATAAAACAGATACTGCGAAATACTAAAAACATTCCAGCCATGTTTTTTGATGCTAAATTAGAATTTATGAGCGGAAATAGGTTAACGTTCTGTGATTCAATGTTTGAAGTTCGAACGGAAGGACGATGCACCCTACGATACAGGCCGGATCACATAGATACCAACCAATTGCATGGCCATAAATAAAGCGCGGGATTTTAAATAGACGTTATTGTTGCAATTTTGTTATTGTTTGTTTCATGATTGGTACTGATTATTGGTAGTGTAGTAAGTTCATGATATTGATTGAAAGAAAGAAAGAAGAGTGTAGTGTCGTGTAAATTGTGTTGTGTGCGTCTCTTTCGTGTGCGATATGTGTCCATGTCCATTCCGCCACTGTATGCGACGATGCGCTAAGTTGTTATATATAGCGACGCACTAACAATGGTAAGCAACAACCAACAATCCATAAACTATAATAAAATCATGCTCTCGTACATGTGCGGTGAAATTATAATTTAAAAAATAAGCAAATAAAAAAACAAATCTAAGTCTCTATTATACTGTATATTATTGTAAAGTTTCATTAAAATTCATTCAGTAGTTTTTACGTGAAAGAGTAACAAACACCCATCCATCCATACATACATACTTACATACTCACAAACTTTCGCGTTTATAATATTAGTAGGATGTACAAATATTGATTGCTTAAATTGCACACATGAACGTCTATAGAGGTATCTTCGAAAGGATAGAGATACACGACATAAAAACCCCCAAACTTGTGAAGCTTTCAATTTAAAAAAAAAATCAAAATCGGCTAACCCCCAGCGCAAAGATATGATGTAACAATCCTAAAAAAACCATACAGTCGAATTGAGAACCTCTTCCTTCTTTGGAAGTCGGTTGAAAATGGCTTTCGTTCCCTATTTATGCTTAGATCTTTAAAACTACGCAACGGATTTTGATGCTGTTTTGAACAATGGATAGAATGATTCTCGAGGAAGGTTTTTATGTATATATTGTTTCCAGTGGGCGAATTCGCGGGTGTAAGTTAGTAAATTATAATTGTAAGTTGTTTTTCTACTAGTAATTTTTTTTAAGTAATAAGTGGCGAGTCAAGCTAACTGAGTTCTTTGTGCATGTCATAACTTCGCCTGTTGGGCAGTAGGTGCACCATTTACATATGCTTAAGGAAAACTATGAGTATATCAGACCACAAATGCGATTATCAACAGCAATAGGATATTACCCACTCTTTGTGTTCGCATTTGCACGATTTACTAAAACAAGTTGTCATTGTGTTGAGAATTTTTTTTATAGGTACTTGTCTGCCAATGGCTCAAGGTCAGAACACACAATATTTACTTAAAGACAGTGTAGAATATTGAACGGAATGGGTGTGGAGAAGTACATAATAGCCAAATGACCAGCAATGGCGTATTTCTCCTCGAAAACATATAAGCGTTTTTACGTCAATATTATAGGCCCTAATCCCAATTTTAAGTAATAAGGGTGAAAGAGTGAAGTCTCACATTCAAGACTCACACCTTTTTCTATATCTGACGTCATACGTCAAAATTTGACAAGTCACATTTTGACGATGTGTTGTCTCATTGTAATACACGGAGAACGAAAGACATAGCAGATATTACCGTTACCAATCCGATACGCATTTAACGTGTAACAACTAACAATCATACTAACTGTTAGAGCTTAGTCTTAAAAAAGTTAATTACATTTTAAACGAATTCATTTGTCAATACTTGATTTAGTTTACCACCCAAGTTGTGTGAATAAAATAATGTAAATCTCGCACACGTCTCATCTTCTATACTGTTATAAAACAAAGTCCTACGCCGTGTCTGTCTGTGCACCGATTTTCATGCTACTTTTACAAATGGATAGAGTGGTTTTCGAGGAAGATTTCGTGGGCGTCCGCTAGTATTGAATAAGACACTGATGCCCGCTGAAAATAATTTTCTCATTTCCCATTCGCATGAGAAGACTTTACCAGAATAAAAAGTAGCCAATGTCATTTCTCAAGCACTAGACTCTCTTTAAGCGTGACACACAGACAGAGTTACTTTCGCATTTACCCTTTAAACACCAGCGTTATTACCTGTGAAGGAGATAAGAAAAGAGGAATTGTGGAGACTTCAGAACAATCCGAAAGATCCTAGACATGAGATCAACAAAGTTACTAGCGAAAAGGGGGCGTATAATATACCTCTGCCTGCCACTTCAGTGTGTGATTATGTGGATTACTTAGAACACGCTTCGATATAATTGGCACAGATCATTTCTGTGAGTAACACAATGACATTGAAAAGGACTCTTTTTAATATTATTTTGTTACTTTACCGTTACTTTACCTATATAATATAGTTCATTACTTTTATTTATTATATTTCTGTATAACTCCATTATATATCAGATGTTTATTTTTTAATATAACAAACATTCTAGAATATACTTCCAATGAACAAAGATTTATGATGGTGGTGGAGCTAACAGATCAGAAATTTGACAAACGATATTCCATTTGTTTCTATTCACAGACATTGTTTTTGCCTACTCTGGGATATTCAAAACGGTTTGTGGGACTAAAATTATTCAAAGATATTCCTCCTGCTATCATCAATCTCTTGGATAATAAATAGAACTTTAAATGAGATCATCAAAATGCTAAAATTTCTGCAGTATAGAGGAACAAAACCACGACGTAACTTTATCTCCCCCTTTTTTAGGTAGCCTACCTTTCAATTTAACCTCGGATGTAGGTTTTATAAATAACCGACTATAACGTAAGTTATAATTAAAACCATTTCCTCCAACAATTAGCTTGTCAGTAAAGGAAGCTTGAAGACGAGACTATATTGAAGGGTGTGGGGCACCGCCATTTTGGAAATAATGACTGTTGTTCAACAGTTTTTGGTAGATTCCCTTCGCGCACGTCACCCGGCTTAGACTTCCGAAAGCTTTATTTATCCAAATTAAATTTATTTATTTTAGAGGCATTTTGGTTTTGGTTGTATGTAGGTTTAACTCAAATACATAGGATCTCGAACGAAATATAGAAAATAATACTTACAAAAGAGTTTGTCTCACTTGTGGTTTTGAACGACCTCATGCCTAGTATTTGACACTACAAGAGAAACATGTGGCCTGATGGGAACGACCCATCGACCTGCTTTACTAACTAACAAAGAAGACACATTCATATTAAGTAAACATATTAAGATGTAGGTATGATTACCTTCTATGGCAAGACTGAGCCTATGGCGAGATAGCTTTTCCATGTCTGCTTTCACCCCACCGGCAGAGAAACTACCCGCTGGATACCTCCCTGGCTAACCTGGAAGCCCTCAATATGTTGCGTACCCAGGTTGGCAGATCAAAAGACAATCTGTCCAAGCGGGGCTACATTGACTGTGCCATGTACGAGGCAAAGCCAAATGCAATACGCGTTGCATAGCACCGATCCAAGACAATATAAAACAAAATTGCAGTGTTTTCCATTGATACGAGAAGAAGAAGAACGCCGAAGTCTTTATTCAGAAAAAGTTTCGTGGGAGACGTTTCTATCATACGGATCCTATAATTAAATCAACAGTTTTCATGACACAGTAAATCGTACAATCAGAAACATAAAAGTATACACCTGTACAGCTGAGTCTAAATTATTCAATGTAACAGTTAGCCAATTACGTTGGCACTGAAGCCATGTGTTTAAACAGTGTGCAAAGTTTCCCACCGTTTGTTTTTTCTTTGGACTGTGTGGCAAACCGGTGGGAACTGCAATCTAGCAAACAAATACTAGCTAGTAACAGGTTATGCAACTGTATGAATGCCGATGCAGTATGCGAACGAGTTGAAATAATTATGAGTTTTAACGCATACATAAACGTCCTCAACTCAAAGAAGGAGTTCGATTGTCCCTGAGCGCGTGGCTGGTGGCTTTTTAGGTTACCTCTGGCGCTCCGCAAAAATCGGGTTTCCAGACACTCTCATACCGAACAACGTTTCTTGTCCTGCACCTGGCGCTAGTTAGGAATAACTAGTTCTTCTGTGCGGGACTGTCAACTAATCAAGCATTACCTTGACATTGGCGAAATCATCGATAAACATCGATGGAGCCACGTTTTTAAAGAAAGAAGAAGTACTCAAAGAAATTTGAAATCATTAAGTTTTGACTCAACGAGATTGGCAAGTTCAACAAGCCTATCTCGTTGATAGCCCTCATATAGACTTAAGTGCCTAAAGGTACAGAAAAAATAATATCTATAAAGAATAAAATTTCTAAATGGCACATTAGTTTTATTTTTAGTGTTATAAGTAATAAATGGTGTGAAAATTTACGTTCAACTCAAAAATATTTAAAATCATTAAGTTTGTTACGCTACATGCGTTGACACCTTAGCACCTTCACACCTTCCAAGCACATCCGGATGTGCCGGCGCTGCTGCTGCATCGGCTGAAGGCCTTAAACGGCGTAAATATGCTAACCTAGCAGGTGATTACATATTTGAGCCGTTTGGAGTTCAGACACTGGGGTCATGGGGTCCGAGTGCTCGCCGCCTTTATAGAGACATTGCTAAACGCCTAATCGATGCTTCTCAGGACCAGAAGGCTGGCTATTTTCTGGCCCAAAGAATAAGTATCGCCATCCAACGTGGCAATACAGCCAGCATTCTGGGAACCTTCCCAGTCAGCAATGACGCGGAGGATTTTTAAAAGATATTTTGTAATGTAAATATTTTTAGTCTATAATTATGTATATTTTGTATGTTGTAATTCTTATTGTAAATAAATATATATTTGATTTGCCTTAAGTTTGACTCAACGATATTTTGAAGTTCAACAAGTCCTCTCGCTAGCACTCGACTTTATGAGGGCTAGCCCCTCATAAAGTCGAGTGCCTAAAGATGTTATAGGTTTAAAGAACTATATTTTTAAGCTATAACTTTTCTAAACTTCACATGCAGCTGTGGTGTAAAAAATGATGACAGGATCTTTACTTCTAAAAACACATGCATTGTGTAATAGTTGCAATAACCAAACCATACTTGTATTGTGACAGTTTGTGACACGACCGTGTCACTTACGTCAATTTTACGTCTGTAGCCATCATGATCACAGATAACTTATCTGTGGTCATGATGGCCACAATCGTAAAATTAACGTAAGTACGTCGACGTATATTTTTCTTTGTGTAACGTTGAGTGTTAAGTTGGGATGCAACAATAAACAATCTATAAATTTTTTTTTAAATATTTATTTAGGGAGCTTAGCCACAATTATGACTATGTCGCTCCATCATAGCCACTTTTTATGTTACTTGTAATTATACTATAGTTAGTCTTAAATATTCTAAATACAATGTGTACATGGCCTTAGCTGTGTCCGACTGTGGACTGGCCAGGATACTGTTGCACCTACCGGTTTCCATTACACTAATATTTAGCACACAATTTCTTTGTTGTTGGATCCGAACACATTCCATCAATATTATGTTGTACGTCCTCAACAATTTCTATATATTTAATACGATAATTTGTCTGTCTGTCTGTCTGTCTGTCCGTCCGTCGCGTTTTTCAATTTACATACATTTGTATGAAATATATTTTATACATATATTTTTTTTGTTTTTTTATATTTGAGGCGATACAAAGTTCGCCGTGATAACTAGTATTCTTTATTTTTCTTTCTTTCTAATATCACACTTGCTATCATACGCCGACAGTGCCCAGTAAAAATAACAGCAATGGCCCCACGCGTATTAAGAGCTGGCCTTTTTTTGCCAGAGCGTCATTCGTTGTCCAGTTGATACACTACTTGCAGGTTAGGTTGGCTTGGACCTCTAAAATATTGATGGAATACGACATTATTAAGAATTTTTATGTCTCTACCTACATTAAAAATACTGGCAAATATTGGGTGTGTAATGCAATTCTGCCTACCCTTTCGGGGATATAGGCGTGATATGTGTGTGTGTCTACCTGCAGTTTTAAAAATACTCGCCTTATTCACCAAAATAATAAATTGATACCGGTACGTACCTGAAACAGAATACACATTCATTAAATGTCGTTCGTCGGAAAAATACATTCCATTTGATTTTCCCCCGTACCGGGATAAATGTCTGCAGCATGTAGTGGGTAGGTAGGTATATAGATTATTAATGCAAGTAATAAATTATTGAACACAAAGAGAGCGTAACATTACACAAATAAAACGTTTTCAATGAAATTGGTCTTCATTTATTTGAACTAAAATTATTCAGAGTACCCCACCCTTAGGAGCGGCCCTACCAAGTTCCACACGTTCCAAAAGGCAGTTTATGGAGAAAAATGAAATTTGTTTATTAAAACAGAAGTTCAACAACATCACTTAACATCAAGTAACGGAAAAAAAACAGAATTAGATAGGTTCCGAAAATGTATATGGCGCTTAAAGCCAGATACCCTACTGTTTCGTTAACGATAAAGTAAGTTACGCTAGCCAGATCTACCTTACGTCTACCTTATGAGAAACACCGTAGTGATCAAGTCCAGCCCAGTTCGGACAAGTCCTAAACGAAGTCTTGCTACCTCCCGCTGTCGGGACGGCGAAGAAAATGTGGTCCACCACGCACAAAAAAGCGGCTACCTTATTGATGTATATCTAGTTCCTTTGCGTCATCCAACTTCAAAGAACCACAAGAAGCCACATTCACGTCGGTTTCTGCTAGATTTGATGTATGATCATCTGGACAGATTATCTTTAAATCTATAAACTACTAACCATACGGATAAGGTTTTTTTTTTTTTTTAGTTACGCGGCCGCTCTAACGTCCGTTGCCGGGCGTCTCTGGTTACAGGCAGAACGTATTTCCAGTGGCGCCCGGTGGACTTTGACCACCTCTGAGGTCTCTGCGGGGGTTTGGTCGGGATGAGAATCCCGCGTCGTTGGGGTTGGGTTTTATCCCGCGTCAGTGAGTGAATCTGGTTGCGTGCTATGGGGCAAAGGCCCCGCAGCACGCAACCCTTCCAGCCTGCTTCTGTAAGGACGACCCTCTCCCTCTCCCTCTCGGCCGCCTCCTTCGCGAGCATGACTTGCTCGCAGAAGGACACGGCCGCGTTCCACCTACTCCCGCTGGAGATCATGGCTTGAAGCATGGTCTCCAGCGAGAGGGTATCCACGCCCAGACCCACTACGAGGTCCCGGCGCTGACTCGCCCACGCTGAGCACTCCACCAACGTGTGGAGTGCGGTGTCGTCGCCGGAAACCTTGCAGTGTTGACACCGGGGTGTAACCTCACGACGGATATGAAACAGATAGCTACCGAAGCATCCATTCCCGGTAACGATCTGCGTCGCACGATACGTGAGGTCACCATGCTGCCTCTGCAGCCAATCGTCCATGACCGGTCTCACCGCCGCGATGATGGTGGTACCCCACTTGGGTTGCTCAAGTCTTACCCTCCGTGACTCCATGAGATCCTGGCGGAGTTGGGACCACTGGTCATCGATTTCTCGAAACGCAGGCCTGTGGTCCCGTACGGATAATAGTAAGAATTAAAGAACTCAGGTAGGAGTAAATATAGCATAGAGTAAAACCTTCTAAAAAGTGCAAAATAGCACACAAAGAAAGGGCATTCGGTCAATTTACGCATTTAATATGGATGCCTAACGTCCCATGATCTTTGAAGGCCCAAGCCAACCCTCAACTGCAAATATTTGACGGTTGAGGAATAATAAAGAAATTAGTTCGTAGTATGTAGTATTTGTGTTTCAACTGGCTAGGATTTAGACCTTATTTAATTTTAATTAAAAAAAAAAATATATATATATATATATATATATATACAGAACTGAATTTAAGTTAAATACTTGGTAGGTAAGTAAGACTAATGATGATGAATTTTAAGTTTCATCTTGACCTTTATTTTCAGCCTTGAGGAACCAGTTATTTGGTTAAATACCTAAATAAAACATAATTTATTCATCGACGTAACACTTAAAAATTAAATACAGTGATGATTCTCTGTTTACAGCCGCACTAAGATGTGCATAAGAAGCATTAAAAACATTAGAATATTGACGAGAATCAAGTATTCCGTCCGTTCCCCGACGTTTCCCGACTCAGTTGGCGTCGGCTTTCCAGTCTAACTGCGATTCGGCTGAACTTCGATATTTTCCGTGAAGCGACTGCCCTCTGACCTCCAAAACCCATGGGCGATATCGAAGTTCTGTAGTTAGACCGTTACACGTAGTAAACTACTGCACCTATTTTCTTGCTGTTTTCACTAACGGATTAAGGGGTTCTTGAGGAAGGTTTTAGTACCTATATAATTTGTCACTGGCGAGGCCCGATATTAAACGAAAGCATTTTGCCATAACAACGTTCATTACATTACGTTGATCGGTTTCATAACTAAGTGTGAAAACCACATGAAAATTCGTACAGTATCAAAAAAAGGAGAAGGTTCTCAATTGTACTATTTTTTTAAATGTTTGTTACATCATATCTTTTGACTGGGTGAACCGAATTAGATTTTTTTTTTAAATTGTAATCTACTGCTTCCCCTGTGGTCCCATTCCGACAATTATTTGGTCTCATTCCGACAATTATTTGGTCCCATTTCGGTAATTTGGAGTCGATTTTTGTGTCAATTTTTGACGTAAATGCATATTTTGTGTTTCATTCAGAGATTTGGGATGGCGCTCGCTTCGCTCTATATCTATGGTTTCATTACTCTGTTTATATCGCTCCAATCTATATATTTAATACGACAATTTGTCTGTCTGTCTGTCCATCCGTCGCGTTTTTCAATTTACATACATTTGCATGAAATATTAAAATATTCTTTTTTTTATTTTTTAAGGTTTCAAAGTTCGTCAGGATAACTAGTTGTTTTTATTTTAACTTTATTACACGTACATGCACACAATTCCTTCCATTTTATTATCACACTAGTACGGTGTCTTGCGCGGTCCTTCGCGCCGCACCACGCCATAGCTTTTGGTCTATAACTTTTGACCCCTTAGGGCTAGGACAAATTTTCGATTTTTTGGCTTGCCTCCAGATTGAGGGCTATCCATAGAGGGGTCAACCATCATTGGAGCATAAGCAGTTCTCTCGAGAGCTAAGGGGGGACATAATTTACATTCCCCATTTCTATATACAGATAGATTTCCATTGGAACTCAAACTAACAGATAGACAAAAACATCACCACATCATTCACGCCTCGTTATTCCACCGGTAAGTAGAATAAGTTTAGTAATAAGCATAATTATCGCTAATTATAATAATAATTAGTTCCCAAAACCGAGTTCTTTTATATTATTTCATCTTTATATCCGAGATGACGCAACTACGTATTCTAGAGATGACTTCATCCGCCCCAAGTAAACAAATCTACGTATAAACTTACCGAAACTTTATGGCCGACGTGAATATAGTAACGGTGTTAAGTAGAAACTAATACCAAATAATTTTTGGTAGATCCCTATCAATATCTCCAGAGCCTAAATCATACTCACTTACACGCAATGCACCTGCAGACAGACGAAATAAGCTCTGGCAAAAAAGCCCGGAACAGGCAATAGGAACGCCAAGAGGCTTTGTTTTTTTCGCAGTCGTATCGTGGACCTCTTTTCTTAGTCCTTTTTCAGCAACTATGAATACTAACAGCTTTACAACAATAAGAAGTCTGCTTTTAAAAAGGTAATTAAAGAAAAAATAATGCTTTTAAAGAATGGCAGAAAGAAAAAGGGAATGAAAGTGAAAAAGAAGAAAAAAAGGAGAAGTATAGGGAATGGAGCAAAAAGGCGAAAAAAGCGGTAGCAATAGCTAAATCTCAGGCCCAAGAGCAACTATACAATGCTCTTGATGGAACTAAGGGCCAAAAAGAAATCTACCACTTAGCGAAAGACAGAGATGATAGAACGAAGGACGTAAGACATGTAAGGTGTATAAAAGATGAAAAGGGTAAGATTTTAATAATAGAAGATGAAGTAAGAAATCGATGGAAGGTGTATTTCGAAAAACTTATGAATGAAGAGAATGCATGGAGTGGAAATTTAGAAGAGAGACGAGTGAATGTAGGTTTAGTGAAGGAGATTGATAGAGATGAAATAAGAAAAGCGGTACGAAATATGAAGAATGGGACAGCCGTAGGGCCCGACGACATTCCAGTGGAAGCGTGGAAGATATTGGAAGAAGATGGATATACGTTGCTGACCTTATTCTTCAATAAGTTGTTGTATGAAGTGACGATCCCCGATGAATGGTGCAATAGTTCTCTAGTGCCCATTTTTAAAAATAAGGGTGATGTGTAAGATTGCTGCAACTATCGAGGAATTAAGCTCATGTCACACAGTATGAAAATTTGGGAGAAAGTGATAGAGAAACGAGTGCGAGAGGAAAGCGAGATTACCCAAAACCAGTTCGGGTTTATGCCTGATCGCGGGACTACGGACGCCATATTTGCACTGCGCCAGCTGTGTGAAAAATATAGGCGTGCACATGCAAATTTGCACATGGTGTTTGTAGATCTCGAGAAGGCATACGACCGGGTACCCAGAACGGTTTTGTGGTGGGCCTTGAAAGAGAAAGGTGTGCCTGGGAAGTATATAGAGTTAATATGTGCGATGTATTGTCGATCGAACACCGACGAGTTCAGTGTGGCAGTAGGCTTGCATTAGGGCTCGGCGCTAAGCCCATATCTCTTCCTGTTGATAATGGATGCTTTGACATCGGAGATACAGGAAGAGACCCCCTGGTGTATGCTATTTGCCGATGACATTGTACTCGTCGGTGAAGACGGGCCTGAGGTACAGAGTACATTGAAAAAATGGCAGTGTAAACTGGAGAGTGTGGGCTTGAAAATCAGTAGAACCAAAACTGAGTACATGTTCTCTGATTGCGGCCGGTCTCTCCAGTTCTACACCCATGATGTTAGACGGCGCACCAATACCAGTTTGCACCAGTTTCTGGTACCTCGGCTCTCTTATCCAGGATGATAGGGAAATCGATCGTGCAGTGAAGCACAGAATTCACGCAGGTTGGATGAAAAGGCGGCAGGTCAAAGCCACTATATGCGACACCCCAATTTCCTCCGAAACTTGAGGGGAAAATTTACAAGACTGTCGTCAGACCTGCCGTCCTGTATGGACTTTCATGTTTGGCCGTAAAAGCGACGGATGAAAGACAATTGCATGTTGCGGAAATGCGAATGTTAAGATGGATGTGTGGTGTGACAAGAATGGATAGGGATAGATAGGATGGAGGGGAATGGATAGGATTGCACCAGTGAATGAAAAATTGAGAAGCGAGCGGCTGTTATGGTATGGACATGTTATGAGAAGAGAGGAAAGCAATGTCGTTAGAAAGGTGCAAAGTATGACTGTAGAGGGTTTAAGAAGTAGAGGTAGGCCAAAGAAAAGATGGATGGAATGTGTGAAAGAGGATATGACAAGGAGAGGAGTGACTGAAGAGATGACGTCTGACAGAGATGTGTGGAGGAGAAAGACTTGTTGCGCCGACCCCAAATAATTGGGATAAGGGCAGGTAGATGATGAACAATAAGAAGTCTGCTTAGCACCTAACAGTTAACCGTGTAATTTAAAAAGCAAGTTAAAAAATCCTAGAATTATTCATTCGTTCCAGTTTCAACCGTTCCACGCCCGTAGTAACGTTAACTACAAACTTCAGAGCGGCCATTAAGTTTGACGACAGGTATTTGGTATTTTATTCAACTTTACCATTTAGAGGAACCTTGGAGAATGTGATGAGGTGATTCTGAAGTCGATGCACTTACTCAATTTGTATTATGCGAATTGATTGTGCTAATAGTTTGTTCGTAGACATTGGATTTTACCAAAACATTTGATGTGTACCTACAATCCTACATACTTATATATTATATGTCTTACCTTTGAGCCAACAGCTAAGGGGTTAACTTAATAAATTTTCGAACTGACATCCGTGACTCCATTCGCGGGGAATTATTATACTCCAATAAATAAATAAATTGATTGATTAAAATATACTTACTTACTCCATCCTCAGTGGAGAATTATGCGGAACCTCTCAAAAGAAAAGAAGACAGCGTTGTTTTAGTTATTTTACATTTTTTACAGTAATTTTTCATTGCTATTGATCACAGCATGATATTATATAGCCTATAAGCCTTCCCCGGTAAATGAAGTAACCAACGTAAAAAACCGGCAAAGTGCGATTCGGACTCGAACACGAAGGGTTCCGCACCTTTATCTATAAAAATGCCAATAAAATCACGTTTTGTTGTACACTAGTACGGTGTCTTGCGCGGTGCTTGGCGTCGCACTACGCAATAGGTTTTGGCCTATAACTTTTAACCCCTTAGGGCTAGGTCAAATTTTCGCTTGCCTCTAGATCGAGGGCTATCTATAGAGGGGTCAACCATCATTGGAGCATAAGCAGTTCTCGAGAACTAAGGGAGGGACAAAACTTACATTCCCCATTTCTATGTATAGATATGGGAGCCACCTGAAATATTTATTTTTCTAATGATACATAGATCTCGTGTTTCACTTATTAGTCGAAATATTGTTTTGAAGGGAAACGAAATAAATACCGGCCACGTGAGAGTCGGACTCGCGCACAAAGGGTTTCGTACCAAAACGGTAAAAAACAGGTTTGTTGTATGGGAACCCCCTAAAATAAATAGATATTATAATCTGTTTTTTAGTATTTGTTGTCATAGAGGCATTACATAATTTTTGAAAATTTCAACTTTTTAACTATCATCGTTTATGAGATACAGCTCAAGACAAACGGACGGCCTGCGAAGTCTCTGTAATAGGGTTCCCGTTTTACCCTTTGGGTACTGAACCCTAAAAAAATAACACGCTGACAGAAACACAGACGTCCTCTAAACATCTTATTAATATACTCTATTTTGAAATAAATTATAACGCTTGTGTTTAACGCACAAATTCATGTTGAAAATAATATTAATTAAGTAGGTAGGTAAATGAACAAATTAATCTAAGGTAATTACTAACAAAATTTTGCCAGCGTAATGGACTTTACAAGACTGGCATACTTGTACTCAACACATTACGGCTGACCTCGACTTCATTCGTGCGAATTATTTATTACTATAAATTTTTCAGTTAAAAAGTTTTAGTATCCATTTATAACCAAGTAGAGACAATTTACAACATTTAATAAAGAAAGGTAATTTTGCCGCCAATAAAACAAACATAACCTATAATTAAATGTCGATTCTTATCTAATAATAGCTACCTTGTCAGTAGATTATTGTTCGGTTGTTTTATTAAAAATAATGAGATCTGTTATGTAAATATTGCATAACAAACAAATGTTACAAGATGTAGCGAATTAAGGTGCGTGATCTGATACCGTAGTAGGGCTACCATTTTCGGCCATGTTGGTTTGAAATCTACCAAAGACAAAGATTAGGTTCCGCCTATATTTTGACACCCGATGGCGATCTACAATCAAGATTTGCGTGTTGCATGCACTTACCAACTTTGGAGAGAAATATTTGTAGTCTATTGCAAAATTCAGAGGTTGTAGAAATTTAAGTCGTAGGACAAATCAAAAAAGGTTTCTTAAGCACTCTTTTTTCTTAAAGACTAGCGTAAGTGACATAGATGCTAAGACGATGAACCAAAGTTAAATCAATGTCATTTCTCTATACAGTCTATACTATTGAGAAACAACGCGAGCTAAACTCCTAACATCTTTCTACGTAAAACAAATTGCAATTGTACATACCCAGCTATAACTATTAGCACTTATGGCAATTCCAAGTGGCCCCGAGGCCAAACAATTGTTGAATACCAACGTCTAATAGTGTCGCAACGTTCGCATCATTGATAAACGTGTTGTAATCTTATGTTGCTTACCCACATAAAAGCTATCAAGATGCAACTATTCATACTATTTTCTTGAGAATAACTTTGAGTATTGTTCGTTTAAAGGTTGTGTTGTTGTGTATTATAGGACCCATTGTTTCTATGACCAAGGTGTAATAACTTATATTTAACTAAGCCAGTTAATCATGGCAGTTATTAAATCGACTACCTACCTATGTGGGAATAGTTGTTTACTCTTTTTACAGTAAGCGAGTTTAAGGTAGATCACTACATTTGCTGCACTTATATAACTCTTTCGGAATTTAAATAAGGTTATCTTTTCATGTGCCAACAGCGATCTGAACTGATAAGAAATAATCTCATTAGCCAAATTTCTGTGTTGTAGTTGCTTTGGGGGGTTACAAGGAGGTAATAAGTACCTACGTATTGTATTACTTACTTTTACTAATTGCATTACATACTTGATACCAAAGTAAGCACTCGTCAAAGCATTCACAATATGACGTGAAAATTAATTCAAAAAGCAAACCCAGCAAAAAGTAAAAATAAACTATTAATTAAATAGTTTTAACCTCTAGCGAGAGTTCCTACTAGCAACCGCAAATACGAGAGTGGACTGAAAATTAATCGGCCTAACCAAGAAAATACAAGATAAAGAGCGCAATCCCCTAATGTACTGACCATATCATCATGGATGGCTTTTGATGACAGCCCCTTCTTATGGAGGTACTTAATGACGGCACGCTGCTCGATTTGCTCCATTTGCGGAAACGATGTCAGATTGCTTTGTTAATAAATTTTTTAAATTAAAACTAATTATCGCTAACGTTTCAAACTTCACACAATTAAGAGGTCTGAACTGAACTAAATAATGTGGCTAGATTTGATTTTTGGAACTAAATGAATCAGTGTTAGGCCGACTACTTTTCAATCCACCCTCGTCTGTGTTAAGAACATTCCCATTACCTACATACATTTAAGTGTAACGATAAAAGTGCTTGTTTTCGGAATGGGTTCAGCCGGGTAACGAACTCATGTTGTAGCCACAGATGCTCAATTCAAAGGAACAAAGCAATTCTATTCATATAATGTAGGTAATTGGGGAATGAAATTTTTCTCTACGTTTTAGCAAAACATTGGAAATGAGGGCCGTCTGCGTTCGTTTTCTTGGCGCGGAGTCGGAGCGCTGCCTCTTTGATAGCTCGTTATATGGAACAAAAGCCAGGCAACATCAAACGAGGCTTTTCTTTACGTCCCCTGTGACATTTTAATAACGGTTTGCCTATTGCTTTCCCATTTAATGTTTAACGTCAATTTATAAGAGCCTCGTCAAACTACGAGTATATTGTATTTTTGTATAAAGTAGAGTATTTGGGTATAAAGTAGAGTAGACTAGGTACACCTGAAAAAAAATTTTTATCTTGTTCCTTGTATCCCTCGCTCCGCTCAGGATTCTACTTTCGAATCCTTCGCTACGCTCGGGATTCTATTCTAGAATCCTTCTCTACTCTCGGGATCCAACTTCGTAACTCGAATTAAATTTTCTTTTTTTTTCACTTGTATAATCTACTATTAGACTTTTTAAGCCAGTCGTTTAGATTTTAGAGGGGGGGGGGACACGCTCGCGTATGGGTGTATGAGCTAAAAGTTGAACATCTCACAAACGAATACTTAATTAAAAAAATCGTCTTAGCAACCTCTCTATGTTTTTAAAAGACCTATCCATAATGATACCTCACACTCCGTAGAAGATGCAAGAACAAAATTACAGATTCTGGTTACTTGTACGGGAGGTAACCCCAAAAGAAATGTTGACGAAACTATAAGGGTTCCGAAACTTGAACTACGGAACCCTAAAAAGTAGTACCAACGGATGTTTGAACAGCTCTCTAGCCATTTATCTGTCCAACGCGCGACCGCCATACTTAAAATGAGAACCAATTACAGTCTGCCAATAATAAATTTTAACGTGAAGTGTAACATGGTATAGCTACTCTGTAACTGTACACCATCATTATAATTCCATACGGTTGGAAAATGGTGTAATAAGTCTATAGGGTGCTCACCGAAGCTGGTTTATTACCAGTCTCCGTAACCAGAGGAGTCATTTGCCATATAATGAGTTTCAATACCTTCTACAAACCAGTCTAGACGCGCCAACACAAACAGGATCCGAGGTCCACACCTTCCGTATGATTACAAATCAATTAAAGTTCTACTAGATAACGTTTGTGCGTCGGAAAATATCGGAAGCACTCGTTATTAACTACATTCATCTTAATCGATATCTATACATCATTCCACTCATCACTGCGATAGTTTTAACTCAGAAAAGAATAGCTACAATCTTGGCTCCCACTTTGACAGTTTCAAGAGATGCTATTGTGAGCTATGATAAGTATGTACAAATATGAGAATTGTGAGATTGGCTTGAGATGAAGTGCTTAACATCCCAACATCGTAATCAGTTTTATACAGTGTGTATATTTTGTTAAAACCACATTGCTGAATAAGGTTTTATTGAAGCATAAAATTATAAATTCTGTAGAATAAACGATGCGTGTGCATTAACGTAGATCCAACCAACACATAATTTAAAAACAAAATTAAATGAATAAGTGAACGAGTTTGCAAACCACAAACACGGACCAAACGAACCGTGCTACTGCTTAGTATGTGTATAAAATCCTGATTAGCGTTTCAATGGCCTTATTTCTAATTTAAAAAGTTGCTTGGCATCATTGAATCCGCCAGGGGCATTGTGTCCGATCAGTCACGGTCTCGATCATGACCGCACGAACAAGCTCGACCCGCGGCGGCCACTACGCAGCCGTGCCTCACAATCACATTTCGTGATGAGAAATGACGAAATACGGAAGTTTCGTGAGATTCTATCGCGAGTTGGGATAGAATTATCTCGATTTGATGATGTCAAAAATTGCTAAAACAATTTAAGGCAGTTGTAACATCAGAACAGTGGTAGTGTTAGGATTATATTTATTGTTAAAATTCTGAATTTACCCAAGTTACCTACTTAACTACTAAAAAAATAAACGATGCTTATTATTGGACCAATCCAGAGCAAAAACATGCTGTGTTTGATTGAAGATGCATACAAGCTAAATAATACACATACACACATATCACGCCTATATCCCCGAAGAGGTAGGCAGAGGTGCATTACACACCCACAAATTTGCCAGAATTTTTAGCCGCACGTAATAGGGGGCAAGCCTATCGCCGTCGATTTAATAAAATAAGCAGCTAATAGCTAATAATTTTGAAAACTAAATTGAAAACCTTGCATAAAATGTTGATGAATGGCAACAAAAAGCCGCTGTGGCACAGCCAATTAAAGTCCTGGGCGTCTCGGACTATTAATTTATTAATTTTAATAAGCTTAATAAAATTAATATTAATATACAGGTAACAACGTTCCAAGTGGTTCTATTTTGAAAAAAAATCGCAGACGCATCGAAAACAAGACATTACTTTTAAGTTGTCAACACGGGACGTGTTACAGATCGTCTCGGACGAATGGCAATTAGCAGGTCTAGGCTTGGCGTAGAGATTCGTAATAAAATTCGTCATAATGAACGCCCCCACACCAACACTATGGTCCCGTTAGCCGGATGCCGGATGCCAGCAGCGCCCGCACCCGCTTGTTATGCAACCGACGATGTGTCCCCCGTTCGCCGTCGCTGTACCGACGCTGATAGATTGGCAGTATAGGTGTTGTAAATAGGTACCTACGCTAGAAAGTTTTAAAACCTATTCGCTCGATCAATTTACGGTGGTTAAACTGGTCAAAGTTTAGTTTTTTTCATTTGACTGGCAGGAAAATCTATAAGTATATTTACTATAAGTACATAATTATGTATAAAAGGAGAAAAATTTGGATGTAGTGGTAATCTTTGAACCTATTAGGAAATTCCTTCACTAATTTATCCCGGTTATACGATCTCATAGATTTCCAGTGTTAAAATTATACCTATCGCGAGGAATTAGTCAGTAAAATATAATTTAATACTTAGGTACTTAATAATGCCTGTTGCCCGGTAAGCAGAGAATGTGAATGGCCACTTGCTACCGTCTTGGCATATACCTACAGCCGAAGTAGTCTTCAACTTTCATAAGTATTTTCATGAATGGTTAATACGGGCGGGTTTAACCTGGCCTTTTTGACATTCATGATTTGATTCAAATACATATTATTATAGACGTTTTGTATAAATGTTATATTAGTTCATAAGTAATACCTGTTGGCTACAAAGTTAGCACAGTTAATGTAGATGTTTTAGTAGAAGGCAGCTTCCTCGGGGTTCAGTCACGAGTGCCACGGGATTTATATCGACTTACCGAGCAATTTTTAAGGATTTGTGGTGAATCTCCACTGAACATCTGACACTATTGAGGTTTCAACTAACTAAATGTTAGGATTATGTATACTTATTACTTGTATTTACCTACGTCCTTCCTTCCGCGTTTAACAATAGTAATTTGTTGTACTTAATACGTTCACATACTCGACAGTGAATCATTATTAAGAATCTAGTAGTTATAATAATCTTCTTATCTCAGTGAGGCCACCGAACTCTTACAACACAGTAAGTACTGTACAGTAAATCGGGAAATCGGGAAATAGTGGACCAAATGCGAAGTTGACCTAATGCGAAATGTGTGGAAGCGGTTATTGTGACAAGGTTCCATCCCACTGTCATCGTGCGCGGCTTATATCGTAAAACATTTCAATCACGTGAGTGACCGACCAACATATAGTGCCCCGAAACGGCACCAGGCTCGTCCCCAATACGTTGAACTAACGGCGACTGTGGTCACTCACACAAACGCAAAGCTCCGCTGATCCCTCGCAAACTGTTGGTACTTATGTGATATTTTATCAAAATTTATTAAATAGAAATCTAATAGATTCTGATAAATCACAATCAACATCATTTTATTATGTACTATGGACTAGTGGGCGCCAGTAGCTTCACTTGCAGTTCCTTTTGTTGTCCAGTTTATTTTGATTATGACAATGTTATAATGAATAGGCAAAATAGTCTTCCTAGATGTGGACTAGTCGGCATAATTTTTTTTTTCTACACATACTTCAAAAGTAGGATTTGCTTTTTCTTTTTTTCTCAAGGCTTGTATAGGCATGTCACTCTCATTAAATAAATCTTAAACAAATGAATACAATTATATATTATACTAGCGGACACCCGTTTTACAATTTATTTGTTGGCGAAAACCAAATCAAACTTCATTGTGAAGTTTTAAAGACAGACAGAAAACGGAAGCGACTTTTTATTATACTCTGATAGGATTTATTTTTTGAGAATTATTGATGGTTAAATAATTGCCAAAGTAAGTCTTATTCAGACTGAAGATAAGTCTAGAAATATCTAGCAAACAGTGGTAAGAAACAAGTGTGACGATTATACATAATGTAGCAGCCAGTAACTGTATCTACATTCTGTAAATGAATATGAATATAAAAAAAAAACAAAGAAAAGGTTTATTATTAAAATGCAATAAATTAACATGTGTTTCAAATTGATATGTCATACACAACAGAATGCTGAAACATCACTCAAATGTTTAGGAGCTGTATAAATGCTTCAGCAGCCTTTAAACTTAAATTTTTCATACCCAAACATCACTTTTGAGTATCTGCTAATTTGAGTGATGTTTTAGTATCCGGCCGTTAGGTTTATAAAACAAGTTGAGAAGTTAATTAAATTTATTTTCCTATCATAGGGTTAAAATGCAGTAAAGTACCTTACACCCAGTAATAGCAAGAAAAAAATAAAACAAGTTAGTGAAGTCAGACTTTAATTAAACATAGCAATTTTCTCTACTCTAAAATTCTACATAATCTTACAAAAATTAAGTTACAAGCCAGGGAAGTGAGTGAGCATGCAATGTTAGTGGTGCAGAAGGCATTGTACGCGTAGGCGGCAAGGTTCCTCTCCGCTCACCTTGCGACACTAACGGTGCGGGGTCCAGCGGGGTCGCCAGCACCGTGGCCAGCTGCACCATGAATTCCACCAACCACAACACGCCCCACATGTCCCACAACCACATCACAACACTCCACTATCTCATTATTGGCACAATTTTCACTAAACTTAACCGATATGAAAGCCTAACTATACAAAAAGCTCCTGTTGGCACGATCATGCTTTGGACAATTTCATGTCTTAATAGACTGCTATATAACACTGACTGCTTTCTATCACATTATTCTAAGATTCTCATTCAAAACGTAAATCGTGTGTTGTTTAAACAAAGAGTTAGTGCACGTCATAACATTCTTCAACAACGAACAACAAAACAACACACAGCGACGACGTCTACTTCAAAACTAGAGAAATGACCCCGAGCCCGAGCGAGATTGTTTCGCTCTCGCTCTCGACTCTCGACTCGAGTTTTTGACACATGCACTGTTTTGTCGTTGTCGACACTTTGACACTGTTGACAGTTAATATACCACAAACTACGGAATGCAACTGATGTGCTTATTTCACTCATTTTGTTCGTTCATTCGCTATCAGACTAATGAACTAAATCTTAATTCTTGCGCTGTGCAATAAAATTTTAATATCAACCGACTGGTAGTAAAATAATATCAACTTTAGTTACAGATTTGCCGCGAACAGCTAATAAGTTGTTTGTTGCAAAGTTGTCATTGAAGAAACACAACCAGAACGAAGAGTTCCGTATGTACCGTATCTATTAAAATGGCAAAACAAATTACGTTTGTTATATGGGAGCCCCCTGATTTGTTTTTAGGTAGGTATTTGTTGTTAAATCGGTAACAGAAATACATACATGTCTGTGAAAATTTCAACTTTCTAACTATATTCATAAGATAACGGTTCATAAGATACAGCCTGGAGACAGACAGACGGACAGCTAAGTCTCAGTAATTGGGTTCCCGTTTTACTCATTTGGTACGGAACCCCAAAAAAATATTTTTTTAGAACAATAAAAAATATCCTGTTATCATAATCTTATTTAAAAACATTCTTGATTGATTTGTCGAATTGTTCAATAGGTGACGATTTTATAAAGTGTTATAAAGCAAAATATATATAAATATCTTATAATAAAATTAGTAAAGCAAACAAAATCCATAAAATATTAAAGGAAGTGGATGCAAAGAAAAATAAAATGCTATTTAGTATAAAATATTTACGCTTTACTATTAAAAACACTCACGAAATAATGCATATTTTTTCGCAGTTGACGAGTAAACTATTTGGAACAAACTGCGCAATGAAGCATCTAATTATAATCTAAAATACGATATACCGGAGAGATTAATATTAACTGTGCAACATGTAACGAGTGTGGAAGGGTTGGTAGGCCCGTGTGGTATTTAGTTAATTTTGCGATGACAGGTTTCAAAATATTGATTTTCAAATCTGCTCCAGTCAACTGCACTAGTCGTAAAAGCTTCCAGGTCATAGATAACCTCCTAATAGATTCCGCATGCAGGGCAACAAACGCGCGCCACTCATACTTGATTTCGCAAGCATATAAAGCTATGCCTAAAATCACGACGTCAGTGACAACCAACTTCGCGACCTATAAAAAAAAATGTTTTTGCGAGCATTTTACATTTTAACTGGCTTCTTGTTCCGTAAAATGGTGTGGCAAGTCGGCGAAGACATCAAATTACCAAAAAGATGGCATTACATTTCACCGGTAAGTAAATTAGACATAAATGTAAATCAATGGTAAGCAAAATGTTTTAAGAAAAAACTTTTTAAAATTTATAATAGCATTAATTTTTCGCAGAATTAAAAGGACAACAAAACGTCGACAATTGTTTCGCCTCTAAACGAGGCATTATCAAGACTGTCTCAGAGAGAACAGCCTTTTGACTTGCTGTTCTGTGGAGCTTGATCAACTTTATGTATAGTTTAGCCTGGATAGTGATGCTCACTGATCTCAAATATTGGATAGAAACAGGCGTTACTTGGCGAAAATCCATGACAAAGCAATGGTAAGTAAAATGTTTTAAGAAAAAACTTTTTAAAATTTATAATAGCATTAATTTTTCGCAGAATTAAAAGGACAACAAAACGTCGACAATTGTTTCGCCTCTAAACGAGGCATTATCAAGACTGTCTCAGAGAAAACAGCTCACACAGCTCGAACAGAGCCAGCGTGTACCTGGAACATAGATAACCTCCTAATAGATTCCGCATTATTGTAATTTTGTTCCTTACCGAGTTCACCTGTTTTGGCGGAATGCGAGGGGCGCGCGGAAACATGTAAGTGCGCTATGATTGGCTGTTTCAAGGTCAATCTTCGAAAGCACCGAATACTAGAGATGGGATAGGGATGAAAATGTGTCGATAAAATTTTGGTAGCTATATTATAATTATATTTTTATAATTTTATTATATCGTTTATTCCTTTATATTCTTATTTTATACATTTTTAAATACATTTATAAAAAACAAATACATTTAAAAAAATTTTTTTTTTTTATTTATTATTATAATTTTTATAGGAATAGGTATCGGGACTTAATCAAGAGGGACAGGTATTATCAACTCTCAGTTCCTATTTAGGAACTGAGAGTTGATAATACCTGTACCTCTTGATTAAGTCCCTAAATTTTTTTACTTAGAGTTTGAGGAAATCCTCAAACTCTAAGTAAAAATTTTCTACCTATTCCGATCTCTGATGATCGCACATCTACCGAGCCTTTTCCCAACTCAGGATCAGCTTTCCAGTGTAACTGCGATGCAGCTGAACTTTAATATTTTCCGTGGAGCGACTGCCATCATTCTGACCTCCGCAATCTATGGGCGATATCAAAGCTCTGTAGTTAGACCAGTTGAATTTTGATTTAAAGCCCCAAATACCCGTAACGACTGCCATAGATGTTCGTATAATAACCGGGACCGACGGCTTAACGTGCTCCTAGAGACACGGAGGTCTCAATTTCTAAAAACAAAGGTCACACCGATCCTAAGACCGACCTGGTTAGATGTTGCTTAACCTTAGCAATGTGTTAATATACACGGTTACCACTAAGCCACGAGCCCCCCATCTCTGATGATGATACATTATAATTTTATATTTTTATTCAGTAGATGTAAAATAATATAATTTATGTTAAGAAAGAAATTATAAATAGATCACAAAAACTGATGTCATCGGCGGGACTATGATTTCTTTCTTAATATTTTACGTTGTTATTGGTGGGAAACCAACTCTCCGCACGAGATGTTGCATCTACTCATTTCTTTTTCCTCGGGGCATCCAGGAAACCTATAAAATAATATATATCTCAGTTACATTGCTAATACTAAATCACATTACCAGCGAAAAAAAATTTAAATAATGCCAACGCACAAATTGGTCGCAAATAAATCGCAACTAACCGAAATTCAAGCGGGCGCAGTCGCGGGCGACAACATGTTGCTTATTTATAGGTACTACTTTTTAAAGCACCTACGGCAATAATACTGCAAATTATCGATGACGTACTATATCATACCGATATCCCATCACTATCGATTCAAGTGCTATTGTAATGTATTGTTAGAAAAGGATAGCTATTATAATTTGGCTAATGAGTGAAAGAGTAATTTCAAAAAGACATCAACGGGTTCGAAATTGTTTGTGTTTATGTTCTATTACCAACCAGAATAAATTGAACTCCGGTGCCTAGTCAATTTTATATTTACATTTATGTCTAATTTACTTACCGGTGAAATGTAATGCCATCTTTTTGGTAATTTGATGTCTTCGCCGACTTGCCACACCTTTTTACGGAACAAGAAGCCATTTAAAATGTAAAATGCTCACAAAAACATTTTTTTTTAATTATAAAATCGCACGTGGTCATAGGTCGCGAAGTTGGTTGTCACTGACGTCGTGATTTTAGGCATAGCTTTATATGCTTGCGAAATCAAGTATGAGTGGCGCGCGTTTGTTGCCCTGCATGCGGAATCTATTAGGAGGTGCAGGTAGACCTCTCCAGTAAACAGTAGCGAGTATGGCCGGTATTACCCATCGGATAGACCAAAATGATCTTTTTTTTTTAATCTACCATACTTTTTTATTCTTTATGTACTTTTTTTGGCAATAGCATGGATAATAGGGAACAATTGGAGGCAAAGCCGTTTCGTCTAGTTTCATTATTCGTACCGCCATTTCTTCTAGATAAGACATTTTCATCTGAGGATCTTTGGGCATTAGAAAATCTGATGCCGGCACCCACTTGTCGTCAACCAAACGAGCTGGTTGGGAAAATATACCATCAAATGTTAGTCCAAACGAACCTATGGAAAATAATAATTGATTATTAAAATAATTTTAGCAGAATGTATTTTAAAGTTAATTAAACCGTTGCTATTTGCTAACATTACGTGGAGGCAAAAGAAGAGAGAAAAGAGAGATTAATTATACAAAAGAGAAAAAGCTTATAAAGATTTAGCTTGAGTTGGTTATTTACGCATCGAGTACTACTGACGGTCTTATTTCTGATAAGAAAAAAGAATTTCCATTAGGAATAGCATACACACAATAATCAGCCCAGAATAAACAGAGATCATAGACTTCTACTTGACCACGTGATCTTAGACTTTTTTTTTTTAGTTCCGCGGCCTGTGGCCGCGGCCGCTCTAACGTCCGTTGCCGGGCGTCTCTGGTTACAAGCAGAACGTATTTCCAGTGGCGCCCGGCGGACGTTGACCACCTCTGTGGTCTCTGCGGGGGTTGGGTCGGGATGAGAATCCCGCGTCGTTGGGGTAGGGTTTTATCCCGCGTCAGTGAGTGAATCTGGTTGTGTGCTATGGGGCAAAGGCCCCGCAGCACGCAACCCTTCTAGCCTGCTTCTGTAAGGACGACGGGTGGCGATCCCGCTGTCCTCAGGCCCCGATCATGGAGGTCGATGGTCTTGGGCGTAGATGAGTCTGCAGCGGCCTCGCCGCTGACTACGGAACTCGGCGGGGAGGGTACGCTCCCTCTCCCTCTCGGCCGCCTCATTCGCGAGCACGACTTGCTCGCAGAAGGACACGGCCGCGTTCCACCTACTCCCGCTGGAGACCATGGTTTGAAGCATGGTCTCCAGCGAGAGGGTATCCACGCCCAGACCCACTACGAGGTCCCGGCGCTGACTCGCCCACGCTGAACACTCCACCAACGTGTGGAGTGCGGTGTCGTCGTCGGAAACCTCGCAGTGTTGACACCGGGGTGTGACCTCACGACGAATGCGAAACAGATAGCTACCGAAGCATCCATGCCCGGTAACGATCTGCGTCGCGCGATACGTGAGGTCACCATGCTGCCTCTGCAGCCAATCGTCCATGATCGGTCTCACCGCCGCGATGATGGTGGTACCCCACTTAGGTTGCTCAAGTCGCACCCTCCATGACTCCATGAGATCCTGGTGGAGTTGGGACCGCTGGTCATCGATTTCTCGAGACGCAGGCCTGTGGTCCGCTCCACCGGCTCCTTGCGCCATTGGAACAATGACGCAAGGGCTCTCGCTTCCAGGTCCCATGGAGGGGACCCGGCTAGGAGACATGCAGCCTCTCCGGAGATCGTGCGGTAGCCCCTTATTGTTTTCCGCGCCAACCGCGCCGCCCATAAGGGAGCCCCGGATAGGGCCATACTCCGCACGATCCCCAGGTACAGTCTCCTGCAGGAAGCGTTGGGTCCCTTTAGGTTGGGCATCAGTCGCGAAAGCGCGACCGATGCCTGTGTCACCTTGGGGACCAAACTTCGGAAATGTGGTCCGAAGTTCCATCGGCTATCAAGTACGATCCCTAGATACTTCATCGAGGGCTTGATGCCGATGCTAACGCCTCCCACATTTATGCTGGAACCTTCAGGTGGACCGTTCCGAGGTCTGTGAAAACACAGAACCTCGGACTTGTGCAAGGCCACCTCCAGTCCCAGCCGCCGTATCTGACCCACGACTTGAGCAACACCCGTCGTGACCTTGAGTGCTGCCTCCTGGTACGTTGCACCCCGCGCCGTGACGAGGGTATCGTCGGCGTAGCACGTTACGCCGACGCCCTCAGGCAACGCACCCCGCAGCACCCAGTCGTAGCCGATGTTCCACAGAAGCGGCCCCAGGACCGACCCCTGCGGAACACCGCACGACACATCCCGCCGAGCTGGCCCGAGCCAGCTGGGGAAAGCTATGGCCCTCTCCGAGAGATAGGCCCCGACAATACGACGGAGGTAGAGAGGCGTTTCGTGATACACGAGCGCCTCCCTAACGCAGCTCCATGGCAAGATGTTGAACGCGTTGGCGATGTCAAGAGACACCGCCACCACCACCTTGCCCTGCGAGACTGCTTCCTCCGTCAGGCTCCTGAAGCGCATGATCGCGCTCACGGTGGAGCGTCCCCGACGGAAACCGTACTGGTTGTCCGCCAGGTCTGGCCCCACCGTCGAGAGATGCTCGATGAGGCGTTCCGCGATAATTCGCTCAAAGAGCTTACACACCTCGTCGAGCAACACGATCGGCCGGTATCCGGACACGATAGTCCGGGGGCAGTGATTTTCCGGCGTTTAAGCCGGAGTACTGCCGCACCTAGCTCCCCCACCCTGACTTCGGGTACGTCGTCTTCGCCGTCTTAGCATAGTTAGGTAGATACTTCTCCCGCGGGCGCCACTGGCAATACCTCCGGGTGCGTATCTGAGACGCGCGCTAATGGATGTAGGGGCGAGCGGCGGGCTTTAAAAAAAAGGCAAGTACTTCTTTCGCCTCCTCAACTTTTATTCATATTTCAAGCATGTTTACTGGTTATAGGTAGGTACTTTTTACCTGAACTTAGAACAAAACATGGATAGCCTACCTAACTACGAGTATTAGTTGTAGTAGAAATAGGTGACTAGTTATTTAACTTTACCGTCACAATGCAGTCCCAAGTTAACAATGTCCAAAGGATCGCGTTCGAAGAACCATACTTTTATTAAATTCAATACCGCTATAGATTTATTTAAATACGGTACACCTTTAGGGTATTTTGTCTGGAAAAGGAATTAAGTAACCAGTAAAAAACAAATACTTAGACGTACGGTTGTGTACGTCTGTATTACGACTTACGTCGAATAACAATTTCTGACAGCGGTATTTTAAACTTACTTAATATATTTTCTGTGATGGAGTAACCTAATTTGTTACACCTACGGTAATGCTACTACTAACTGCAGCGGTTAAACTTTAAAGAAATATAAATATCGTATTAAGATAACGCACCTTTGTTTCAGCCACCTTCATCCACAAACTGTCATCAAAATGCATCAAATATTCCATATATCTCATTACTGGTGTTAGGGACCCCATTTTTAGACTGGATTTAGTTACTTTCGTGAATCTCTCATAAGGATGAAAAGTATCGTATCTTTGGATTGTTGATCTGATATCCACCAAGTGGTTTATGCCCACGAAACCCCACACAGGTGGGCAGAATATATTTCTGCTAGGTACATTAGCGATTTCTGCTACGATCGGTAAAATCTCTATCCCTAAATCCGAGGTTGCTACTATGATATGATCCTTTGCGATAGTGACAAGTTCTCGTAAACACGTCGCATTATAGCACGCTGGGCCTAGATTGGGAAATATTATGTACATATGACGAGGGCCGGAAGCATTTACCATACGAGATATTCGTTTCATCATAAGTTTGTTCGCATGTAACCATTCCCCTATCGCTATACTTTTACTGAAAAATATAAAAGGTAGGTACATATTAATTTATTCATTTTGTGCAGATGACAATAGTAAAAGAACAAGTGTACTTTGGTTGCGATAAAACTCGTCTAGAGAAAGAAACTGTCTGCTCGCATCTCTCTCTTTTCCCTCTGCTGTAATCGAAAAGTCCCCAACTCTCTGACACTTATCGTTACGATCTTCGTAACGTATTCACCCCAACACAAACCTAACTTAGGGCGAATAAACGAGGCATTCGGTCACTGCGTATTTCTGCTTGTTGTTCGGTTTCCTGAAAATTATTTCATCATTTTTGATGAAATTTGGTCTACAAATAGTTCAACACTGTAGGTATAATATGGCTACCAAAATACAATTATCTTACTGGAATGGAACATGATCCATAATGATCATCAAATCTGAAGATGAGAGCGCCAAACCACTCTTGTCGACATATTTAACAACTTTTGAAGAAGATACACTCTCGACGTACCCACATTGCTTTTCTACTGATAACATGAATTCTTCGGTACAATACTCGTCGTAAATGTAAATTTTAGTAATAGATGTAGTATCAGTATGCATATCAAGCAATCCTACTATAAGATGCCGTGCCAAGGGATTTCCTGCGCCAGTTATCGTTACTACAATTGCTTTATTAGGTTTAGATATAGGAATATTTGTCCTCTGAAAGGTTAGTAGATTTTTTTCTGTTGTCAATTTCTTTTTAAACTGGCTACCATTTTTTAATAACTCCTCAAATTTGTACGATCCAAATAATGAATCAAACTTGTAATAAGAATGGCAATAGTCCAAAAAATCAGGAGCACCACCAATATAAAATGGTTTGCTCCCTGCCATTAACATTTCTTTCCAAATTATAGGAGAACCGATATGATGCCATTTGTTTTTTATATTTATTCTACGTAACCAAGCCTGAAAATTTCAATTAAAATATTAAAAAAGCAAATTAATGGCATAATATACATAATTAGGTACCAAAAAAAGTCTTGGAAATCCTATACTGCAGAAGCGCAATATCGTGCACATTAATCTGTGTATTCTAGTGGTCGGCTTGAGGTGATAAAACTATCATCACCTAATGCCGACTACTGGACTCTGAAGTCGTGGGTTTCAAATCCCACCCAGTACACCTATGTGTGATGAGTGATGGATGATAATATGTATGATGATAAATGTATGATAATAAGTATGATGGAGTGATACCTAAGCACGATGGTATTTTTCAGTGTCAGGGTGTTTTTGTATGTTATATACGTATATAATGTAATTTATTAGAAGTATGTGTATCACTTATCTAGATTCCATAACAAAAGCTTGATGGTGCTTTGTAAAAAATGTTCTAAAAATTCAAACATGCGATTGGAGGATGGCATCTATGTCGTCGCTGCTACGGCAGAAACCTTTAGTGTCGAAAGCTACATGCATAACACCTTAAAATTTTCCCAGTAGGTCGGTACACGCCGGGCGCCACTGGACATACCCTCTGCTAGTAACCAGAGACGCCCGGCAACAGACGTTAGAGCGGCCGCGGCCTTGGGTCGCGGAGTTAAAAAAAAAAAAAAGTAAGTAGGTACAGGACCAAAGCCTTCAAAGAAGTTAACTCCAAATCAGCCGCTTCAGATTCAAAAGAGCTTACTTACTTTTATCAATCTGAAAATGCTGTCACCCTAATGTGAACAGCCTGAGGTGATGTGGAGGAAGTTTTACTCGTATGCTTGTAAATATAGTAAGTAGGCCCTTGATCTAGATCTAGATGGCTGAATTCTTTGCGTTCAGCAAGAAATATAAATATATCAATAATTGTAAAAAATACATTTTAGTTACAGGTCAGAACATACCGGCCAATTCAAAACAGGTACTTCTACGGAATCAAAACAGAAGTCGGGCAAATTTTGTGATAGAAAATCAGCTAAAAGACAACTTTCAGCGAATGATATACATTGAGATTCTCCTGCAATTACGATACGAAACCCCATACTGTTATGAGGGTTAGGTATTAAAGCAGTTAATTACTATATTTCAACTAGACTTTATTTCATCCAAAGGTATTCAAGTCTGGATGGAATCCATAAAACTGACGTATAACATGACACCATTCTAGGATTGAAATAAGGTTTTATTTTATTATTTTTGATAACATTTAGGCATAGGCTACGATTCAGTCTTTTTACGGGGAAGTTTACTCAAATGTATGCACGTATGTGTGATGATGATAATGGATAGGACCTGATGATTATTAAAATAAATTAACAAAGAGGTGCCCATCCTCTCGAATTGAAAAATTGCTTCAAAAACTTATTAAAAATGTATGAGGACCCGAACTCTAATCAAAAGTATATTATTGGGCATGAGAGTCAAAATGGCGGGTGTACCATTGCGAATCATGTTGTACCACTTACCAAAAAAATGTAGGTACCTAAAATGTACTAAATTGTATATATGTTATGTAAAATGTACTAAATTGTACCTAGGTCTAAAAAATAAGTACCCGATTCAGAATGAAATTATTTCGGAATTAAAATACACCCGCCATTTTGACATCAATACGGCGGGTGTACTATAATATTTTATTACTTAACCATTGTTCATGAAACATAATTACACCAAAAAAATGTACCTAAAAAGTACCTCAAGTAAAAAAAACACACTCTTGATCCGTTGGATAGTTGCTGAGAAATAAAACAACCGTGTCTAGTTAACTTACGCTTATTATTATAATGAAATAATTATCTAGGTACATATGTACTAAATTATAATAATATTAAGTAATTACCAATTAATAATATGCTCAATCAATCGGTAGAGTCTATGTTATGTGATGAATATAATATTTTGAAATGCCGACGTAATGACTGCAATGGTGTACGAACATTAAAATATGATATAAAAAATACAATAGCCTTCGAGCTGAATCAAACTGATGTAATTTACCTTATAGACATACCTATAGAAATAACATTATATAATATAAAATACGAAATTCTAGGATTAATAGAGTTTTTACCGTCTGACGGCGATGTAACAAACATCCACAATATTGGCCACTCAAAGAAGAATCAAAGAATCAATTTCGTTTATTAAGTTTAGGCACATAAAGAGCACATATGAATGTTAAAATTTTACAATTTTATGTCAAGCAATATTATAAAAATACTAAAAAGTACATTGCTGGTTCGGTAATTTGGTTCTCCTGAGAAGATACCAGCAAGAAACTCAGGTAGATTTCATCCCATTTTCTTTTTTATTATTGTTTTGTTTACATTTTTACTGTATTATACGAATGGCTAACAACACAAGATTAGGGTGACCATGCATTTTTATCATTAAGATATTCGTTTACATTATAGTAGCCTTTCCTCATCAAACATTTTTTCACCACTATTTTAAACTTATTATGAGGCATGTCAACCAAATCCTGAGGAATTTTATTAAATATTTTTATACATTTGCCTACAAACGAATCACCAACTTTATGAAGTCTCAGTTTATTTTTATTTCTTGTATAAAAATTATCGTTATCGGATTTTTTTGAAGAGATCTATGTTCTTTCGTAAATATAAGATGTTGTCGTAAACATATTGAGAAATCCACGTCTTATTTATTCCCTGAGAACTCTTCGTTGCATAAAACTTTGATAAACATGAATCCCAGTTGTCCGTTGTTTTATGGCCTTCCAAAAATACACAAGGAAGGGTGCCCAATTAGACCTGTTGTCGCATACAGGGGCGCGCCGGCATATAATTTGTCGAAGTTTTTGAACACAATCATTAAAGAAGCAATAGATTTTAACCCAAAATTTTCTATAAAAAATAGTACTGACCTCATAAACAAGATTAAAAATATTAAGTTACCGTCCAATGCTCAACTTGTGTCTTTGGACGTGAAAAGTTTATTCACTAACGTACCGTATAATGAAGTATTAGATATTTTGAGACACAAATTAACAATAAAAAGGGTAAATTTTAATAAAATAGAGGAAATTTATAACCTAACAAGATTGTGTATGACTCAGAATTACTTTCAGTTCAACAACAGTTTTTTTCTACAGAGGAATGGTCTGGCTATGGGGTCGCCACTCAGTCCTTTAATAGCTGAAATATTTATGGATGCATTCGAGACTAACCACATAGTTGGGAACGTTCATGTCTTGTACTATTTTAGATATGTGGATGATATTATTATATGTTGGACAGGAACAAAACGTCAGCTCAGTGTCCTTGTCTCCAAGTTGAACTCAGTACACCCTAGAATTGATTTTTCACTAGAGTTGGAGTCAGATTCCACTCTCAATTTCTTGGACCTTTCAATTACTAGAAGGAACGGTGTTCATGAGTTCCGTATCTATAGGAAACCAACAGTTACAGACACAGTTATTCCTTACTCATCCAATCATCCATGGCAACATAAAATGGCAGCTTTCCACAGCTTACTGAGCAGGTTACTGGCGGTACCGTTGAGCCCACAGGCATTTGGTGAAGAATTGTCCATCATTTGCTACATAGCACAAAGTAATGGCTATGACGTAGGAATGGTTCACTCATTATTAAATAAAAAACGTAGAAAGGCTAGTTTTCATTTATTATATCCGATTCAAGATCCACCTAGGAAGTACACGGCCTGTTTGCCGTTCGTGGGTCCCGTCTCGTTGAGTATAGCTAAGATCATGAGGGAAAGTAATATATTTGTTGCTTTTAGAACTCAGAATGCCTTGAGGGAGCTGTGTAATGGCAAGGATTCGGTGTCGGTCTCACGCAGATCAGGTGTTTATTTGTTGAGTTGTGATGAATGTGGTTTGAAGTATGTGGGACAGACTGGCAGGTCCTTCGATATTAGATATAAGGAACATAGAGCGGCGTCCCGCAATGGTTGTCCCGAAAGGTCCCTCTTCGCGAAGCATCTTCTTGACACTGGTCATTCCTTGAACAATAGTAACACTTTTAAAGTTTTACGGTTATGTGAGAAAGGGTTCAAGTTAAGTGTTTGGGAAAGGCTAGAAATAGTTAGAAGAGATGCGGACACCTTACTCAATGAACAAATAGATTTTCACACATCTCCCTTACTTAATCTGTTTGCGAACAGACAGACACATTAACTGTTGTTGGTTTGTATGTGTTGTTTGGGTTTTCTATGCAACTTATCAAGAGACAGTAATTAAATCAAACAGATAAGGTCAAGTATTGGTGAATACCTATTTTTGGAACTTAGTTAGCATGATCTGAGGTTTCTACCCACATTGGTTATTGTAAAGAATCCTACATCGCGATAATGAAATTTGCACGCGTTTACTTATAAGCAAACACGTTCCAACCACGAATTTTGCTGTTCTCTCTGAGACAGTCTTGATAATGCCTCGTTTAGAGGCGAAACAATTGTCGACGTTTTGTTGTCCTTTTGATTCTGCGAAAAATTAATGCTATTAATTAATGCTAAAAAGTTTTTTCTTAAAAAAATTTTTACTTACCATTATATTGAGAAGCAACTGTTAAAATATTAATTTCTTTAAATAGTTCTTTCAGCGGGTCACGGGGTCTGACTCTATAGATTGCTCGTATAGCTCGTTTCTGTAATATGAATATTGTCTCAATATCGGCAGCTGAGCCCCACAGGCCTACACAGCCCACGGCCTGTATAGGTACCTCTACCTACATGAAATCGAGGTAGTGACAGCCGTTCCATTTCTTCCATTACGGTCCCTATAGAACTGAAACTAGTACCTATTGAATGAAATAGTCGTTCCCGATTAACCCCTCTCTGGTTCCTAAGACTCCTGCCAGGCGTCCCTCGTCACCTCGTTTTTTCAATTTTTTGTAGTACTTTACGATTTTTGCTATAATAGCTTAATTTTGAGATAACTAAACTAAAAAGAGGGTTTTGTACGAAAATAACAATAATTAGACTTACTTTAAAAGTACTTTTTTCATCACTATTTTCCTTACATCTTACATCCGTACATATAACATCGTATATGTACGGAAGAACATAGAACTCTTCAAAAAAAGATCCGACAACCATAATTATAATACAAGAAATAAAAATAAACTGGCAATGACAAAAATTAGACTTCATAAAGTTGGTAATTCGTTTGTAGGCAAATGTATAAAAATATTTAATAAAATTCCGCAGGATTTGCTTGACATGCCTCTTAATAAGTTTAAAATAGTAGTGAAAAAATGTTTGATGAAGAAAGGCTATTATAATGTAGACGAATATCTTAATGATAAAAATGCATGGTCACCCTAATCTGCTGTTGTTAGCCACTCGGACAAAACAAATTGTAACACAATGTAAACAAAACATTATTAAAAAAGAAAATGGATAATCTACCTGAGTTTCTTGCTGGTATCTTCTCAGGAGAACCAACTTACCGAACCAGCGAAAGAATCATTTTCAAATGGTTATTTATGTAATGAATTCAGTATTTTTATAATAGTGCTTGACATAAAATTGTAAAATTTTGACATTCATATGTGCTCTTTATGTGCCTAAACTGAATAAATGAAATTGTTTCTTTGATTGACTGATTCTTTGATTCTTATAATCAATTTAAATTCGAGGTTTAAAAATGGCAATTTAGGAGCTTGTTCAGATAACCAACTTTGGCGCCAAAGAGAATTGGCGCCTCCAACTCTCCAACAGACCATTTATGACAACTTTGCTTTTTTTTTTTATAGGAGTTTATCAATTTCTAAAGTGAGTGCTCGCCGCCTTTATAGAGACATTGCTAAACGCCTAATCGATGCTTCTCAGGACCAGAAGGCTGGCTATTTTCTGGCCCAAAGAATAAGTATCGCCACCCAACGTGGCAACACTGCCAGCATTCTGGGAACCTTCCCAGTCGGCAATGACGCGGAGGATTTTTTAAACGATATTTTGTAATGTAAATATTTTTAGTCTATAATTATGTTTATTTTGTATATTGTAATTCTTATTGTAAATAAATTCATTTCTATTTTTTTTTTTGATAATTTTTGGCATGGCTTCAAAGGCCTTTATGCCATAATACATTTCTAAAGTTTCTTTGCTGTTTAAAAATATAGGCTACTATTCAAATGTATCATGTTACAAATGTACTTCTTCTTCTTTTAAAACCGTGGCTCCATCGATATTGATTGATGATTCACCAATGTCAAGGTAATGCTTGATTAGTTGATAGTCCCTGAGTAATGATAGTCCCGCACAGAAGAACTAGTTATTCCTAACTAGCTCCAGGTGCAGGACAAGAAACGTTGTTCGGTATGTGAGTATCTGGGAGCCCGATTTTTGCGGAGCGCCAGAGGTACCCTAAAAAGCCACCAGCCATGCGCTCAGCAAAAATCGAACTCCGTACTAAAGTCAATTTCGGTTTCGTCCCTATTCACCCCGTTTGACGGTACCTATAATATCCTCGAGTCTTTTATGTCTGTGGTCATCAAATAGTGTTCGTTCTGCTTCACGCCATGCCAATAATGATCGACTAAGCATGATATATAAAAAATATAAGCATGTGATGAATTGTGATGTTGCTGACAGTTTGTGACAGTAGACAGTTGCAGTAGTATCTTACGTAGTATTGTATTCTCTTTGGACAGTTGTTTCAATGTTTTAACTTTTTGTTTATTTACCTCATCACTCAGGCTGAAGAAATTATCTTTTACTTACACCTAGATTTTCATTTGTAAAATTAGTTACTCAATTGTATGATGATGTGGTGACTTGTTTCATCGGCGTATTCATTCAGTGAACCTATGTATGTATTCTTTATGCTATTACTTTTCCTATCTACATATTTAGTAATTATTTATTAACCCAGCGAGCGAAGAGTCTACATTTCGAGTCTGGAGAACTTCGTCGGTCTGTCTATATTTTGGGTTTTAGGCTAGCGGCCATATCCATATTTAAACGCGCATATGGATTTTTTTAAATGTTTGCGCGGTCTATCACCATATCGGCAACCACTAATTTCTATACAGGTATCCTATTCTTGATAATTATAGTGTAACTATGCAAGTTTTTCATAATAGTTATAGTTAATTTTTTTATAGAAAAATCAAACAGCCTTCTTTCGGATGCGTTAAAGATGAGTTAAAGCTGGTAACTGTTAAAATGTCACAGCAGAACTGGGGTTTTTGTGACCTGTCTATATGTAATAAATATGAACTTGATAAACTCCACTATATAGAGAAACTTGGATTTGACACTATAGCTATAAACACACATGTGGAAGAGTCAACTGATGAGCCGAAAAAAAAGAAAAAGAAAGGCGAGGTTAAGGAAAAGAAAGATTACATACCAGCTCCAGTAGAAATACCTGATGATATTAGAAAAGTGACAAAGTTGAAGATACTGCAAAGAGTGACAATTGAGTTTAACGAGTCTGGTATCGCACACAAAATTAATCAATCAGAAAACATAAAAAAGTATGACATAATAGCCGTAGTACCAACCACTTTACAAGCTTTTCAATATGCTTGTGGTACCATGGACATAGATATTATAACATTTGCTCCAGAAAACAGAATACCATTTAAAGTTAGTCGGAAACTGTATACACAAGCCGTTGACAGAGGAGTTTTCTTTGAGCTTATGTATTCACCGGCTATAAGAGACTCAACTTGTAGGAAGAATATTATCAGTACAGCTCACTCTTACCATGCTGTCGGGAAGTCAAAGAACATAATTGTGTCCAGCGGAGCAGACAATCACATGCATATAAGAGATGTACATGATGTCATTAATTTAGGCTTTATTTTTGGTCTAAATACCAATCAAGGTTTAGAAGTTGTAAGAAATAATGCTAGAAGACTTATTTTGAAAGCCGAAGGAAGGAGGTGTGGTAAGCACTATATGGTAGTCACCCCTTTAAATGCAAATGATGGTAATAAGATAGTTGAAAATTGATTTTAGACATTCATTTCATTGTATGTAACTAAAAGATTATGTGTAAATATTGATTTCCATGCTTATGTGGTTGACAAAGAGATAATAATAAACTATACTATATAGGTACTAATAGTTGTTGGTCCCAAGTCCCACATACCACGGCGGCACAGATTAATAAATAGTTACTACGTAACAGATCACTCCCATACAAAAGCGAAAATACCTACTCTATATTTAACTACAAAATTTTAATAATAATACCTGCTGCACAGAACGAGGAGAATTGTACCTTAAACACGCGTTCATAGAGTCGAGACTGTGTTGCCCGCCGTTCGAGCGACGCCATCGTAAGAATGCGCTAGGGTTGTACCTATGATGATTATTGTAATAAAACGAATGTTACGAATCAACCATTTTTTTTATTAGTCAATCCAATATGTTTTAGTTTTATATAATGATTTATATTTTTTTATTGATCAATAAATAAAAACGGCAAAAAATCACGTTTGTTGTACGGGTTGTACCCTAAAATATTAATTTTATTCTGGTTTTTAATATTTGTTGTTATAGCGGCAACATAAATACATTATTTACTATGACACGGTTCAAGGTATACTAATTATCACGGTTCATGAAATATAGCCTGGTGACAGACGGACGGACGGACAGACAGACAGACGGACAGTGAAGTCTTAGTAATAGGGTTCTGTATTTCCCCTTTGGGTACGGAGCCCTAAAAAGAAAATAAATAATATCCATGGATAGGTCATCAAAAATGATATTGAGGTTTCTAATATCATTTTTTTTTCTTAACTGAATAGTTTAAAATTAAGTAAAAAATATGTTACTTGCTGCTACGGAACCCTTCATGGGCGAGTCCGACTCGCACTTTGCCGCTTTTTTTGTTAGCCAAACATAACGTAATCCCGGTGCACGAAAAACAAAAGGAAATGTAAGTAAATGAAACCCAAGTTAAAAATGCATTTTGTTATTATTAAAATGGTGCATACCATTTGCATATCTACTATAATCCGCACATTGCGTGGTGTCTGCATTTCGAAGTGTAAGCGCGGGCAACGTGCAGGGCGGTGCGATGCGAGCGCTCAGGCGGGCGTCCGGCAGCCCCACAGATCTAATAGAGATACTACGTATCAGATAGACAAGTGCCAAACAACTACCCACAGGCAGCCCTCTGCCAGTTTGTATCGTCGACGATCACCGAGCGGTAGGTACATAGCGCGCGGCCTTGAGCGAGTGACTGAGGCCTGGCGGAAGCCAGTGTTCTATTGATAGGTCCACAACTTGAAAATGAGGTTATGACGTTCGTTGGACACCCATACCATTGCACACATACTTACAAATTTCGTCAACAGCGACTGACGGGTACGCTTAGCCTTTTAAGCTCTTCGCAGATTGCTTAACGTATCTTCTCGCAAGCCTATGTTGGCAATCCATGGCCATCCTGAATGCTACAGTGGTGTGAGTAAAAGAGTTTCCTATTCTGATCTGATCAGATGATAAATGAGATTTTGGGTATGGTAAATAAAAATCTTTAATTAATAATAATTCATATTGATCATTGTATATGTAATATAAGTTTATTTTCATTATTATGTATTATAAAAGTAAAAATAATATAGCGTCTATTTTTATTCTGTTTTAACGTGTTTATCGTTGGTATGGTCTTGTTCTAAGTTTGGAGCTGCATCTGTTGGTTTTATAGGTGTTCGTGGAGTATGTAGAGTTTTATTCATAGATGGACTCTGCGTTTTGTCATCTGGTAATGTGAAGAAGTTCGCGATCCACTTGAATCTGAACCAAAAGAATGTTTTTGTAAACAGAATACTTTATGTTCATTATGAAGTTCAAAAGGTAGGTATTTTCTTCTACCAGCACCTTCTGGGCATAATACTGTCACATGGATTAGGTAAAACTAATATTTAAAATTAAAAGAGTAAGCAGTTAATGCTGAAGCAAAAAGCTTTATGAGTGTAGTTATTAATTCCTGAGATACATGAGTGGAATAGAAATGAGAGTGGGTTCCCTAATATGTAAGTGTATCTAAATAATGTATTAGGAGATATAATTTGTACCAACATTAGATTAGGACCAATACTGCACGTCATTCTCCACGGTACACCCCCTTTAAACCACAAAATTTACTTGGCGAACAATACTTTTGATTTTTAGACTTTCGCGTTCTAAATACATTTTAATAGTTAAGTTTTCGGGATTTAACTATTAAAAAATGAACAACAACTCTATGAACTAGGAAATCTTGCAATGTGGTTGCAGCTTGAAATACCTACATACAATCACGCCTGTTACCCGAAATCGGTTGATCGGCAGATCCAATGCAGATACCAAGTGCAGGAGATGGATTATGGTTAGAAATACACACAAAAACACGACTTTATCCCCGAAAAGGTAGGCAGATGAATACACCTATATTTCGCCAGTTAATTCGTTGGGCTCACATATAGGAGGCAAGACTTTTCGGGGCACTGGATAATATTAGTCTGTCAGCAGGTGCTTCACTAGCAGATGAGGTTCATAGGACCCCTCAGCACCCCCTGGTTTGAAATAAAATGTACCAAATCATTTTTATTATCATTATTATATTATTTTCAAATGCAATCTCAACGTTTGGTACAAGACATTATAAAATGTATAAAATTCACACACTAAATATAATTACTATATAGTCACAAACAAGAGATTCACGCACAAGACTTATATTTAAGCGACCTATTTATTGTTCTAAGTACATTACAAAATAACTTTTAAGCGTTGTTCACATTCATCGGATGTCCGCGCATAGACAGTAGACTTGCAAACTCTCATTGACCGATTCCTGAATCTACCAATGACATTTTAGAGACTGGGTTACCTTTCATTGGCTGATTTGAGAGTTCGCAAGTCTACTGTCTATGCACGGATATCCGATGAATGTGAACAGCGCTTTAGATACATATTAATTCTTGTGGTGTGGTTATATTATTAATGATAAATGTTTAGCACCACTGGCTTTAATTCGTCTACAATATACATCATCTAGATACACTAGTACATATTTTGAAACATTACGTGGTCAAGCTTTTTTTAACGAAGATTATATTAAGTTTGCGCGTTAGTTACAATTAATGAAAAATGTATTTGGAAATATGTATGTATGTTAAAAACATTAATGAATATTAACAGCTCGTGTATTCAGAACTAACTATTCCTGCAATAGTTAATAGACTAGAAACTTTTTGTTAAGTAGCCTCTAAAAAAACATATCGTTATATATCAGTGTAATAATTGTATTTTGAGCAACAAAATCTTATATAAATATAATTATTCTAGAATAAAACCAGTCTTGAATGTCTTTTATAATTCATAGAATTTGCTCAACGCAAACTAAATAATGAGATACCAAAATAAAAGGTTTTCATATATAATACACCTCACAGAGAAATATTACAAAAATTAAAAATTATCATCATGGCAATAAACTTACACAATTCATTAATTATATTTAAAAATAATAATATATTTGTTGTTTAAATAGTTTAACTTGTCACATTTAGTTCAAAAAGACCTAACAAAAATTAATTATAATAAATAATCTTCAAACCTTACCGTAAACATTAACAATTCAGTCTTATTAATGATGAAAAAAAATATCCTAGCGAGTCTTTCCTCAACAACTTCACATTATTTAAAATAATAAATATGACACAAATTCGTATGAAAACACATAAATAGGAACCGAAACGCACAATTAATTTATAGACAAATAAATGCAATATTCTAACTAAATTAAAATTTAAAAGTCGGTAAATAATATGTATAAATCAATTATTATGGTTCTTTTTTCCAATAACTTATGTCTTTATTATCAACAGATTGGCAGTATAGACTAGGGTCTTTCGTCTCTTTTGAACAAAAAAGAATTGAGAATTCCAAATTAAAATATTACTCATATTTAGTTCAAGCCAAGGCGATAGATGGCGTGAACTTTTGTTCTGAGTAGCAGACTCAGAACAAAAGTTCACGCCATCTATCGCCTCGGCTTTCTTTGTAAAATAACATAGACAAGTGCGGCTCCAAGCGGCATTTTTGGGAAGCTATTTGTTTCTCAGTATTTTTTCAACCAATAAAACAGTAGAACATTAATTAAAATAAGTCCGCGTATAGCATTAGTTATGTTATTTAGTTGCACCCCGTTGTGGTGATATATCTAAGTTATATGTAAGTCTAAATCGCGCTATCAAGATTCGTCAATTTAGAATTCATGTTTTAAGCTGGAGCTCTTTTAGAAAGGTATTCAGGAGAGAGACACTAGTATATTCTGCTGTACCTGTTCAATAGGCAGGCTAAGAACTCTCATTGACAAAAATAGCTGCAACAAACACGAATGTGATCTTACGTTATAGATATATCACGTGTAATATCAAGTGTTTGTTATAGCTTGCTTTAAGCATTTGGTGGACATGAAATATAGTTAGATACAGACAGTTTCATATAATAATATGGCGCTGCGAGCTGGCAACGTTGCATTTAACAATCGATGAAATTTTCAATTACGATTGTTAGTAAATGAATAATATTGACATTCAAGTAAATAACTTGGACACAAACAATTGAAATATACAATTCAAGGAATGCAATAATATATCTTGACGATTATCATAATAACTAAGGAGTGAATTGACAGAGAAAGAAAATATTTTGCGTTATTATTTTATCATTGGTTGAATACGTCATTCGACAAAGTCGGACACAGTTTACGGTTACCTGCTAAGCGGTTAAGGCCTATGAAAATACCAAGTTGTCAGCTCGCACCTTAGTGGGTATACAGTGCTTTTCACGTAAAAAGAACGCTGAAAGAGAATGGAGGGATGTGTTTGCGCATCGGTACTCTCGCTCTTACTCGCTGTTAGCACCATATAGATCGATTAATAGCCTACTGCGCAGCTTAAAGGTCAGCGTTTTTTTTACGTGACGCGACCTATACCTATTTTAAAGAACCTATCAAAAAAACAATCACGTGGGTTTGTAAATGTCAGTTGTTGAGGAAAGACACACAATGAGCAACAGTATTGACGTTTTCCACCAACCTGTTATAAAGTTCCCGCCGGACGCTCGCCGTGAACTTGCTCACAAGACACAGTGTCACTGTGCCAGCAAATATGGCGTTGTATAGTAACACTAGCTTGAAGTTGCCCAGCCACTCTATGCGGCCGAACTCGCCTAGCAAATCGAAGTTTGTTATGCCTGTGGAACGAGAATGTGGATTCTGTTTCATCATTCACCGAGCCTTTTCCCAACGCAATTGGGGTCGGCTTTCCAGTCTAACTGCGATTCGGCTGAACTTCGATATATTCCGTGAAGCGACTGCCATCTGACCTTCACAACCCATGGGCGATTTAGAAGTTCTGTAGTTAGACCGGTCGGATTTTTGATTTAGGGCTCCAACTACCCCTAACGACTGCCATAGATGTTTGTATGACAACCGGGACCGACGGCTTAACGTGCTCTCCGAGGCACGGAGGGGATCTGTGTCTTAAGAAATGGTCACCCATCCTAAGCCCGGCCTGACTAGATGTTGCTTAAACTTTGCAATGTGTTAACATTGTCAATTACCACTAGACCACGAGCCTTTAACAACACTAATTTCATTACTATCACTATCTCAAAAGAAAAAAAAAACTGTACCTACGCTTATAGGATCACTTTGTTGTCCGTCTGTCTGTCTGTCAAGAAGATTCATTTCAAGTTGAAATTCATATCAAATTCATTCTCAAGTCTATTGTAACTTGGAGCTAGCAAATAATAAAAATTCTAAGCTAATGCTATCAAAAGATACACCCGTTCATGCTGACAAATGTACAAAGCAACGTCTTATGGCATAGATAAAGGAAAAATTGCGAAAAGCATAAATTTTAAGGTTTGTACGGAACCCTTGGTACGCGACTCCGACTCGCACTTGACCGGATTTTTTCCTTAGTGTTCATGTTTTTGCGATTGAGAAATATTTAGGACAAGTTGTATGTAGGTAGATATGATATTTACTTACCAAGCATCTTCACAAGCAGTGGATGAGCCGTCGAGTACGCCAGCAGCAACGCGCAATGTGCGATAATACGCGTGAGCGGCGTACGCCTGGCGCGCGGCAGTACGCGCAACGCTCGCATCGGCGTACTGAGGCCGGTGAGCGAGGCGGCGTACAGGTACACTATGAGGAACGCCTCGAGCACTGCGCCGGCGCATCCTAGTTTCGATAATGACGCTATGCCCAGGGTGAATTGCTGGAAATTATAGATAAAATAGTACTATACTTTGCATCTCTTACTTTTTTTTTTAACTCCCCGGCCCAAGGCCGCGGCCGCTCTAACGTCCGTTGCCGGGTGTCTCTGGTTACTAGCAGAGGGTATGTCCAGTGGCGCCCGGCGGTTACATCTCTTACTAAGAAATGGAGCCGTTCTTACGCTATGTCGCTAGCGACGTTATTTACATTAAATTTCCAATAGATGGCAGTGTAGAATTGTAGATTAACGTTCTTTCGACACTACATCTGTGTACCTTACATACCTATAGATTGGTATACCTAATAAGATGTTATTATTTGGCAGATACGATAATTAATATTCCCGTTGGATTTAACAGGACTACTAATTAACGCCTGTTGTTCTGCTAGAGTGGTATGAATACTTATTTAAACTTTCGCGTTTTGTATACATTATAAACTTAAGACGGGTCGAAACGAGTGTGATACGTGACTTAAAAAAGTGTTACACCGAATAACACGTCCTCGTAAGTTTACGAATACGAAACACTTAACCTTTTAACCTTGTCACTGATTGGAAAACCAATCAGTGACATTCACTGCATCCTTGGGTAATTCTTTTTTTTTAATATTTCAAAAGCGTCGGGTATCTCATTGGCTTTAGTCACGTATCACACTCATCATCCGAAAAACATTTGGAGAAAAAAGAAACAATGGACTTAACCACATTTTTAGATGGTCTTGCATACTTGTGCTATTTTAAACGTTAACTGATTTTTTTCGTTTTTTTTTTCGATTTGGTTGATTGTATTGTCATGGACAAACGATTGATTTGGCTGATTGTATTGTCATGGACAAACGATTGATTTGGCTGATTGTATTGTCATGGACAAACTATTGATTTGGCTGATTGTATTGTCATGGACAAACGATTGATTTGGCTGATTGTATTGTCATGGACAAACGATTGATTTGGCTGATTGTATTGTCATGGACAAACGATTGATTTGGCTGATTGTATTGTCATGGACAAACGATTGATTTGGCTGATTGCATTGTCATGGACAAACGATTGATTTGGCTGATGGTATTGTCATGGACAAACGATTGATTTGGCTGATTGTATTGTCATGGACAAACGATTGATTTGGCTGATTGTATTGTCATGGACAAACGATTGATTTGGCTGATTGACAAAAGTCATAATTATGACTTTTTTTCTCTATTTAGTTGATTGTTATATGAATAAAGACTTTTTACGATGACTTCTAGAGGTTTAGTTATTCGAGATCACATGGTGTTCAGTTTTTCGAGGTAGCATTCGTTATTAAGTGTTTCGAAAAAAGTGAATTAGAGATTTCGTTATTCGAGATCGCATTGCTACGGCGTTAAGTTTTTCGTGGTGGCGTGCATTCGTTGTTAAGTGTTTCGTATTTGTAAACTTACGGGGACGTGTTATTCGGTGTAACACTTTTCTAAGTCACGTATAATTAAGTTCTTTACAAGTTATCAGTTGATTAAACTTTTATGGGAGTGCATAGTGGTGTCACCAAGATATAAAGAAACCCAAGCCAACCCCACCTGGAAGTGACACCACAACAAGACGAATAGTGAGCAAATATTGCCTCCTTCGGGGAAACCGGGGTGATATTAATCATCATCATCTGCCTGCCCTTATCCCAATTATTTGGGGTCGGTGCAACATGTTTTCATCTTCCATACATCCCTGTCACACGTCATCTCCTCAGTCACTCCTTTCCTGGTCATATCCTCCCTCACGCATTCCATCCATCTTTTCTTGGGCCTACCTCGAGTTCTAAAGCCATCTACATTCATACTTTGCACCTTTCTTACCACGTTACTTTGCACCTTTCTTACCACGTTACTTTCCTCTCTTCTCATAACATGTCCATACCATGATAGCCGTTCGCTTCTCACTTTTTCATTTATTGGGGCAACTTTCAAACTTCCTCTAATATACTCGTTCCTTACTCTATCCATCCTTGTTACACCACACATCCATCTTAACATTCGCATTTCCGCTACATGCAGTTTTCTTTCATCCGTCGCTTTTACAGCCAAACATGAACGTCCATACAGGACGGCAGGTCTGACGACAGTCTTGTAAATATTCCCCTTAAATTTCGGAGGAAATTGAGGGTCGCATATAGATAGTGGCTTTGACCTGGCGCCATTTCATCCAACCTGCGTCAATTCTGTACCTCACTGTACGATCGATTTCCCCATCGTCCTGGATAAGAGAGCCGAGGCACCAGAAGCCGGAGCAGACTGGCAATGGTACGCCGTCTAGCGTTATGGGTGTAAATGGAGAGACCGCCGAAATCGGAGAATATGTACTCCGTTTTGGTTCTGCTGATTTTCAGGCGTACACTCTCCAGTTTACACTGCCACTTCTCCAGTCTGCTCTGTACCTCAGGCCCGTCTTCACCGACAAGAACAATGTCATCGGCAAATAGCATACACCAGGGGGTCTCCTCCTGTATCTCCGATGTCAAGGCATCTATTATTAACAGGAAGAGGGCTTAGCGCTGAGCCCTGGTGCAGGCCTACCACCACACTGAACTCGTCGGTGTTACCAGCAGCACATCGTACGTAGGTTGTTGATCGACAATACATTGCATAGATCAACTCTATATACTTCCCAGGCACACCTTTCTCTTTCAAAGCCCACCACAAAACCGTTCTGGGTATCCGGTCGTATGCCTTCTCGAGATCTATAAACACCATATGCAAGTTTTTGTGTGCACGCCTATATTTCTCAGAGAGCTTGCGGAGTGCAAATATGGCGTCTATAGTCCCGCGACCAGGCATAAATCCGAACTGATTTTGGGTAACCTCGCTTTCCTCTCGCACTCGTTTCTCTATCACTTTCTCCCAAACTTTCATACTGTGAGACATGAGCTTTATTCCTCGATAGTTGCCGCAGTCTTGTACATCACCTTTATTTAAATGGGCACTAGGGAACTACTGCACCATTCATCGGGGATCGTCACCTCGTTCAACAACTTATTGAAGAATAAAGTCAGCCACATACATCCATCTTCTCCCAATTTCTTCCACACTTCCACTGGAATGCCGTCAGGCCCTACGGCTTTCCCATTCTTCATATTTTGTACTGCCTTTCTTACTTCATCTTTGGCAATCTCCTTTACTAAACCTACATTTACTCGTCCCTCATTTAGATTTCCACTCCACGCATTCTCTTCATTCATAAGTATTTCAAAATACACTTTCCATCGATTTCTTACTTCATCTTCTTTCACTAAACCTGTACCCTTTTCATCTTTTATACATCTCACATGTTTTACATCTTTCGTTCTATCTTTCACTACGCGGTAAATTCCCTTTTTGGCCTTTAGGTCCATCAAGGGCTTTAAATAGTTGTTCTTGAGTCTGGGATCTAGCTATCGCCATCGCTTTTTTTGCCTTTTTATTCAATTCCTTGTACCTTACCTTTTTTCTTTTTTCTCACATACATTAATATCACCGGGGTGAATTAATGTGTGTGTGTGTGTGTGTGTGTGTGTGTGTGTGTGTGTGTGCGCATGTGTGTGCGCACGTGCGTGCTTGCGCGTGTGTGCTTGCGCGTGTGTGCGCGCGTGCGTGTTTGCGCGCGTGTGTGTGTGTGTGTGCGTGTGTGTGTGTGCGCGCTTGTGTGCGCGCGTGCGTGCCTGCGCGTGTGTGTGTGTGTGTGTGCGCGCGTGCGTGCTTGCGCGTGTGTGTGTGTGCGCGCGTGCGTGCTTGCGCGCGCGTGTTTGTGTGTGTGCGCGCGTGCGTGTTTGCGCGTGCGTGCTTGCGTGTGTGTGTGCGTGCGTGCTTGCGCGCGTGTGTGTGTGTGTGTGTGTGTGCGCGCGTGCGTGCTTGCGCGTGTGTGTGTGCGTGTGTGTGTGTGCGCGCTTGTGTGTGCGCGCGTGCGTGCTTGCGCGTGTGTGTGTGTGTGCGCGCGTGCGTGCTTGCGCGTGTGTGTGTGTGTGTGCGCTTGTGTGTGCGCGCGTGCGTGCTTGGGCGCGTGCGTGCTTGCGCGCGCGTGTGTTTGTGTGTGCGCGCGTGCGTGTTTGCGCGTGCGTGCTTGCGTGTGCGTGTTTGCGCGTGCGTGCTTGCACGTGCGTGCTTGCGTGTGTGTGCGCGCGCGTGCGTGCTTGCGCGTGTGTGTGTGTGTGTGTGTGTGTGTGTGTGCGTGGGTGCGTGTGTTATTAGGTAGGTATGTGTAAAATCTTACCCGTGTGCTAAGTGGTAAAGCTTTGATCCCAATAAGCAGTTCCAGCGTGTTCTGCACCACCATGAGCACCGTGATGGTGGTGAGCGCGAGGAGCAGGAGCATCGCCAGTGGGTACACCACGTTGCGTTGTAGGGACGAGGTCTTACGTTGGTTCTCCACTTCCTTGGGGGACGTAAAATTGTATAATTTATTATAGGTATTAAGAAAGAAATTATAAATAGATCACAAAAACTGTGATGTCATCGGCAGGACTCGAACCCACGGCCTTTCCCTAACAGGGGGAATGCTCTGACCACTGAGCTACGATGACCAATACCGACAACATCGAATTTTTGCTTCATATCATTTTGGTTTTTGTGATCTAAGTGTGTATAATTTCTTTCTTAATATTTTAAGCAAACTCATTGCTTGGAAATACAAAAAATATATTATTATAGGTATACTGGTACGCGGCTTTGGAATTTGTATGTATATGTACGCATGATGCGTTTATACATACAACTTACAAAATCGTAACTTCATAAATGCGTAACATCTATTATATTTATATTACGATACGATTAAGCAGGTCGTTGCCGTGTTTATAGTTATGAAAAACTTTAGTCATGATTACGCACCGTTAATCCATTTAGTTATGACTTCAGATGACTTTTATTATACAAACGTAGGCCTTAACATATAACATTGATCGAGCTGGACAATCGATATTTCTCAGCTTAAATAGATAGGTACTTATTCCAAGTGAATGACATGATCAATTAACTGTTTGTAAGCCATGGTCTTAAGTTAAGATTAAGAGACATTAACCTTATTTTGAATTGGAAACAATCACATCTGTTCTCCCGAAAGGCTAAGTAGTGACATGCTGCCCGCTACCTTATGGAGATCAAAATAAGTCTCTGCTTATCGGGTGACCCGGCTAAGGCGACGGAGAATCAATGTGATGATTTAGTTATTGGGTAGTCCAGCAGTGAGTGTCGTAAGATAGGAGCCTATCCTGCGGGATAGGTACTCTACGGACTGGGAGTCCCACACAAAGCCGTCCCGATGCCCTCGCAGCTGGGAGGCGAAGTGGGTTACGATTGCATTCCATCACGTACAAAACAACTGTTTGTCATTAGACCTACGTACACTATCAACCTCTGTAAGATAATAAAATTTATTTGTCAACCAATCGAATGTGAGATCTCGGTGAATAGTCTCAAATTAGTTAAGAGTCTACCTGATTACGTTGACTGTATATTAAGATATGCTCACCTTCCTCATAGCTACGACTCTCTTGAGCCTCTCATTAAGACCAGCTTGCAGGGCCCCGTTTCTCAGTCGGAGTAATGGCGTCTCTTTGCCTTGCAGTATTGACTGCTGGCTGTCCTTTGATATGGATACGTCTGCGTCCACCGGAGCTGATATGTCGCCACGGTCAGGGTACATGGGCTCTGGAGATATGTAGCCCACTCCTAGAAAGATACAAATTGCTAATAATAAAAAGTACAAGACAATTTTCTAAATTGATACAATATGTTTTTTATCCTAGGAGTTTAATATAAAACGCGCGCGAGAAAGTAGGTGAGCATTAAGGCACGGTCAACTCATCCTTCACATGCGACGTACACCACATTATGACATCTGAACAGGATCTAGCCTATACAATTTGTATGGTAAGTAACACACAGATTCGTGTTCCCATGCTATCCCACGCGTACGACGCTGTCACACACATTTAAAGTGTCATAGCGCGTAGATAAGGTAAACGTCGCCGTCGTAAGACGTAGGACCAGTATGTCGCTGTTTCCCACGCCCCGTGGCATACGTCTTATGTGAAGGACCAGTGTGTTTCAAGCTGTATTCTTTGGTCTGTGATTTCACGTCGAAAGACGTAAACATATAAATACTATTGCTTAATTAAACCTTATATTTAGGTACCTACTGTCAGACGACTTTAGAACTTGTTTGGGTTATTATTATTGCAATTTTGTGTTAGAACTAAAAAAAAATTTAAAAATACTACTTCTCAGACAATTTGGAATTCAATTGTTTTATTGTAATTTCGAAGACGATAGACGATTATTATTCTGTAGACAAAGCAAGCATGGAACTTAATTTATTTACTCATGAATACAGGAACGTTGATTATGGCATTGAACAAGATTTTTATATGTAAATTTGACAAATTATTATTAACTTGTTTTGTATTCTAGATACTGAACATTGTAGATAATACACACAACAAGTCACAGAAACTTGGTTTTAAATTATAATAATCTAAAGATGATGTACTGAGATAAAAGTAACTTATAAACATTAGAGTTACAATACAGCTCCATATTAATGGAAGAATTTTCAGGACCGGTTCAGCAGTTTCAAAGGTTACCCCCATAGTAGGTAGATAGGTAACTTACAAACTAATTATACCTCTTCATAATACCCTTTATTAAACTTGTCTACATACTTAATACATTTTTAAATAAATCTATAAAACATACAAATAAATTTCAAAATATAAAATATAGTGACCCACCGGCATCGGTTACAAGGACCAAGTTACCGGTGGTTAGGGCTCCAGAGAGAGGAATTTCCTCACGATGCGTGCCGTATCGAGTAACACTGCCTTCTGCATCAGGCCCTTAATCCAACTGTCTAACAAGAGCCTCTGTAGGTGTTGGTCGAGGCTCTTGGGGATCAGTCCATCCACGGAAACGACTCATCATTCACCAAGCTTCTTCCCAACTCAGTTGGCTTTCCAGTCTAACTGCGATTCGGCTGAACTTCGATATTTTCCGTGAAGCGACTGCCATCTGACCTCCACAACCCATGAGCGATATCGAAGTTCTACAGGTACCCCAGGTAACGACTACCATAGATGTTTGTATGACAACTGGGACCGACGGCTTAACGTGCTTTCCGAGGCACGGAGGGGTCTCAATGTCTTAAGAAATGGTCACCGATCCTAAGACCGGGCTGAGTCTGAGCACGGAAACGACTATCGGTATTCATAATATTATTATAAGAGTACATAACCGCTGCAATAAACGACAAATGTTGACGGTGTCCCAGACCATCAGCGCGTTCCGAAATACGTCCAACATAATTATTGCAAAGTATGGAATATATAAAACGTATTTGTTTACCCTTTTCGGAAGAAAGATCTGACTTTGTATGCGTGTTAAAACTGTTACATGCAGATGTGGTACTCAATTCATCAATCGCAATTAAAGTTACAGGTGGTCAAGCGTGTTTTTGTAATTTACCTAATTGTTTACGAACTAAGCAGTTTCAATATTGTTAAGTATAAGCCGCGCAAGATGACAATGGGATTGGCAGCCATGTTGGTGACGTCATAGTGACGTAGATTAACCTACAATACTATTTTGCTATCCGAGCTTTTCAGCGGTTGATGACGTCACGGAGCGTCACGGTTATTGTGACAAGGTTCTATCCCACTCACATCGTGCGCGGCTTATAGTTTTGTTATCTTCTAATACAAATAAACAAATAGATAAGTAATGAAAAAAAAACAAGTGACACATTGTCCATTCCCAGTGTCGATTTGGACGCTCAAGTCCCCCCGTGACCCAGTTTCCACCAATTGCGACACCACCTGCGTATTAGACGCTCCCATTTGTCAGTTGCTTTTGTGTTCGATTGGTTACGCAATTTGGGGCTTTAGGTATGTGTAGGTTTCCATTTATTTGCAATCACATCCCACAAGTCTAGAACTGAGCTAAAATTTACATAAGTTATTACAGTGCGATATTTGTTGCCCAATCACGCGTGAATTGTAGTAAATATTTGGATGTGTGCAGATACATAGACATTTCCTGAATGTGACATATAGGTAACCTTTTAACCGATTGAGAATGAGGACTCTCAGGAAACGTCCATAGAACTCCGCACTGGATGTAGGTGCAAATTATACTGTTGATTGGTTGAAACCACAACGGAAAACACAAAGGGAACTACAAAACACAAGTAGGTACGTTCTCTTACGTACGACATAAACTTCTCAAAAACTAATTACGGAGTATGTATGACTACAGCGTTATTATTTCTGCCGGACCAATCGTGTAATCCATGAGCATTAAAGAAATTGCTGACTGATACTCCGTTACTAATACTGGCGAACCTTTAGACCAGACCCTTTTAGGAGGTAGGTATATCGTAATGAACGTATCCCAAATCTAGAGTTGTGACCCTTCGTGGGTATTAAAGTAACTAAATTCTATACTACCAGATACATTTTCAACATCAGAAAACCTCTCGACCAGACCCTTTTAGAAGGTAGGTATATCGTTATAAACGTATCCCAAATCTAGAGTTGTGACCCTTCGTGGGTATTAAAGTAACTAAATTCTATACTACCAGATACATTTTCAACAACAGGAAACCTCTCGACCAGACCCTTTTAGGAGGTAGGTATATCGTAATGAACGTATCCCAAATCTAGAGTTGTGACCCTTCGTGGGTATTAAAGTAACTAAATTCTATACTACCAGATACATTTCCAACATCAGGAAACCTCTCGACCAGACCCTTTTAGGAGGTAGGTATATCGTAATGAACGTAACCCAAATCTAGAGTTGTGACCCTTCGTGGGTATTAAAGTAACTAAATTCTATACTACCAGATACATTTCCAACATCAGGAAACCTCTCGACCAGACCCTTTTAGAAGGTAGGTATATCGTTATAAACGTATCCCAAATCTAGAGTTGTGACCCTTCGTGGGTATTAAAGTAACTAAATTCTATACTACCAGATACATTTTCAACATCAGGTATCGAAAACCATATTTATTAATAATATGCTTAGTATGAATTTCTATTAGCTTCATTACACCTGTTTCAATATGGACAAATTGGTACCTACCTAGTTCGGTAATTCGGGTTAACATGCAGTTTGCCGATAAGGTAGGCATAGGTAAATAATTATACGCCCACTTTTCTGTAGTTAATTTGTTAGTGCCACGTAATAGCGACGAAATTAATGTCGGTTTTAAGTTTCCCAGAGGCTTCACCTTTAGTATACAGATAATAGCAGAGTACCTCTACACCTCTTGCATGTGACTCATGTGAGGTTCGTTAGGGCCTGGAATCCCTATAAAAGCCATTAACAAAAACTTAATATGGTACGTAAATTAGTCAATCCCTGACCACGTTTGGTGCCATCCAACTGAAAAGTCGAGCAGCAATAAGGTAACCGGTACCTCTAGTATTTCCACAATCAATATTATTCATAAAGTGTACCTACCTACAGACGGAATATCCACTCCACATGATACAATAAGCACTATATTTTTTTAATCAAGTATTCTACAACCAGCGGGCGTTCGACTCAGATACATGAATAAATTTTATATTCATTGAGTGTGTTTAATGTTTATAAACATGAGAGTATTGTAAGGTAAGCCAGACATCGCGGTGATGACATGGTTTCCTCGCTCTGTGCCGAAAATGTTTGATAACTTGATAACCGTGAACTTGTAACGGCGAAATGGATGGAAAATAATGAAGAACTGAAGAATGAATTGAAGTAAAAAATGATTGTGAATCAGTCAAAACACGTTACTTAATGTCATGTGGCAAAATGCATAAGTATATTTATAATTTGCTAAACGACAGCTCTTAGGACCTACTCTGCCTGGATATACAAATATAATTTGGCTGGTTGGCAATATTAATGACTGGATATAATTTTTTTGAGCCAGCATCTTCCATCTCGATTAGGGACAATGCTCTGACCATCAGTTATCGACCAAAGGTAGATGCGACAAACAATAAAGTTAGCATCATTGCTTTAAAATCTATGCATACATTTGCTTTAAAAACAGAGTATTCGATGTCATTTAGGTCGATCGATCAACCTTAAATGACTCAATAACAGCCGATATATAAATAATTGAAATAATAGGGGCGTCATAAGTCCAGCAATGGACTCATGATGGTTATTATAAAACTAGCATGGACGGAACAGACCTCTTGCAGAAGCTTTTGGACTTCTGCCCGATTTTGGAATATGTTTCGTAAACTAACTCGATTCCTTCAACACAGACTAACCAGGTGATGCCCGCGACAAACTCTTTAGTTTTATAATATTACTAGCGGACACCCGCGGCTTCGCCCGTTAGACAAATTATATACAAAAACCTTCCTGGAAAACCATTATCCATTGGTGAAAACCGCATCAAAATCGTCGCAATCTCGAACACCACGAGGTCATAAATGAATAAAATATAGAGTACCGTACTACGAGGGTGGATTGAAACGTGTGCGATAATTAGTTTTAATTTTATAAATTTATTAACAAAGCAATCTGACATCATTTCCGCAAATCGAGCAGCGTGCCGTCATACCGTCATACCGTCGTACCTCCATAAGAAGGGGCTGTCATCAAAAGCCATCCATGATGATATGGTCAGTACATTAGGGGATTGTGCTCTTTCATATTCATCCGTCAAAAAATGGATAGCAGAATTCAAGCGTGGTAGAGAGAGTGTGAAAGACGAACCCCGCTCTGGAAGGCCTTCGACGTCCACTACTGACGAAAATGTTAAAAAAATACTCGACTTAATTATGGGAGACCGCAGATTAAAAATTAGAGAGATAGCCGAGATTATAGGCATCTCTTATGAACGTACTCAAAACATAATAGTCAACGTGTTGGGTTTTCACAAGGTGTCTGCGAGGTGGGTTCCGCGACTGCTTTCAGTTGAGAAAAAAAGGATGCGATTGACTATTGCACGCGACTGTTTGGAGTTATTTGAAGCTGATGAATGTGATTTTTTTAATAGTTTTGTTACTATGGACGAAACATGGGTTCATTACTGTACACCAGAAACAAAACAACAATCAAAACAGTGGAAAAGACCTAGTTCACCACCCCCCAAAAAGGCTAAGTCGATTTTGTCGGCAAGTAAGGTGATGGCTTCAGTATTCTGGGACTCGAAGGGTGTGATTATGGTTGATTGTCTTGAAAGGGGTCAGACTATAAACTCTGATTATTACTGCACCTTACTACGTCGTTTACACGAGGAAATAAAAGAAAAACGTCCAGGAATGATCAGAGGAAATGTCCTGTTTCATCAAGATAACGCTCGTGTTCACACGTCTGTCCAATCAATGGCAGAAATTCACAACTGTGGCTTTGAACTGTTACCGCATCCACCTTATTCACCTGATCTGGCACCGTCAGACTTTTTTCTGTTCCCTAACCTAAAAAAGCACTTGGGAGGTCAAAGATTTTTGACAAATGACGAGGTCAAAGCAGCAGTGGACGCATATTTTGACTCTAAGGAAGAATATTTTTTTTTTTCAACGGGCTAAATGCTTGGAAGGGAAGATGGCAAAAGTGCATTGAACTTGATGGTGATTACGTTGAAAAATAAAAATATATTTCATTTATTATGTATTTATTTTCTTGGTTAGGCCCATTACTTTTCAATCCACCCTCGTATTACTATATCGACTTTCTCAGCAATACAGCACATAAAATGCCTTGAATAATCGAATAAGATGCACTCTGTCTGTCAGGGGACCTTGTGTTTTGGTAACGGTAGGCAGACACAATAAAAGCACTCAATTCCACTGCAATTTGTAAAAATATACGGAGACGGCCTGGATTCACGGACAGGGGTTAAAAATAGGTATGTATATTGATTTTGCCTACGTTGAGGAATTACTCAACACAATAACATCACCAGAGTGTCTAGTACCAGTACCAATTTACTCGAAATACGTTTTCGTATTCCTCCACACATATCACACAGTTCCCTGACGTTACCGCTAGGGGCGCTGGGGTGAAATGTAAGGGGAATACGAAAACGTATTTCGGGAAAATTAACGTAAGGAACTGATACTAGACACTCTGGTCTAACAGAGAGTTTGCAAAACTCGTTATATTCGGAATCACACCAAGATCTTAGTCGTGTAACCTCGCCTGCAAGTGGTCACCTGCCTCTTAAGATGATATTCTGGCAAATATAAAATCCTAGTTAGCAATAGGCTAGTCCTGTATTACGTAGGATTCTGTCTGTGTCTGTCTGGATCAACCTTGTCGTCAATTAACTTGTCACAATTTGGGTTCGGTTACACGATAAACCATTATGGTTAATTAATTTGTTTGTTATGTTGAAAGATTCAACTATGGTGGAGGCGGAGGAGTTCTTTGACGCCAGTATTTAGTGTGGATGTTAGATATATTTTAGTGTTTATAATATGTATGTAAATAGTATTTTCTTCTAATGTTAATTTTCTTTCTTGTGTACCTAGATCTCCTTATAAACTATACATACCATGGTAGTCGTTATAAATACTATATTCATGGAATAATAAAATAGTCCGAGACGCCCAGGACTTTAATTGGCTGTGCCATAGCGGCTGGCACGTAAGATTTTGTTGTCTTTCATCAACATTGCAAGGTTACGTTTTTTCAAAATTACAATATAGCTGGTACTTTTTATTAAATTCTTTTTCTTTCAATTTAAACCTCTGCCTTCCCCTTGGGGATATAGACGTGATGTGTCTGTCTGTCTTATCTAGCAACTACCTTTAATAATATCCTATAGAGGTATAACTTTCCCATTATTGTGGTTTGTACAGATAATGTCAATAAAAAACATCAGCTAACGGCATACGATGCAATTTCAAAGGCAATTCAACATGCGGTGAAACCGATCACGTTTCTAGTTAGGCACATCTCTGTTGCAGAAAATAAATAGGTAGTAGGGGAGATACGCTATGAAACGGACATATAATTTTGAAGTATTATTTACATACGGTTGTTAAAAAAGGGTAGTATTAAAACGAGTGACTGTAAAATAAAGTTTTAAGTGTCAAAAATAACTAAGTGAGCGACTAGTAATACTAAGTGAGCGACTGACTGCGAGTGACGAGAAATCAACAGAACAGCAACTTACAATACAAAATGAGAAACTTCATAACATTTGAGCAATGCAAGTCGTTTCTGGCACTCGCCGGCCGCTGCCGTGGCACCGCTCGCTTCGCTGGCTCGGCTCGTGCGTAGGAGGTCACAGTTTTAACCTAACCTAACCTACCCATTTTGTTTAAAGAAGAAATTAATTAAAAAACTCTGTATTTCTAGTCGCTCACTCTGTATTTCTAGTCGATCACTTAGTAATGTGTTCGCACGGATAGAATATTATTTGATCGTTTTATAATTCCCCGTTAAAAAATAAGAAACATGCTAACTGCCCTAGAGCAAATAGGAGTATTATACTATTAGCTATTAGTAACACGCGTTATTTCAAGGAAATAAAACATATTTTCCATATCCAAAAGGTAAAACGAGAACCCTATTACTGAGACTTCGCTGTTCCTCCGTCTGTCTTGAGCTGGTATCTTAAGTATTTCTGTTGTCTATACTATAAAAACAGAATGTAATCTATATATTTAATACGACAATTTGTCTGTTTGTCTGTCCGTCCGTCGCGTTTTTCAATTTACATACATTTGCATGAAATATTAAAATATTCTTTTTTTTTTTGAGGTGATACAAAGTTCGCTGGGATAACTAGTAGATATTTAAGGGGGCTCCCATACAACAAACGAACTTTGTGCACGAGTCCGACTTGCACTTCACCTGTTTTTTTTTTCAAACCTATGAATAGTATTAATGTGTGAGTGGGGCTCGTGGTCTAGTGGTAACCAACAATGTTAACACATTGCAAAGGTTAAGCAACATCTAGTCAGGCCGGTCATCTTGTCATACGAAGATCTATGGCAGTAGTTAGGGGTAATAGTTGGAGCCCTTAATCGAAAATCCGACTGGTCTAACTACAGAACTTCGACATCGTCCATGGGTTGTGGAGGTCAGATGGCAGTTAAACTGGAAAGCCGACCCCTACTGCGTTGGAAAAGGCTCGGTGAATGATGAATAGTATGATTGTCCGATTCATGACACTGGCACGCAATGAATAGACCGTAGGCTTACTATTGTGTCTCTATGCCCTCAATTCCCCTTATACAACGAAGCTGGTATGTTAATAAGACTATAATATCTCTTGTAACCGGTAAAGTATGCTCTATCGAACAGTGAAACCATTCAAAGCCAGATAAACAAGCAATTGTATACAATCAAACAGAATTGTAATTAAGTATTGTAATGATGATAATTGTGTATGCCAGTATTCTAATTGGTACGTTTCTGTTGTACGAAAATAGAATTGAGTTAGTGTTCGGTTATATCTTGCTAATATAACACCTGTTTCCTCGAAGGGGTTATGCAGAGGTATATTATTGGCTCACTTTTTGCCACTTTGGTGGAAAAAAATACTTTTGGTATTTATGTCTCAGATCAATACTCAACCGTATTGCCCAACAATGGCGGCAATTATAAACTCGTAATTTGGATTTATTCCCGCTCCCTTCGCTTGTAATTATTGTTCCCGTCGCGTCACCCGTAATAACAGCTTCGCAAATAATTATTTTAGAACGATTTCATTTCCATAAAATATGGTATAGTGAGTTTACCTTATAAGATAGATATATGCTACAGCGGACTTTTTTTTTAGAACTTTAAAGGGGTACAATTCTTTAGTACATCGTTTTAACATAGCATTAACCGTTTGGCTAGCGCACGCAACGAAAGTTCTTAGAAATAACTTTTCCCCGTTTTTGAAACATACTGCACTGCTGCTCCGCTCCTATTGATCTTAGCGTGATGTTATATGTAACATATAACATCACGCTATAGTCTACGCTACGCCTATAGTCTTCCTCGATAAATGCACTTCTCAAAAAAAAGAGAACTTTTCGAATCGAACCAGTACTTCCTGAGATTAACGCGTTCAAACAAACAAACTCTTCTGTTTATAATATTAGTACAGATTTGGAAACGACATTCAACTAGTAGGTATAATATAGTAGTAGTTCCAAGTTACAGAGCGATTCGAAATAAAAACGAAAGTTACGATTCAAAATAATTATTTTAGTTATTTAATTATGCTATAATAAAAAAAAACACTTTCATTCAAATACTCTAAGAATTACGTTGGTATACCTAATTAATTTATGTAATATTTTTTACATAATTTTTATACTTACTTACTAACCTATTATCTTTAAGTAAGTACTTTAAAAACCTTATGATGATTATGAACTTAACAAATTTTAAAAATAATGTACAAAAAACTTCGACAATACTAAATCACATTGACTTTATCAAATTGTTTGTCTTTCATAGATCACGTGTATAATAAGCGCACGCGCAGATTGTAAATGCGCGGAAGGTCACCGAATTTTTTTAAGGTTAATCCAATCACGTAACAATAGAGGAAGTACTCAGCTAAATATTTTTATCTAAATAGAGGTACCAGACCTCTATTTAGATAAAATATTTACTGCCGACAGACAACTCAAATAATCAATTTCGTTTATTCAGTTTAGGCAAAATTTTAAAGTCAAAATTTTACAATTCTATGTCAAGCAATATTATAAAAATACTAAATTAAGTACATAAATAACCATTTGAAAATGATTCTTTCGCTGGTTCGGTAACTTGGTTCTCCTGAGAAGATACTCGTACCAGCAAGAAACTCAGGTAGATTATCCATTTTCTTTTTTAATGTAGTTTTGTTTACACTGTTACAATTTAGTTAGTTCTTATACTTTATTTAAAATAAAAAATGGTTGGGCGAAATTCAGTTCTGAATTAAATCAGATAATTAAAGTGGGTCTTTATAGTAAGTAATATTGTTTACTCCAAAAAGGGAAATCTACAATCCAAAATGGCATCAATAATATTACGAGTATAAAGTGCCGTATTTGATTATGGTTGAGGCCAAATACGAAATATTTACAAGTTTAGTAATGAATAATTTACGCAGTATTTACCTACGTATGAAAAACTCGTTTTCTAATACCATGGTTTAAACACACACACATATCACGTCTATATCAGTACAAACACCCACAATTTGCCAGTATTTTAGTCCCACGTAATAGTGGGCAAGCCTATTGCCGTCACCGGTCACACATATAATGGGTTATTTCCAAAATTGCCGAATGAATTTAACAAAAAGTAGCAGCTGTATTGTAATTTTTATAAAATAAATTTGAAATCCGTTGCCTTGCGATAGAATGTTGATTAAAGGCAACAAAATCTTACGTGCCAGCCGCTATGGGACAGCCAATAAGTCCTGGGCGTCTCGGACATGGTTTATAACGTAATCTAATTCACTTATGACTGGGAATAGATTCATTAGGTATTCATAATGAATTGCCTTTTTTTTAGCTTGCTCGCAGAAGGACACGGCCGCGTTCCACCTACTCGCGCTAGAGACCATGGCTTGGAGCATGGTTTCCAGTGAGAGGATATCCACGCACAGACCCACTACGAGGTTCCAGCGCTGACTGGCCCACGCTGAGCACTCCAACAACGTGTGGAGTGCGGTGTTGTCTCACGATGGATGCGAAACAGATAGCTACCGAAGCATCCATGCCCGGTAACGACCTGCGTCCCACGATACGTGATGTCACCATGCCGCTTCTGCAGCCACTCGTCCATGATCGGTCTCACCGACGCGATGACGGTGGTTCCCCGCTTTGGTTGCTCAAGTCGCACCCTCCACGTCTCCATGAGATCCTGGCGGAGTTGGGACCGCTGGTCCTCGATTTCTCGAGACGCAGGCCTGTGGTCCCGCTCCAGTGCTTCCTTGAGCCATTGGAACAATGACGCAAGGGCTCTCGCTTCCAGGTCCCATGGAGGGGTCCCGGCTAAGAGACAAGCAGCCTTTCCGGAGATCGTGCGGTACCCCCGGATGGTTTTGACGGCCAAGGTCCTTAGTGGGCGATTCAAAAGAGTCGCATTCTTGGCTGTCAACCTCGCAGCCCATACGGGAGCCCCGCATAGGGCCATACTCCGCACGATCCCTAGGTACAGTCTCCTGCAGGAGGCGTTGGGTCCCTTTAGGTTGGGCATGGGTCGCGAAAGCGCGACTGATGCCCTCGTCACTTTGGGGACCAAACTTCGGAAATGTGGTCCGAAGTTCCATCGGCTATCAAGTACGATCCCTAGGTACTTCATCGAGGGCTTGATGCCGATGCTGACGTCTCATACAGTTATGCTAGAACCTTCAGGTGGACCGTTCCGAGGTCCGTGAAAACAAAGAACCTTGGACTTGTGCAGGGCCACCTCCAGTCCCAGCCGCCGTATCCGACCCACGACTTGAGCAACACCCGTAGTGATCTTGAGTGCTGCCTCCTGATGCGTTGCTCCCCGGCCGCACCGTGACGAGGGTATCCTCGGCGTAGTACGTTATTCACTACATACCTACATTATTTTCATCGAATATAATCAAAAAGGTTTTCATCGTCATCACTATAAGAAACTTCTTCTTTGGTGACCTTTTAATTACGTACCTAACACTGGTGCCTTTTTAGATACCACTTACCTGTAGAGACAGCATTGTGAATTCTTCTCCTGATTGTGTCCTCTTCGAAGGAGTAAACGTGGTACTCCTCGTTGAGATCTCTCAGGAACTGCGGCTTGACCAGCACGCCACCAACCACGCCGAAAAGACGGATGAATCCGAGCGGCGTGAATACTAAACCACAAAACAAAAAAAAAACCTATATTAAATACATTAAAATTTGTAATTAAAGATTGCTCACGGCTCAAAGTTTAAACAGATAGTAATTCATTTTAGCATGGAGATAGAATGTTTCCTGGGGAACGCAAAGGCTATCTGGGGTCGCGATAACGGCCATCCTCGCCGGGCGCGAAGACACGAGCATCAGTTTGAAGGTTATGTACCTATAGGATCTTAAGTAAGAGCCAAATGGAGCCAAATACAAATGTGTACATTTGAGATGTATTTTGGACTATTGGTCTTATACATGGGGCACACTAAAAGTGTTGCACTTCTAGCTAATCGGAACTATTTGAATTTCGAATGTTATATTTTTTTTAAACGTTGCAACCTTCTTAGTAATAAAAAAATACAATTGGCGGGAAATTATTTTTTTATTTTTTTATTCTTTTTTTTTTATTTTTTTTTTATTGTTTTTTATCACACATCAAGGTCTACGTGTGCAACGAAAATGGAATTAAGTCGAAAAGATTTTAGAGCGATGATTTTTTATGATTTTAAAAGTTCTCTCTCTCCGCAAGACTGTGCCGCTCGTCTTCAAAATGCTTTTGAGAGAGAAGCACCTTGTTTGAGCACCATGAGGCGGTGGTTTGCTGAATTTGAGAGAGATCGAGTTTCTTTACATGACGAATTTCGTGAAGGGCGGCCTTCAACTGCCGTCAACGAAAATAATGTGGCTACTGTTAAGCGGTTAATTGAAGAAAACCCGCGGATTACCTATGAGACAGTTCGAGGACTATTGGGGATTGGTATGAGTCAAATCCAGAAATTTTTACACGAAGAATTGAAAGTTCGGAAACTTTGTTGTCGTTGGATCCCTCATGAACTGACAGCGGAGCAGAAGCGGGCTCGCGTGGAATGGTGCTCACAGATGCTACTGAAGTACAACCACAAAAATAGAAAATTTGACCTAGCTCTAAGGGGTCCAAAGTTATAAGCCAAATAGATATGAGCATAGAGGGGTCAACCATCTTTGTAGCATAAGCCGTCCTCAAGTTACATAATTAGAATAAATATAATAATTCAAAGGTTTTGGCCTATAACTTTGGACCCCTTAGGGCTAGGTCAAATTTTGTACTTTTTGGCTTACCTCCAGATCGAGGGCTATCCATAGAGGGGTCAACCATCATTGTAGCATAAGCAGTTCTCGAGAGCTACGAGGGACATTCTCCATATCTATTTGGCCTATAACTTTGGACCCCTTAGGGCTAGGTCAAATTTTCTATTTTTGGCTTGCTTCCAGATCAATGGCTATCCATAGAGGCGTCAACCATCATTGTAGCATAAGCAGTTCTCGAGAGCTAAGGGGGGGGACAAAAATTCCATTTCCCATTTGTAAATATAGATATCTCAGAAACGGTGGCTCGTAGGAAAAAAAGAATTGATACATTTTTATAGATAATTTTAAGATCTACATTTTTGTCTAGGGTATTGTTATGATAAAACTTACAGTTTTGCTGAAAACTGCGAAAAACTATTTTTTTTGACCTTTGACCTCGAATAAATTTTTTTCCATACACGGGAATGATGGGGAACTTTTAAATTTTATTTATAATTATGTTCTGAACCATTTTACCGATTTTCAGCTTGCTGGGACTTTATGCACCTTCACTCTCATTTTTTGGTCTAAATTGACCGGACTAGTATCTATGGAAGTCCAATCTGTGTCTAATGGTACGTTATCAAAGTCTTTCTTTTAGCATGAAGTAGCTTCGTCACAGAGATCCTTGAGAGAGCTGCCTGCAAAGAGTATGTACTTTTTATTGGCTCCAGCAAGGGAGACCAAAACGCATTTGCTCGAAAAATATTATTTTCTAAAAAATGCCCGAGCCGTACCTACTTCGAATGCATAGTCTCTGACAGCTAGCGACCAGACCCCATAATAAGTTATCACACAAGATTTTGAACAGCCATTTAGCAGTTTGGGAAACTAAAAACTGCATACCAACTTCACTTTCGATCCATCTTTTGCAAATCGCTTGTAGCGAAGAAAAACAGTCCTAACGAAAAATCGAAATCATTTTAGAATCAACCTGTATCAACAAAGAATCACACATAGACACACGATAAAAAAATCGATGAAATTATCATAGGCATAAGATTACAAGCGTATGGATGGAACCAGGCGTTACTTGGCGAAAATCCATGACAAAGCAATGGTAAGTAAAATATTTTTTAAAAAAGTTTTAGCACTATTTTCCGCAGAATTAAAAAAGACAACAAAACGTCGACAATTGTTTCGCCTCTAAACGAAGCATTATCAAGACTGTCTCAGAGAGAACAGCAAAATTTGTGGTTAGAACATATTTGCTTATAAGTAAACGTGTGCAAATTTCATTATCGCGATGTAGGATTTTTTCACAATAACTAACGTGGGTAGAAACCTCAGATCATGATCATGAACGGCAAACAGGCAGTGTCCTTTCTAGGTGGATCTTGAGTTGGATGCAATAAATGAAAACTAGCATTTCTGCGTTTTTTATTTAGTAATGAGTGGACCATACCTACGTTATAGCCATTACTGTGTGCTATATAACAAATGATAGACAATTCCTCATTAAATGCCTGTGGGCTCAACGGTACCGTCAGTAACCTGCTCAGTAAACTGTGGAAAGCTGCCATTTTATGTTGCCATGGGTGATTAGATGAGTAAGGGATAACAGTGTCTGTACATGTAGGTTTCCTATTTATTCCCTTACTTAATCTGGTTGTAAACAGACAGACACATTAGTTGGTTGTTGGTTTGTATGTGTCATTTGGCATTTCTACACAATTTATTATAAATTAAGAAGATAAAGTCTTGTATTGGTGAATACCTATTTTTGGTACTTAGTTAGCATGATCTGAGGTTTCTACCCACGTTAGTTATTGTGAAAAAATCCTACATCGCGATAATGAAATTTGCACACGTTTACTTATAAGCAAATATGTTCTAACCACAAATTTTGCTGTTCTCTCTGAGACAGTCTTGATAATGCTTCGTTTAGAGGCGAAACAATTGTCGACGTTTTGTTGTCTTTTTTAAATCTGCGGAAAATAGTGCTATTAAAAATTTAAAAAAGTTTAAAACATTTTTTATAAATATTTTACTTACCATTGCTTTTACAAGCGATTGTTGTGTCTACATGTCGGTAAACCTGTATTGTTGGATACTTTTAGATGCAGCTCTTTTCTATTCTGATTTACGAGTATTATTATACTTTTATTACAACTTTTTTTACACCGGCATAACAAATAAATCAGTCTTGAATTGGACGACCCTACTAAAAGTCAATAATGGTTGGTTCAAAGTTAAGTTCAGAGTTTAGTTTTATCCTGCCCATTTCACATGGTAACCGATTGTCGGAGTGAAATGTAGCCAACCTAAACATTGTGTCATAAAAATCAATTTGCAAATTTTTAAAAGATAAGTAAGTACCCGAATTAACAAACAAATAGACACCAAGAATAAAATCACGGATATACACACACATCACACACTGGTTGTAAAAAAATAAAAGTGTGCTAAAGATGATTTTACAATTCTATTATTTACTTCGCTTGTGTCTACTGTGTTAATAAAACTCAAATGTATATCTATTGATCGGTATTTGTAATTTAAAATATACTACTTTTCCTACCACAGTATACTAATATAAATATCGTATATACGTATGTTTATCGATGTTCTAGAAGCGGGAGTGTTTACTTTTGTGTTGATAGATAACGCTGTGTATTTTGTATCTGCTCTTAATTAATTTAAACCTTAAAGTAATTAAATTAGACCAAGAGTTCCGCGCTCCTTACCACCTGGTTCTGCCGCGCACTTAGACAACGACGATGATTGATACCAAGACCAACATGCTCAAGTTGCTGATAGTTTGCATGTAAAGCCCAAAAGAATGAACACACGCAAAAATAATAATACGTCGCTTCCAGTTACAAAGGAATCTTCTGCCTTGCACTTGAGAAGTCTGGTACTTAGAAGTCGTAAGATGTTATAATATATGCCACTTTTAACGTGTGGGTACACTGTTTTTATACATAACACTAGCGGACGCCCGCGGTTCACCCGCTTGACAAATTATCTACACAAAAACTTTCCTCGAGAAGCACTCTATCCATTGGTGACAACAGCATGTTTATCGCAAACATCCGCGGCGGAGGACTTTGTTTTATAATGTGTAGTGATAGTAATGTGATGTACTTTATTCGTGGTAAAGTTTTATAAGCAGAAACTACCGCAAAGATGACGACAAAAAAAAAGGAAATTCCATCAATCTGAATACCTCATGATAGTAATCATATTCCAAACACACTCCCACGTGTTTACTCACTACAAGGAAGCATTTCTTTATCGCCTTCAACTAAATATAGCAACGAGATTCTCGAACGCGGCAGCAATTTACTACGAAATAGTTTTAAATGCGTAGTAAAAATAACTTTTTAACACGCTATTTTGGGAATCAGGGTGTTTTCCCATCAAACTTTGTTGATAGATAGGTAAGAAATCAAAAATATTGAGTGCATATCCCTCGAAGCTTGAAGCAACACCAAGATTTATAGTAGCAGACCAACTCAAATTCTCTTTACAGCTGGTATACCTGCTCAGCAGCCAACGAGCCTCCAGAATAGATTCTAGATTATTCTATAGGCTCGCCCAAAGTAAAAAAGGTTGAGTATGGCTGATCTAGAAGCTTCAAATCCAAAAATAGTTTCTTTAAAAAAAAATCACATCTACCAGATCTCTGGATGCAAACGGGAAGAACTTATTTTATCTCACTTGTTCGACATGTTCTGTTATCGATTCGATTAATTGCATCCTTTTCTACTGAACTGTAATAGTTACTTCGGAGGTTGTCGTTTTATATCTTGCAATACTGGCCGTTACGAAATTACATAAAAACTTTTTGCTGTCCCTTCCTACGTGTGTTTGACTTGGCAACGGTTGTTATGAAAGCTGTTATGTCAATGTGATATCTGTTTGACGAATAATTTCAATTGATCAAAAAATATTGAGAAATATTACAAAAATGAGTCTTAAAAAATCACTTGCGAATATGGTTACTAAAGATCCGAAAACTATCGCAGTGAACGAGGAGTTTAACAACTTTATGAAGAAAGTTGGGGAAGTGTCCAAACTGGTGAAAGATTTGTCCAGTGGTGATAAAGAGAGGTCTGACAGGGCACAAGCTATAGCTGATGAGTTTCTTTCCGGGAAAGTGATACTAGATGATGATGTGCCGTTGAAAGTGAAGAGTAATCGCACTGTGATCAATCAGAAAGCTTTCAATACCGTCGGCAACACGGATGCGGTAGATATCAATTTATTGCTTAGCTATCAAACTGATAACCGCGGCTCCGCCAGTGATGCAGATTTTTCTTTCCCGATTCCCGTGGGAACACATTACTGAGAAAAAAAATCCTATGTTACTCAAGGATAATGTAGCTACATATTTATCAGTGAAAGAATTTTCGAAATCGGTTCAGAAGTTACGGAGCCTATTAAATTTAAACAAAAACAACAGAATCAAATCTTCCCTCTTTATATTAGAGGCTAGAGGATGCTGACGACAACGTGTTTTCCCATTCCCGGCGGGAACCTATTTATCTATTCAGGGTCTCTTCCGATCTGTCGGTACCAGTACCAGTTTCTATCAAGATTGGTCGCCCAATTGGAAGCCCAACAAACAAATGTTCATTAAAATAATTATATTCCTGAATGCTCGGATTGCTGGGAATCTATTTGGTATAAAACATCTGTCCTGGTCCTGGCTGTTGGTATTTCTGTTTGAATTACATGTGATTATAGATTAAGTATAGTGCCCGGTAACGGTAATAGGCTTGCCCCTATTACGTGGGAACCAACTACATTACTGGCAAAGTGTGGGTTTGTAATGCACCTTTGCTTCTCCTTCGGGGATATAGGCGTGATGTATGTATGACATGTCTCTGTACAATCTAATAAATACTCAATTATTGTAATGTAAATATATTACATACAGCTATTCGAATTCGATACCAACGAAACGATGCCGTTTGTTTTATATAACAATTGTGGCATTTATAAATATTTAAATGTATGTATGTATAAATGAACAACAATAGCATGACAAGATGCCAAAGCGCATTAAAAACGTGTTAAGATTAATCAATAGTGAGGTTACTAGGTCGTAGGAGCGTTGTAATCAGTCATTGTTTATTTAGTGCATAATGGTCTCAACAACATCTACGCCCAAGTCATCTGCAAGTGGTGCACCTGCCAATCTAAAGACGACGCTCTGGTAAACATAAAAGTACCAGGTTAGCGGCAATAGGTCTGGCACCGGTGAGTGTTCTGAAGAGCTCTTCAACCTGATCCCACCCTCTCCCTCCCGATCCCGAACCACGCGTGCCGGGCAGAGATGCCATTCTCCCACTGTCGAAAACATATTCGCGAGAACCGAACTTTTTAAACGATCGTTTCTCGGCCGAATGATAGTGGCCTGGAATACCCTGTCTGCGCACGATTTCCTCCCACATATAACCCTGTGTTCCTTAAACGGGGCGTGAAGAGGCACATCACAAGGTCGTCAAGTTGAGGGCCACTCTCTATAGTATTGTTTACTGCGAGAGTCGCCCACAAGCGCTAGCCGTTCGTCGCGACTTACCATCAGGCGGGCGGCGTCAACATGGCGTATAACGGGACACTTTTCTGTCAAAAAGTAAACGAATAATATACCTACCTACTGTTAACCGGTCACTTGTTGCCCTGTGCGTCTAAGATCTGGTTGATAGTGATACCACTATGTCCCTAATTAAACAATTAGGTACTAATTATAACACTTCCACGACCTAGAAACCTCACAACTTATTAATTTTAACACGCATTTAATGCGCTCTAGCATTTGCACTATACACCCAATGCAACCATTTTGATATAGCAATTAAGTTAACATACCCATCGTATTAAATAAATTACGGACAAGGCCCTGTTTTGGTCTCATTCCAAAATTATACACAGCTCTTATACATCTAAGTAAATCATTCGATAGCACTGATTAGAAAAGATTGGCCCTGAGATTTTAATCCTAGTTTCTTTTCTCACAGGTTTTACATATTGCCTTGTGTACGTAACACTAAAATGTAGATTCAACGTCTGATAAGTGTGTCTTTGTGTCATACATCGAGTGAATGGACTTAAACTATTCTGCCCTACTAATAACCCAAGTAGTAATGCAGTATTTTTTTCAGATATGTACTAACAAAGTGCGTCCGTTTGCTGGAATGTTTGTTTACTAACAAAATTGCACACTAACTCTGTTCGCTATAAACTCAACATCTACTGATGTTCATACAGTTTTCACGAATAGTTTTAGGGCTAAATAATTAAATATACGCATGGTAAGCGAGAGTGCCAGGTCAAAATTGTAGTGTAAATACCTAGGGGAACGGCAAAGTCAAAATAAACTAAATTAATGTGAAACACTACTGTTAAATTTTACTAAACCTACCTTTATTACCTACCTTCAAATTTACATCAATAAAATTCATTAATTATTTATGGAGTCTATCGATTCATGACAAATACAACACTACTATGTTTTTTTAACCAAGTCTATAGGTACAACTCGGATGACACCGTATACACTGATTAATCAACCCAACTCCCGAACTCAAGGCAAGTGAAACTAAAATACATATTGCATATAGAATTTACCGGACGGTAATCACTCTATTATTGATAACGATAATTCTGACCCCATTCGTATCGTTATAGTTACAAATAACTTGCCAACATTATGTCCAACAATCTTCAACATATACGGCCTAATCGCGAACAGAGCTAAAAACTGGATACCAATATTGAGAATCAACGGGTTTATTATTGGCGGGCCGAAACGCGAACGGGCCCAAGCCATCCTCAACCATATTAATAACCTATTAAAACATGTAAGTTGTAACCAATTGATTAATATTTACAGTCTACTTGTTAATTCCAGCGGTTATAATCGTCACAGTTTTCTAACCTAACAATGACATTGTTTGATGTTAAATTGGTGAAAAGCATTAGCCGAGGCCGAGGATTCACTACATACCTTAAGCTATTTATCAGTGAAAGCAATTTGGCACGCGTTTCTCTATAAATAAACATCAACAACGTGTTATATCTATTTATGTTAGGATAGAAATACCTAGATTCAATGCAAACTGTGATCAATAAATTGAGAAATCAATGAGACATTACAGGCACTTCCTGTAATTGTTGGTAACAACTGACTTCCTTTTCATGCATCATAGATTCTAAATTATTACATTCTGAATGATGATGGTACACGTCCGTCCGAATAAAGTTGGAATTCAATTAGATATATTACTAAATTAAAAATAATATTTAAAGAGAAAGTACAAACTACAGATGTTGAGACGGTCACAGTAGGGATGCCACAAGTGTCTATATACCTCCTCAGCTCCCTATCTAACATAAGTCTTATCAAAGGTCCCTCATCAAAGATTCGTTATTGTTCCTTCTCTAGCAAACTATAATAGGAGTTTGTTTTTAAGAAAAAAAAACAGTCAATCTGACCTTTTAAAGATTTTTAAGGTTCCGTAGTAAAGTCTCGGAACTCTTATAGTTTCGTCATGTCCGTCCGTCTGTCTGTCTTCGGCTTTCCTCCTAAACGGGGAGTGCTAGAAACATAAAACTTTACAGGATATGTGTATTTACTACTTTGACAAAGTGCTAAAAGATTTTTTATTTGTGGTAGGTACCACTTCTACACGTAATCAGAATTCCTTTTATTTCTTGCGTTAACCCCGGAGTGTGGGGTAGGTATCTATCATTACATAGGTATTTTAAAAACATTGAGAGGTTGCTAAGATGATTTTATGATTTAAGTATCTGTTTGGAAGATATTTAGCTTTGAAGAGCATATTTTTGCGAAAACAGGGCGTTGGCGTTCTCCCCCCTCTAAAATCTAAACAGCAGGCGTGAAGAACCTGAAAAAAATCAAGATGGTAGTCCTTTTACTTAACTTTTTGAATAAACTTTTTATAGCGGATTAGATAGCTCTGTGAGTTCAGAAGTTATAGAGGTTGTTATGGGTGACTACGGAACCCTATTCTATACGTGACCCGACAGGCACTTGGCCGGCTTTTTTAATTTAAATTTTTGTTTTTTTTTAAACTTTAAAGATTCCAAGACTAAATTCAACAGATTAAATCTATATAAAAAATCGCCGTTCGTTGTATAGCTAAAAATCGGTAATAGCTGGACTGATATGGCTAATTTTGGTCTTGCAGTATTCGTAGGAGTTCAGGGAAGGTTTAAAGGTTCATTTGATGCGGTACGAAGTTCGCCGGTACAGCTAGTAATATATAAAATGGACTATAAACACGAAAAAAATGTCGCAAAATTTAATATTTGATTATCAATATACGCGTTAGTTCAACTTTGGCCAAGTTCCTTATCTTAATTCACCGTACCATTTCTGTGTTAATAACGTTATTTGTAGTACGTGTCAAATCAAATACAATGAAACGTGTATATTCTATACCAATTATGAAATCACTACCACAGAATAGGAAATAGTACTTACATACAGAACTTGCACTCCGACGTTAATTAAAGCACATTCTTTTGTTTACAGAGAACATAATTCGAACATTAGGGTTGTCAGGAAAGTACCAGCATATTTTGACCAATAATTATGACGTTAATGCCTCAATATCAACTCTATGGTCAATGCCGTATCACAAACAAGAGACAACCCTTACTGACTTACAACTTGCAAGTTGTCGCTGACGTCACGTAGTTTTTGCGATTGTTAGGCGAGTGACATAGGCATGTCACTACTATAACCAAACGTGAAAGAGGCTAGTTAACTTTTACCGCTAAACAGGAACACAATATCTTGTTGCTATACGCCATAAAAATGGGCATAGTTATTTTTATAGTGTCACACCGTTCATTTGTATTGATCAGATCAACTATAGAACATGTTATTTACACAGACGAAAGCTATTATTATATAACGCTACGAGGTACCGTTTCAATTCGTCACAGCACACACTCACACATTTACAATCCCAGTCATTAAATTATGTAGATGTACTTCGTATTACGTTCTTCTATTGAATGATGTGTAAAAATACGTAAGCTATTAAATTTAAACATTTTCAAACGTCAATTCTTGAACTTACGGCCTACTTTTTGCTATTTAAAAATAGTTTATTTTTAAATAAATTGACCATAAGTCCTTTCTAGAACTAGTCCATTCCCGAAATGGCTCTTTTGGGACTCTGATGACATTTCGCAAATTATTATTATTACGACTAATCACCTCAGTCTCGCTTAAGCTGTATCAAGGTATATCTGAAAATCGGGTCCATATTGGCTCACAAAAAATTTTTAATCCTATTCTTTTTCTTACTACCGATTTGTGTTCATAATCATCACTCTTCATAATTTTATTTTTCATACTTTTTTTATTCATACATTTTTATTACTATCATCGGAACTCATAACAGTTAGTGATTATATTTTTTTATTAATACTTTTACTACCAAGAACCAGTTTAAATCCATAATTAATTTTTTCAGATCTTTTTTCTTCATAACATTCTATTATGATATTGCTTTAATTAATAATGTTGTTACTACGAACATACTTCAACTCATAACGTCGTTGTTCAGAATAGCTTACTTTATAACAGATAATTATCTGGCGCTTCGTTCGCCGGCCGCTACCACGGCACGCTCGCTTCGCTCGCTCGGCTCGCGCGTTGTTGTGGTCACAGTTCTAACCTAACCTATTTGTCTGGTAGAATCTCGTTTCTGGTAGCAATTTATCTGGCGCTTCGTCGGCTGCTGCCGCAGCACGCTCGCTTCGCTCGCTCGGCTCGCGCGTTGTTGTGGTCACAGTTCTAACCTAACCTAACCTACTTGTCTGGTAGCATCTCGTTTATGATAGCAATTTCATTTTCACTGGAATATGGATGAAAATAAAAACAAATATTAGAATAAAACACATTTATGAATATTATAGTTATTTATTCGAATGATTATGAGTATAAACAAATATATTAAAACAAATATTAGTAAAAACTAAGTGTATAATTTGTTGTCATATTATGAATTTAAATGATTATGTTTTTTAATATTTAGTTGTCTTTTTTTATGAATAACGATCATTATAATTTTAAATGATATGAGAAACATTTTCGGACCGCCGATGATAGGAGTTGAAAAGTTATGTAAGACAATGAGCACCCCTGAAAATCTTATTAGCTTCAACGAAAGAGTCTTCTCTTAAGCTGTTATTTGTTTCAGGCTGAAATGGATAAGGAAGTTTGGATGTCAGAAATGAGCAAGGATGCCGACAGGCGTGCCGAGGATCGTAAGATTCGTCGTGAAAAGGCGGACACTTTCAAAACTCGCGCTGTAAAGGCCTTTCGACGTGAGGAATATGATAAAGCTCTGTCTTGTTACAGCAAAGCTATAGAACAAATCAAAGACGATGCTATGCTATATTGTGATCGCGCGTTGTGCAATATCAAATTGAAGAAGTATGAAAAGGTTTAGTACACCTACATTAATCAAGTATAAAGCAGCTCTTTTGAGGCAAATGCGTGTAGGTACGAGTAACAAGAGCTCGATTTGCACTTCATTTCCAGAATGAGACATTTTATGAAGTTGTCCCAGACCGCCTATACGTTAGGTATAATAAAACTATTCGCGAAGCAACAAGCAGCAACTTTGTATGACATCAATTTTACCTACTTATCTATCTAGCAAATCCATTTCAGTATCAGTCGATAATGTATGTCTTAATAGCGGTACAAGCGGTGATGACTATTACGAGTACAGTTGAAATTAACGTATATCGTGCACTTTCACGGCAATTAATGAAAATCCACCACTGTCTTACTTTAGAAGTATATTTTTAATTTTCAGGTTTCCGACGACTGCTATTGGGCACTTCGCCTCAACGAGAATAGTTTTAAAGCACGCATTTATCAAGCGAGAGCATACAAGGAGCTAGAGGATATCGAGAAATTGGAAGAAAGTAAGAAAGAATTATATGAAAAGTTCCCACAACACAAGGATCTGGTGAAGTACTTTCTTGACAAAAGAGATGAGTATGGTGAAGTAGAGAATGAAGAAGAAGAAGAAGAAGAAAATGCAGCAGAGTAAATGAAGTGTATTTTATTTTATTCCTTAAATTTTTGTCTAGTCATATCGTGCATTGAGCCCCACCTTCAAATTATAATAGTCTTTTGGCGGAGAAAGGAATGGAAATGCATAAAGGACATGTGCTCAAAAGTAAATTATTGTGTTAACATTCTAATGTTATGTACTTTTGTGTTGTCATTTTAATGTTTTTGAGGTTTCGGCGTAAGTCATTGTCGTCAAGGTTATTATCATGATGTCGTGTAATCTTGTTTGTTCTTTTTGTTAATAAAGCATTTTTAAGTTCCATCGTTTGATTTCTCAAATTTATCAGTAGTGTATCAGTCTCACACCATGAGACAAAGTCATATTTCATATTTATTTATTTTTTCATTTTTATTTATTTAATCTTAGAACACAGGTACATAATATATTACCTCCAAGATGGCATACGGCACATACAAGCTCGAACCATGTGTTCTACCTATACAGGCATGCAGATTACAATTACCCAGATACATACAAAGAATTACCTAGACACTAAATTATCGTACTTACTAGCACTATCCAATTCAAATTATAATACCTTACCACCAGTCTTAATAATTTCACACATATCATTATAGATAGCAATTTGGAATAGAGAACGTTCGAAACGGCATAATTATTTGAGGTCAATGTTTGCATTGACGTTATAGTTGGAGCAGCATTGCAGAGAAAAGGCTGAGGAAGACCGTGCATAGAGACCTCGAAGAAAGCTGGTGCTTATGCTTATTATCATTATTGCAGATTTACTACGCTTTAGGAGAGTATTTTGGTTTATTCCCATAGGGCGCTGCATTCCAGTACCTTCATGACTTTCTTTATCTTTCCTAATGACATATTTCCCTTAATGTCCAAGTTATGCAGGAATCTAATTGTAATTGGCCACATTTTTAGGTTGTTTTAAAATACACAAACCCTTTTCGCGGTTAATAAGAATTATCTAAAACAAAATTTGGTACAGCTTTCACATCTCTCAGTATATTACATATTGACAGGTGCGGCAAACTGAAGTAGCCAAATAAAGAAGACCTCGTAAAATTGTGGTCACTGCCAACGGTACATTGCACTCAATGACCTAGTTGAGAACCTCGCGAAATTATCAAGTGTCGTGCAAGTCGCGGCTGATACTATGCGCCACTTTTGGATGAATGACATGTAGACAATTACAATTGAAATTGTTACGAGAAACAATTGGATAGAAAACGTGATCAAACCCGGTTCACGCATTATTAGATTTTCAAAGATGAAAGTAAGTAATTACTTATCTAAATAGTGTGCTCGACAGAGCAGCTTAGGATGGTTAACGCATTATATTCTAGTGTAATTACAACTTAGTTTGTTTCAAGGGCAACTAGTATTACTCGCAGTACTGTAGAAAACTATAATATTACTGATAGAGTGATAGATACGCAGGCGATAAATTCTTACATGTTAAACAAGCAATTAGCAGTTTCCATATAATGGTGTGGAGGTTCCACATCATTCAGCTCTATCTACGAGTAGCAAAGACGAACTGAACTACATCGAATAAGATAATATACTGACCCTGAAACGCGCTCGAGATGTTCTCAACTTCGAAAACATCTCTAGCCCGATTCCATGATTCCATGATTCTGCTCTTATTGTCAGACAAACTTCTCTCCCCAAGGTACCAACCAATTACCCTTATAACCTTAAGTACCATTCTTAACGGCCATTCTCATCGACCTTAATGATGCATATTTGCATAATGAGCAGCATATACATAAATAAGTACATGTTTTCATTTTTAATTATTTTAGTAATTTATGGCTATGAGGCCTTTGAACTTTGACTTATCCTTATGGCCATTTTTATGTAAAAATCATGTTGTATTGTATATTGTATATTACGTGTAACAACTAACAATTATCTATTTCGTGTACTAAGTTTTTTGAGATAACATTGAAGTATACTTATAGACTTACCAAGTAACATTAGGACTCCGACGAAAGACACACAGGAATACAGGAATGGTAAGTAGGTCCATAAACCTAAGGACAAACAATGACAAAACGTTAACTCATAATATACAATAAACATTGTGATACGCAGTGGGTTTTATAGTCACGGTTAGAGCTTGTAACTATTCGTGTTTTACGGAAGGATAATGTATTTTAATTTCTAAATTGGCTGGCTAGGGTTGTCAACCTTGAAGGCTAGATAAAAATATGCTACTGCGTTATTAGTCCATTGAAATGTTACATTTTTTGGGGCTAAGTGTGCAAAAGTCAGAGGACGCTATTTTATGTTTTAGATATCAAGGAGGGGGTAGTGTAAAGCTAAACCCAAGTTTGTGGGGTCCCAACCTTTATGGGTTTTCCACCATCTTGAAAAAGGGCTGCAAATAGTTATCGCGCTCTATCGGGCAAACTATTCATCGCACAAAAAAATTGCGACCACATTTTTGTCGCAAATGAAATTCTCTACAACTTTGTCCTACAACTTTTTGTCGTAGAATTAAACATTACAAAGTTATTAACAAAAACAGATAAAAATTTGAGAACGAATTTCCTTTAAGGGGTTATATTTTTTTTCCTGATCATTTTACAGTAAATTTCATCCGGACCTATTTGTAGATGAGTTTTCGAGGAATAATTTCCAATATTAACATTTCGATATTTATTTATTAACTATTCATCGCACAAAAAACTTGCGACAACATTTTTGTCGCAAATTAAATTCTCTACAACTTTGTACTAAAACTTTTTGTCGTAGAATTAAACATCACGAAGTTAATAAAATAGTAGATGAAAATTTGCTTTAAGGGTTATAATTTTTTTTCTGATCATTTTACAGTAAAATTCATCAGGGCATTTTTGTAGAGGAGTTTTCGAGGAATAATTTCCAATATTACCATTTCAATATTTATTGAGCGGAGTTTACGAAGTTCTTTCTTAGACGACTCGTGTATTTCGTTTGTTATCGAACTCCTCATAAACGACTGGACCGATCTTTTTGAAATTTGGCACGGTCATAGTGACCATCACCGTGAGTGCATATATCTGAATTCATAAAGATCGGTCCAGTCGTTTAGGAGTTCGACCCGGATCGACAAACTCAGCTCAATTATTGCAACAGCAGAATGTATTGATACTAATGTATTGCATACCTATATTTATTTATAGTAATATATATTTTAATTTTTTCATTATTGAAATAATAATACATTGTAATTATTGATGTTGCGAGAGCGAGAGAAAAAATGAGAGAAAACTGTGTGATCATTCATTTTTATGTAAATACTTACGAGTATTGGAGAACACTGTTAATTTCGGAGCGCTGTAAAACCCTTATAAATAAATAAATATTGAAATGTTAATACGGCGGGGCGATCTGTGATAGAGGAGGAGAGACGACATCTCGTGGGTGATCTCGACCGAAACCTCGACAGTATCTCCCAATGGGGTGCCGAGAACTTGGTCGAGTTCAATGCCCACAAAACACAGGCGTGTGCATTTACAGCGAAAAAATCCCCTTTCCTTCCCCTACCCACTCTTCAGAATGCAATATTATTAATGAAGGACAATCTAGACATCCTTGGCATAGACGTTCGTCGAGAGCTCAATAACACAAAATACATTGAGAGTTGTATTGGGCTAGCTTCGCGGAAACTAGGAATACTGAACAAGGTAAAGCGATTCTTTACACCGCACCAGAGGTGTCTGCTGTACAAAACGCAGATTAGACCCTGCGTTGAATACTGCTCTCACCTCTAGGACGGCTCCGCGAAGTATTTGCTGGACGCACTCGACGCTATGCAGCGACGCGCTGTTCGCATTATAGACTGTCCGGAGGTAACGGGAAGCCTTGAGCCGCTAGCCCAGCGCCGAACAATTGCTTCCTTGGCCGCGTTCTACCGTATTTACCACGGTGAGTGTTCTGAAGAGCTCTTCAACCTGATCCCACCCTCTCCCTTCCGATCCCGAACAACGCGTGCCGGGCAGAGATGTCACCCTCATACCGTGGAAACCGTCTTCGCGAGAACCGAACGTTTTAAACGATCGTTTCTCTGCCGAACGATGGTGGCTTGGAACGCCCTGCCTGCGCACGTGTTTCCTCCAACATATAACCCTGGGCTCTTTAAGCGAAGCGTGAAGAGGCACATTACTGGGTCGTCAAGTTGAGGGCCACTCTCTATAGTATTCCTGTGTACTGTGAGAGTCGCCCTCAATTGCCAGACGTCGCCTCAGCTTACCATCAGGCGGGTGGCGTCAATTTGTCGACCTAAATATAAAAAATAAAAAAAAATAAAAATTGGAAATTATTCCTCGAATACTCATCTACAAATATGCTCTGACGAAATTTACTGTAAAATGATCAGGAAAAAAATATAACCCCTTAAAGGAAATTCGTTCTCAAATTTTTATCTGTTTTTGTTAATAACTTTGTAATGTTTAATTCTACGACAAAAAGTTGTAGGACAAAGTTGTAGAGAATTTCATTTGCGACAAAAATATGGTCGCAATATTTTTGTGCGATGAATAGTTTGCCCGATAGAACGACTATTGACTATGACTATTTGCAGCCCTTTTTCAAGATGGCGGAAAACCCATAATGGTTGGGACCCCACAAACTTGGATTTAGCTTTACACTACTCCCCCCTTGATATCTAAATAATAAAATAGCGTCCTCTGACTTTTGCACACCCAAATGTAACATTTCAATGGACTACCTATATGGCGCATAATTTAAGGAAGGACCGTTGACTGCAAGATCACTATAAACTTACTTTTATAAAATAAATATTAAAAGGAAAATATTGTAACGCTGCAGATTGCTTCCAAAAACCTTCAAGTACCTACAGGAAAGAGAAAACCCTCATAAAAGATTCTTGGGTATTGTTTATTGTTTATATGATTATATGATTATTGGGGATGTTGCTCAAATGTCTCTCAATATCTACCGGTCATAAATCACCGGTCTACAAATTAAATAGCATGTCAACACGTGACCGTGAAATCGTTTACACAATAAAGATAAGATTACATAGATAATTAATCCATACATCTAATGAATCGCTAATTTTACTAAAAGGAAATGTATAATCATGATAAAATTGTAATTATAATAATTAAGGCATAGGAGAATGACTGATATCGGAAACTTAGGACACGAAATGTTCGTGGTCTCACCAAGATTTTAAAGGCCCAAATCATCCTCCCTGCAAATTGTGCACCTGCCGATTTACAGACGAGGCTCTGGCAATCATATATGTGCCTTATTTACAACAATAGGTTCCCCACTTATTACGTGGAACCATCAAAGTTACTGGCGAAAAGTGGGTAAATAATATGCATCTGCCTCTGCATCTGTCCTCGAGAAAATCTGTCTCTACATGTACCTACGTATGTTTTTGGTCATTTCATTTCAAGTACGTACACTTGGCCAACATCGAAGGAACTTTCACTGATAGGTAGGTAATCAATGCTAGGTTTTTAATAATTACTTTAGGTAATAACCTACGTTACCTACCAATACCAACTTTTCGAAAGTCTATCGCTATCATGGAGGGAGGTACGTCATTAAAGTGAAATAAATAATTTACAAAACTTTCACTGATGTATCTATCTATCAAACAAAAGTACTTTTGGCTAAGTATGTAAGATTTAAAAGATATTACCGACATGAAATAGATAGGTACGATGTTAAACACTAATGCGCTGATAAAAACATAAAACTCATATCCACGACTGCACTTTAAAACAGTGTTTTTATCGACGTTTTAAAGACATGTTTAACTTGTTTTATCAGTTCCTACTGGCACATGTTTGTAGGCAACGTCTTCATACTAATATTATAAGGTGAAGAGTTTGTTTGAACAAATGCGCTAATCTCAGATAATACTGGTTCGAATTGAAAGTCTTTGTGTTGCATATAACTGATATTTAGCGGCATATGCGGCATAACATCATGCTAAAATCTTTCATCACAGACTATTGAACACTAAGATAAACTAGCGTCCGGTAAGTCCGTGGTTCCGTACTAGTGAAAAGTTTCCGATGATCGATAAAAACTAAGAGCCAGTCTGCAACTGGTTGCAGGAAGTCAGTCTAAAAATGCAGAAGACAGTAATTCCGAACTTCGTTTCCGAAATAAACACGACATATTAGTTAAGTTACGCGATATTCTCACACACAACCAAATAACATAAACACTGCTAGAACAAAATTTAATGAAATTTTCTAAAAAGACCGTAGGGCTAAGTCTGCAACTGGTTACAGGAAGTCAGTCTAAAAATTGCAGAAGACAGTAATTCCGAACTCGGTTTCCGAAATAAACACGACATTAAATAAAATTTGGTATGGAGATACTAAGCCCCTCCAGCAGCTGTAAGTAGAAGGTGTACCTCGGAGATATCGATAAGAAATTAAAAGTTGTATGATTAATACTCACTAAGTAAAGCATCAATACTGGATCGGTCACCTTCCAGCCAAGCAGAGATGACGTAGGCCAGCCCCAGCATTGCAACACCAAGCAGAGCGAGAACTATGAATGTTTCATACACCCTGCCTCTGAGTCCCCTACAGCCAGGGAATCCTGACGACTCCGAGAACAGATACGCGAACGGTAAGAAGACGAACATTGATAAGTTGGAGAACAGGAATACATGACTCCACAGTCCTGGAACAAAATATATTTTGCTTAAAATGCATATAAAAACATACCTAGGCATAAACATAACGGTCATAATGATCTGACCATTATATGTTCAGATCATTATGACCGTTTGGGGTTGAGACACTGGGCCATGGGGTCTGAGCGGTCGCCACCTTTATAGAGACATTTCTAAACGCCTAATCGATGCTTCTCAGGACCAGAAGGCTGGCTTTTTCTGGCCCAAAGAATAAGTGTCGCCCTCCAACGTGGCAACCAGCATTCTGGGAACCTTCCCAGTCGGTAATGACGCGGAGGATTTTTAAACAGCTATGTCATATTGTAATTGATATTGTAAATGAATTATTTTCATTACGATTAATATTGTTTTTAATCCTCGACGGAAAACGAAGGGTACCGTAGAAATCCGATGTGATCAAAATAGCTCTCAGCTATAAATTTTAAAGATAATCAGCTCATTTTTTAGGTGATAAAGGGATCGTTGGATCGTACTTACATGACAATCACAAGATAGTTTAATTCTTGCGTTCACCTTGTTAGGTTGTTAGGGGTTGTAAGAGCATGCACAGTCCCCTTTAAACTACGCAAAACTCTCGTCATTTTACACTACACCGTAGTGAATCTGTTTTTCCATTCAATTGTGTTTGAACAAACCGAACATAGATCAAATATTTACAACTTTCAATAACATCTGTCAGTTGCACAATAGTTTATTCTTTTACATCATAATGATTCGCCGCATGTTCCAGTCTAGTGACCAGAAAAGCATTTATTTCAACTCGTTGACTATGAAATCCAGACTGAACCATCTTCTAAGGAAGGATTGTTTTTATAATGAATGCTAGTTTAATGTAAGGCATACATTCGGCTTAATGCACACCATCGCCACTTTAAATGTGCAAGTTCGTAGCATACGCAGCAGGAGCAGACGCGTCACGTTGTCATATGTTACATAAAAAGAACGCTGACCTTCAAACTGCCCAGTAGACGATTTATTGTTTTATATGGTGGTAACAGCGTGTAAGAAAAAAAAAAAAAAAGACAGTCGTCGGACCACAGATGCGTGGGTGACGAGTGTGACGACACGTCGAACGAGACTTCACAAAATTACTTTTAAAGGCGAAAAGCTTCTTGTATCGAGTCACGCTGTACCTGTAACTGGTGCACCTGCCGATCAACGGACGAGACTCTTCAAGCGAACAGGCGTGACTATATGTATTAAAAAATAAAACTTACCCTGTATTAGAGAGCTATTCAACCATTTGACATAGTAACTATTTGGATACAATATGAGCACTTCATTGCTGACTATGGAGACAGGTAACAGCAATGCAGAGCCGAGGGAAACTGCCAGAGCAAACGTGCACAGCCATAGACTGATCCTGTATACTTTGACTTCATCTTCATCACCGGTGAAGTAATCTTCGCAGTCTCTTCGACGAAACTTCTCAATTAACATGAATGATATAAGGTATAGTATGATGAATAGCAGGAGGAAAATCTGTAACAAGCAGAAAGGAAACTTAGTATGGAAATGAAACCTTTTTTGTTAAGGCATCTTATCCAGGACGATGGGGAAATCGATCGTACAGTTAAGCACAGAATTGACGCAGGTTGGATGAAATGGCGGCAGGTCAAAGGCACTATTTGCGCCCCTCTATTTTCCCCCAAAACATAATGGGAAAATTTCCAAGAATGTTGTCAGACCCGCCGTCCTGTAGGATTGTCATGTTTGGTCTTAAAAGCGACGGATGAAAGACAACTGCATGTAGCGGAAATGCGAATGTTAAGATGGATGTGTGGTGTAACAAGGGCTGTCATGGTATGTTGGACATGTTATGAGAAGAGAGGAAAGTAATGTAGTTAGAAAGGTGCAAAGTATGACTGTAGAGGATTTTAGAAGTAGAGGTAGGCCAAAGAAAAGATAGATGGAATGTGTGAAAGAGGATATGACAATCGATAAAAGAGGAGTGACTGAAGAGATGGAGTCTGACAGGGATGTGTGAAGGAGAAACACGTGTTGTGCACGTCGTACGCCGACCCAAAATACTTAATTGGGTTAAGGGCAGGTAGATGATGATCAGAACAGGTGAAACCATAGATTTAGAATCTAAACGAAAATCCTAAATCTATGGTTGAGCCGATCTTGATGTAATTTGGTTCAGAAACCTTCGCCAGTTAGATATACAGGGTTATTTTAAAAGTATCCTAGACCTTTAAGGTACCGTACTATTTCTGAAGGTCATATGTGGCAAGTAATTGTTTACGAGTTAACAAAATTTTGAATTTCTTTCTTCATACAAAAATAAATAAATCAACATTGGCTCGTCTATACACGATTTTACTATGCGGCGCAGTTCAACTCGGGAGCTATGGATCCCAAGTCACCTCGCGTGCACGGGACAGACGGACGAGACTTTGACACGAATATTGAGTAGAGCCTGGAAACAGTAATGGGCTCGCCGCCTATTAAGTACGTCTGGCGAAATATGGACGTAATGTAATATGAACGCCTCTGCAGGGATAAAGATGTGCTTTGTGTGTGTGTAAGTGTGTGTGTAAATATGCGTAATTAATGTTTGTTACTGTGTCGGCTCGAAATAGTATAGCTATGTGGATTGTGGAAACGCCCATCGACCGTTTTCACATTGCCACGATATCGTCCACTTTATCGTGGCGATATTCACAATTCCCATCCCACTTCCTAAAAACTTTGATATTACCGGTGACAGTTGGACGTGTTTCTATATTCCCCTACATATTTCCATACTATGAGTAGGTCTGGGGGCTATATCCTGGTAATACAACATCAATCATCCCGCCTCCCCCACAGGTTTCTATGTTGCAGTTTAAATATGTAAAATATTAGTAGGCTATACTAAATTGAGCGAGATAACAGATAACAGTGACGAATCATATGCTCATATGCTGTGATTAATGACGGTGAAATAACAGTGACTCCTTGTGTAGTCACGATATCGTCACGATGTCGCCACTATGAAGTGGACGATATCGTCACTTACGTATCGTCGACGACCTATCGTGATTTACGCGACTTAGGCCCCTGACCTGATGAGGTACACATGCCCAATGCACCCTTACCTCCCCTATATCGTGACGATATCGTTATCGTGCAATGTGAAAACGCCCTATGGTGGAAGTCCACAACTGCTTGAATAAACGTTGGTAACCGAGTTAAGAAGTACTACAGGTTCAATCCAATACATGAAATGGCTTTTTTGTTATTACATAATGTTTCATAAAAAGTATGATACATATAGGTTTTTAGTAGTATATTTTTGTATTTCAAAGCAATGAGTTTGCTTAAACTATTCTTAAAATATTAAGAAAGAAAATTATAAATAGATCACAAAAAACTGATGTCATCGGCGGGACTCGAACCCACGGCCTTTCCCTAACAGGGGGACTGCTCTGACCAACTGAGCTACGATGACCACTACCAACGACATCGAATTTTTGCTTCATATCATGTTCATAATTTCTACATTGTGCTATTAAGGTTAGCGTTGGATCCACCTACCGCAGTTCTACCGAACTGACGGTATCAGTGTATCGTGTTACAACGATATTTAAACACTGAATTTTTAGATGAATCCTTACCAAATCCATATATTTTTGTATTTTTAAAGCAATGAGTTTGCTTAAACTATTCTTAAAATATTAAGAAAGAAAATTATAAATAGATCACAAAAAACTGATGTCATCGGCGGGACTCGAACCCACGGCCTATCCCTAACAGAGGGAGTGCTCTGACCAACTGAGCTACGATGACCACTACCGACAACATCGAATTTTTGCTTCATATCATATTCATAACTTCTAGATCGCTCTATTAAGGTTAGCGTTGGATCCACCTACCGCAGTCCTACTGAACTAACGGTACCAGTGTATTGTGTTACAAATTCAGTGTTTAAATATCATTGTAACTTACAATGATATTTAAACACTGAATTTTTAGATGAATCCTTACCAAAACCATATATTTTTGTATTTTTAAAGCAATGAGTTTGATTAAACTATTCTTAAAATATTAAGAAAGAAATTATAAATAGCTCACAAAAAAATTGTGATCTATTTATAATTTCTTTCTTAATATTTTACTATGACGTTTCATAAAAAGTGTGATACATATAGTTTTTTATTAGTATGTCAGGAAAGTCTTAAATATTATTTTAAAATAACCCTGTATAAGACTATTATTATTATTTCCAACGGGGACACCGGCAACCGGACGGACGATCCACCAGCGACGTTTGCGAGCCATTTCGTCCTGTCTTTCTACTTTGCTATATTTGAAAATTTGTAAGTTTGAGCATCATATAAAAAAACCGGCCCAAAGGGTTCCATACCAAAATGGCACCTTATATATTTATTATACTCTGTTTTTTTGTATTAGTTGTTAAAGCAATAACAGAGATACCTATCTTAGAAATTTCAACTTCCTAACTATCACGGTTCACAAGATACAGCCTGGTAACAGATGGACGGATGGACGGCGGAGTCTTAGAGTAGGGATCCCATTTAACCTGTTAGGTTAGGTTAGGTTAGGGACTCTAACGGCAGGATCAATGTTACCCTGGGTAGTTAATATAATAATTATTAGGCTACTTTTTAATGCATTATTATTGGGTTTTGACACTCGCGTCACAGTGCAAAAACTCCGGTGTGAATCTTTAATGCAAGAAATTGGATAGGCTCCTCACTAGTTAATAAATAAAATAAAAAAGTTTTTTACAAGTAGTAAAAACCTACATAAGTAATATAAAAGTATTTATAGAATGATGATGACATGAAACTGTGAACCCACTCGGCAAACTTGAATGACATGAATGTATGCCACTACTTGCATGACAAAAGGTTACCTATTTAATAAAAATTATAGTTGATACATACTTAGATAGAGATAGCAATAAGAATAAACCCATTGTTGTCACAAGTAGATATTTAACATAATGTAAGTTGACTGGGTTAGTGGAATGTATTTATTACCCATATTTAATTTTGCAGTTGTTAGATTAAATTTCATAAAAAAATTTAAAAAGAAAAATTCTTGAACGAGCAAGCAAAAATGATGTTAAATGTATATATTATTGATTGTATGTTGTATGTGTAGTTACAATTACAATATAGCTGCTACTTTTTATTAAATTCATTATAAATGTGCCGGTGACAGTGCTGGGACTAAAAATACTGCCAAATTGTGGGTGTGTAATGCACAACTGCCTACGCCTTGGGGGATATAGGCATGATATGTGTGTGTTTGGAAGGAGTGATATAGTCCTTAATATAACAGTGGGACGGACTGGCTCAAAAAATTCTTGTACTAGTATTTTCACGGTTGTCACTCATATTGAGCTTAAAAAGTCTATTTTGTGCTGTATTAAGGTTGAAACTCTGTCAAAGCAGCACAAATATTTATATAAATATGGTATCTTAATTGGTAGTAATTAAACTTTACATTATTAAACTGAAAATTTAAATATTTTGCAACCAAAAATCATGTTATATTTTTTCATCACACTTATAAACTACTGATATGGCAAAAAAACTGTTATTATCCCTAATTCTGTGTACATCTGTTACTTACTACATGAAAATAGGTAACTTAATTGATGTGCTGTTGTGCAAGACAAAAGGATCTTAGTAACGTGTACTTGCATATTGTTTACCATGATCATACTTTTGGGATCTTTTGTTTACAAGGTAAGTACTTACAATTTGCTCCCTAACGTTGTTATGAAATATTTGCTCGCGAAGGTCTGCCTCCTCATCATCCATTGTACGGTCGTTGTTTTTTTTATCTTTTAACAACTATTTTAATTTCCCTACTAAGTCTCTCTATGAAATAACACTTCATTTTCAAGTCATGCACACATTTTTCAAAACAATAATTTGAAAATAAACACCACAATTTAACCAATTATCAACATAAAAGATTTTGCATTCACTTCACAATAAATATTCTAGTTTTATATTTTAAAAAATGAGGACATAGTATTCTGCGTTAATTATTTTTATAATTTTAAGAACTTGGGAACTGCAAGTATACACAAAACACGACCAATTTGCTCAGACTGGCTCAGAGTGAACTGACTGAACGAGAATTAACGAAATACATCATTTTCATTTCTCATCAACATCATACAAAAGTTGAAATTGACACGAACTAGTGAGTGAACAGATTGGAACAGATGAACTAAAAAAGAACTGTTTGGTATTTTGAATATTCAAATGAAATCTAAGTCTATCTAAGTATGTAGGTATTTATTTAACAATTACAATAGACATAATAGTAGATGAAAATACTATTTACACTTACTAAAAACTATACTATACACATTAAAATCTACACTATATACAGGCGTCAAAGAACTCCTCCGCCTCGTCGCTGACTGGCAATGTTACCAGAAGTCTGGCAGCATTGCCACGTTGTATGGCAATGCTTATGCTTTGAGCTAAAAAGTAACCAGCTTTCTTGTCTTGAGAAGAGTCGATCATGAGTTTCGAGATGGTTTTAAAGAGTCCGCGAGCGCTCGGATCCCAAGGTCTCAGCGTCTCTACCCCAAACGGCTTAAATATGTAGTTTCCTGCTAAATTTGAGTATTTGCGCCATTTGAGGCTTTCCGCTGATGCAGAATTATTTGTATTGCATATTGGTATTTAATTTTATTATGTGCTGTGATACATAACTGCCAATGTCATATGTCAGTCACATAGTCACTGATGGACCGCTGCAAACTGCAAAGTGCAAAATCTAAAAAATAAACAATTCGAATTGAACGCGCCGTTCAAAGAGAATACAATACTAGCGCCGTTGTTCAATGTTTAGGGTTTTGGGATAAAAATAATCAAGATCATGAGTAAAAATTGTGGTGAAATAGCCACTACATACAGTATTGATAGATTATTAAAAGATGAGTCTCTTAGATTGTGAGTGTACCACTTTAAATCTTATGGTGATGGTGACCTATGAACTGGCATTTAAAAATAGTGAAATAGTGTCGGTTAGTAATAATTTTATCAAAATCACTAACGGGTAAAAGTTACTTACCGACAACGAAATTTCATAATCAAACAAGTAATGTTAGCTAAATCCCATAATTTTATGATTGTGTTTAAAGTAAACCTTTAATCTTACACATACTTTATTGTAACAGGTAGCCGTGTGAATCCTGAGTTTTCAGTGAGAATAGCCGTTTGTGATCATTATCTAACTAAGCCAACACCAGGAGTCGATGTTATTTATTCAGATTTTAGAGGAGCGGACATAAAACAGGTTAGTATATTTTGAGCCCTTTAATTCTGTTGGTACTGAGTCATTACGGATGCTTCAAATATAAATTCTTAACAGGACAGTCAGATTCAATATCTGTAAGTTTATAATACTACCTCTTCGTGTTCAGATAATGTTTGATAATTTGTTACTAATTTATCCAATCCAGGTGCCAGTTTTGAGGATTTTTGGACCTACGCCTGATGGTTATAAAGCATGTCTTCATGTCCATGGAGTCTTTCCATACTTCTATATTCCTTGTCCAGTACCAAACCCTCAACCACAATTTTTATATCAGGTTAGTGAAAGATACAAGTGAGTAAGACAGACATTGCCCTAAGTTCCTAAATATTGTAATGATCAACAAATATTCCTTAACTTGTTCTTTCTTAGAAACTATTACTGACTAAATTAATAATAATTTATTATTAGTTTTTAAAAAAAGTTCAGTCACTCACATATGATCCTGTGTTTGTATCTATATAAAAATAAAAATGAATAGCCGCTTGTTTGTTTGTAGCCGAATGTTGGTCTTGAAATATTGGTGGAGGTTCAGGAATGGTTTAAAAGGGCATTACAAAGTGTGCCGGGACAGCTAGTATTGTATAATAAGTGATTGACTTTTCTTATATTCTGTTATATTTTTTAGATTGCGGCTAGCTTAGATAAAGCTCTTAACATTGCTATGAAACAAGCTACTTCTGCAAATCAACATGTTTACAAAATTTCATTAGTTAAAGGACTGTAAGTCAAACTCTATTCTTAATCTTTATATATATATAATTCAACTGTATGTGTGTACGATGTTGATGAAATTTTGTGTTTGTGTTCAAGGGGATTTGAGAATGGTTTAGATTCACAATTTGGTTCTTTTATTTTTTTGCAGTACAACGTCTGTCAGGTCCACTAGTATAATCATAAAATCATTGATTCTTCTATAGTCTCTCCCTTTTTACTGTACGGGGGTTGCATCTTGGTTAAATTGCTTTTGTTCAAAAATAATAATAAAGTAAAGGCCATAAAGAAAGGCTAGTGGGGCCTTGGGCAGTTGGTAGAAAATTCCTCCTGTCACGGGAATAGTTCATGGTTTGAGTGCGGCAGAAGACTATAGTTTCTGTAATTCATATTATAAAATTAATAAACATTATTTTTCAGACCATTTTATGGCTATCATGATAAAGAACATCTATATCTCAAGGTGTTCCTGTACAGTCCTGGCTTAATCAAACAAGCTGTGGAACTTTGCAGTAACGGAGCAATTCTAGGACAAACATTCCAACCTCACGAGTCACATTTAAATTTTACACTACAATTCTTTATAGATTTCAACTTATTTGGTATGAGTAATGTTGATTTACAAAGCGTCAAATTCCGTAAATCGGGTTTATCGCAAAATAGTAATGAAATACAAAGTACAAATGATTTTGGACTTCAACCAGAAAGCTCTTGTTATTACGAAGCTGATTGTATAGCATCTCACATTATAAATCGTCAGAGGATAGGTAAAGGTGATGGAATCGAAAACCCAGGTCTTGAAGAAGTGTGGAATCAAGAATCGGAAAGAAGAAAACAACTAAATATCTCTCTGGCTTCAAAATCATTGTCCCAAGGCAGAATAAAGGCTGAAGAAACTGATTCTCATTACAAATATCAACAGATGTGTCTTATCAAAATGTCCAATTTGATAGATCAACCTGTTAGTATTGAACATAACAATAAACCTACAGAGAGGATATACTATCCAGCTGAAAGTTTATCAGACTCACAATTATCCAAAGCTGTTGATATCAGTGTTCACCTTCCTAGCAATAGCAGTATTAGTTTTAATCAGACTTTGAAAGGAGATCTAAACGAGACTTTGGATTATGAATTAGACAATACCCTTGTAGATGAAGATTTGGCTTTAAATACCAGTCTATCTTTACATTATAGTCAAGTATTATGTAAGTAGAAAGAATAGATACCTAGTAAATAAAAAAATCATAATTTGTACATATATTTATTATATTCTTATTTAGTACATATCAATATATTTAATATGACAATTTGTCTGTCTGTCTGTCTGTCCGTCCGTCGCGTTTTTCAATTTACATACATTTGCATGAAATATAATTTTTTTTTGAGGCGATACAAAGTTCGTTGCCATAACTAGTTGTAATTATTGTTGTATTTACAGTGGATAGTGAAGATTTAGAACTAGTAGATATGCTGCAAGATATGGAAGAAGTTGAAGATGACAGTGTCATGGGCACACCAGCAAACATAGAAAACGATGCAGATGTGGAGTCAGATGATGCTGAATATTCACAAATATTTAATGAAGATACATTAATTCTAAGTCAGGATAAAGAGTAAGTAGACCCTATTAATGTACCTATGGGTTTAACAAAACTTTAATAAGAAATTTAAATTTTAAGTGGCCCGTTTCGCGCTCGTTTTACGCTTAGTTGACATGCTGAGGGTACTTGGTTGACAAATTCGGTGCGCACTTTTGACAGAGACTGAGTGCTCCTCAAGTAACGCAAAAAATGTGCATGAGCACGCCGTCAACAATGATAGTAAACGGACTTCGTAAAATAGATATACTATAATAATAATTATTATTTTAGTAAAGATGGATCTGAAAACTCTCTATCATGGAATGATTCGTTTTGGGATGGTGCTAATATACCACAGTTGGATGGAGCTTGTGATGACGATCGTAAGTAAACAAAAACTGTAAAAAAATATAATACAAAAATTGACGCTTGCAATACAATCTTATTTTGTTACAGATGTGAAAAAAGTTAGAAAAAGAAAAATGAGATCTTTTAAACTTGGCTTGTCACGACCTAAAACTAAAAAACAGGAGTCCAAGCCCATAAATACAATTACTGATTCTACAACAATAGAAAGTGATGATGAAATAAATGATTCAAGGGAAACAATCGAAGATATTCCCGATTCTCATTTGGGAAGAACTGTTAAAATTGAAACTGAAACTATATTAGAGAAATCTGTGCAATCACTAGCAGGTGATATAGAGTTAAAATCAAATGTAGAAAATAAATGTATTGCTAATTTTGTTGACGAAGTAACAAATGAAATTGAAATGTTTCAGCCAAATGCTGCTGAAATTTATGATACTGAAAAACAAATCGAACCAGTTGCTGGTCCATCAAATTTTAAACATACCAATTCATTTAGAGAAAATAACACCAGTTTTAATGATATAGATTCTTCACCCGAAGATAATGATTTAGGTATTATGAGTTTCTATGATGTGTCTAAAATATTTGATTTATCGATGGAAAATCAAAATAGACCATCAATTAGAGATGTAAAAACTGATAACTTAGAACACGAAAATGAACCAATTAAAGTTGAAGATAAACCTACTGAAGATATGATGGTGAAATCTGAACACAATAGTATTTTAGAAACTAGTAGTACAAGAATTTTCACGCCTCGAATTAAACCACCGACAAAGAACTACATAATGTCTACATTACAAAATTACAACATACCCAAAGTAAACAATTCGGAACCTTATTATTCAGATCATAAAGATGTAGGCGACAAAGTTGAAATAGGTCAAATAGTATTAAAAGTTAAGAGTAAATTGTCCAGGGATCAGAAACCTTTTGAAAAAGTGCTGAACGTAACTGGTATAGAAGAATGGCGTCATTTGATATTTCTACAAAATAATGAAATGTCACAGGAATCTTCGAAACCGGATAAATTGAAATTAATTCTGGCTGGTAATAAAAAATGTATTTTGGAGCCTGTAAAACGACCTCCAACTAAAAAAGATGTAATGAAATGGCTTGAAACAAAGAAGGATTTCTGTAAAGAAGTTGAAACCAACTATGTAGATGTAAGTAAAAATATTGATGACTTGGATAATTCACAAGCTTTGGGCTTAGCTGATATCAATAATAGTATTAGTTTAGAAACTGATGATAAGGATAAAAGTGTTTTAAATACTAGCCTCCAGGTCACTATGCAAGGTGACGGATCGTTTCTTTGCTTTGGAAGTAATGAACAACAATTAGACAGCAATACCATTGATACTCCAATAGTTGATGTAAGTATTTTAACCAATTTAACATAAAGAAATTCTTTTAATTTTTTAAGGCAAATCGCCATGCGAGCTAAAGGCTCCTATTAACATCTCCGTATATTAATGAATGTGATTGTATCCTAGCTTAGATCTGTCCAAGGCTTTTGACACTGTGTTACTCAATATATTCCTCTTTTCATTTGGGTGTATAAGCCGCGCAAGATGACAATGGGAATGGCGGCCATGTTGTTATGCGTATTTTTCAGCGATTTATGACGCCACAGAGCGGTTATTGTGACAAGGTTCTATCCCACTATCATGCGCGGCTTATAAAGGGGTCTACCGAAATCTTAGGGGCCGAAGCAGTCTGCAAGTGTAATGTTATATGAATATAAACAAGACTTAAGGCATTCGCTAAACACTCCAATAAACAGGATTGACGGAGATTTCAAACTAGTATACCTAAACAGTTTTGAATAAGAGAACACACTACAATGACAGATATAATTTTAAATTAAAAATAAACCTTAAAGGCAGACTCAATATTTAGTTATGAATCAATTAAGAACTATCAACTAAATGCCTCTGCCGATCAACGGACAAGCTTTGGTAAACTTAAAATCGCCCTGTTAGCTCCATTGCCTGCAATAGACTCGCTTCTTATTACGTGGGACCAATTTGATAACTGGCAAAAAGGGATTGATTTATTCACACTTATTTAATATTTTTATAGGTAAACTTTTTAACAGTAATGTTCGCTGAAGTACTAACTGAAACAAGAGGAGATTTGAATCCTGATCCAGTATTAGATGCCATCAAAGTTGTGTTTTTCACTATCAGAAACGATTGTCCTTCAGAGCATCGATTAGCAAAAAGTATCCCAAAAATAATTGTAGTTGAAAATAGTTCTATAGGATACTTAGACAGATGTGTTTTTAATGCCGATATTACTTATGTAAATAATGAGAATGAATTACTTGAGAAAATCATTGAACTTATAAAGAATCATGATCCAGATATACTTTGTGGGTATGAATTAGAAATGGATTCTTGGGGCTACATCTTAGGACGAGCCCAAGCCTTAGAACTGGAAATAGTCAAAGAAATTTCTAGAATAACTGAGAAATACAGACAGAAACGATGGAGAGGGGAAGAAAATGATTATGAGGGTAGAATTATTGGAAGGATCATGTTGAATGTGTGGCGGTTATTTCGCCACGAGATGGCGTTGTCGAGTTATAGTTTTGAAAATTGTATGTACGAGGTGTTGAAGGAACGAGTGCCTAAATACAGTTATGCACAGTTGTCTGCATGGTGGGAACATGAGTCCAAAATACTAAGATGGATACCAGTTGATTACTATATGACTAAGCTGTCTGGTACTGTAAGAATGTTGGAAAAACTGGATATAATAAGTAAGTACTAATTATTTTGTTTTATACCTAATATAAAAGGGAAAAGTAGCACAGTTTTTGAGAAACATATACCGTTCAGCCCAACTATTTGGGGCAATACTAGGGTAATCAACTATTAAGCACATTTCTCAGTAGGTACTTTGCTTGCTCAATCCAATCTTATGAGATACCTAATAATATTAAATAATAATTTAGCTAAAGAGGTATTTACAACGCAAAATAAAATTATGGTCAGTTATGCGTACGCGGGCTTTATTGATTACAAAATTTCAAGCAACTCATACACATGGTAACACTTGTTATTTTTCCAACAGACAGAACATCAGAACTGGCAAGACTGTTCGGTCTTCAATGGTGGGAAGTATTATCACGTGGGTCTCAATTCCGCGTTGAATCACTCATGTTACGTGCGGCAAGACCTCTTAATTTGGTAGCATTATCACCTACAGTTAAACAGAGAGCGGCCATGAAAGCTCCTGAATGCCTTCCGTTGATATTTGAACCAGAATCTAGGTTTTACACAGATCCTGTTATAGTTCTAGACTTCCAGAGCTTGTATCCATCAATGATGATTGCGTATAACTACTGCTTTTCGACTTGTATTGGCCGTGTACAGAATATTAATGGGTAAGAACTTAGATTAAACCATCCCCACATACTGTTCAATTCTGTTCCACACCAATTTCTCTCTTTGTTCTCTCATTATAAGCATTTGGACTCCGTTACCAGCCCATTTTCCCCATGTCTACACCTACAATCACGGGTTCTTTAATGCTGTCAAACTGACAGCTGTCATTTTGGCTACGTATCCAACATGATAGCTCGCAGTATCTGGCCCTTTAGCTGATTCTAGCTCACCAGCAGGCGGATTAGGGTCACTTTGAGGAGTTATTATTAAAAAAAAACATCGATCACCCTTTATTTTTAATGAGATCCCTATGCATCTTTATCTTTTCTACAATTTTACACCTTAAATACAAAATTAATTCTAGTGATACGGCCTACGAATTTGGCGCATGGCGTCTTAGAATATCTAAATCAGTACTAGAGACCCTAGTTAAAAAGGGCTTAGTACACTGGTCACCGGTTGGTGTTGGATTTGTGAAAACGTCTGTACGCCGTGGTGTGCTGCCGGCTTTATTGAGAAGAATACTTGCGGCCAGACAGGCTGTGAAGAAGAATATGAAAGCGCAAACCGACGAAAGTGTTAAAAAAGCTATGCATTCTAGACAATTAGGTAATTATCTACTGTATTTAAAAATAATATTTGTATTATGTTTGTTACCTACCTTATATCTTTAGCCTGGGTGGACCGATTTTGATTTTTTTTATTTTAAAGTTACTGCTCTCCTTGTTTCATTTGCATTTCTATTCGGACCCATTTCGACAATTATTTGGTCCCATTAGGGTAATTTGATGTCGGTTTTTGTGTCAATGTTTATGAACCGCGAAATGTCATTTTTCGCCTGTACACCAAATCATAGACAAAAGAAGTTATTTAATACATTTTTACGATGTTGGCAACAGGTTTAAAATTGATAGCAAATGTGACGTACGGCTACACAGCTGCCAACTTCAGCGGTCGAATGCCGTGTGTCGAAGTTGGCGATAGTGTTGTGTCGAAAGGGCGGGAAACTTTAGAACGAGCCATTAAATTGGTACGAGAAAGCACGCAATGGAATGCAAAGGTAATTAATCCTTTTTATCATCATGCACAATCGGCTTTAATGCATCCGATTTTTCGTAAAGCCTGACGGAATGGAAACGGAATGGAATATTTGATAATATGTACTTTTAAAAACTTTGATTATTGATAGTATTGATACTCTCAATAGAGTCGATACTGTGGTAGATAGTATCAATACTGTCGATAGTACAGATACTATCATTGTTATCGATAGTATCGATACTACTTCTACTAGTATCGTTCCACTATCGTTACTATCAATTGGATCGATACTGTTGATAGGATCGCTACGTAGATATTTATACTGTTGATTAATGTCACTTGGTGGAACTTGCTACACATCTTGCATAAAAACACATTATACATTTCCAGAATTTATGTGCAAGGTAGTAAACAAAGTGAATTTTTCAAGTTTCATCAAAATCGGGCTCGTGTCTCCTTTGAGCATTTTTCGCTATTCCTTATAGTTCCGGATTTGGCCAACCAAGCCCACTTGAAAAATTCACCTTGTATATACTATTGATAGTATTGATAGTCTCAATAGTATCGATACTGTAGATAGTATCGATAGTATTGATACTTTCAATAGTATCGATACTGTAGATAGTATCAATATTGTCGATAGTACAGATACTATCAATGGTATCGATACTACCTTTGCTTCGACTAGTATCGTTCCACTATCGATACTTCTCACTTCTTCCACTATCACACTGCCAAGTTATTATAGTATTGATATAAAAGACAGTGCCATAAAATGTATAGACCAAAAACCTAGAGTCGATTAAAATAATTAAAGTACTGTGAGATAGGCCAAATATAGTACATAGTTATTACAAACTAGTGGTCGCCCGCGACTTCGTCCGCGTGGTAATTTGGATTTTTTCCCGTTCCCGTCGCGACGTGTCATATTTTGAATAATTTACACAATATCTTTATAAATTGTAGCCTATGTGTTATTCTGATGTATAAGCTATATTATTGTAAAGTTTCATTAAAATCCATTCAGTAGTTTTTACGTGAAAGAGTAACAAACATCCATCTATCCATACATACTTACATACTTACACACTCACAAACTTTTGCGTTTATAATATTAGTAGGATATCATATTTCATTTCCCCTAAACCCAAAATTTTGGTTTAATGGTACATCGCCTACACCAGTAATCGAATATAATATTTGTAACATTTTAGCAATGTCCTTTGCAGGTAATATACGGTGACACAGACTCGATGTTCATTCAAGTGCCTGGCGGTACTCGGGCTGAAGCTTTTGAGATCGGACAGCAAATAGCCGACGCGGTTACTGCGGACAATCCTTCACCTGTTGCATTGAAACTAGAAAAGGTACTCATCCATCAAAAGAATCAAAGAATCAATTTCATTTATTCAGTTTAGGCACATAAAGAGCACATATGAATGTCAAAATTTTACAATTTTATGTCAAGCATTATTATAAAAATACTAAATTAATTACATAAATAACCATTTGAAAATGATTCTTTCGCTGGTTCGGTAAGTTGGTTCTCCTGAGAAGATACCAGCAAGAAACTCAGGTAGATTATCCATTTTCTTTTTAATAATGTTTTGTTTACATTGTGTTACAATTTGTATTGTACGAGTGGCTAACAACAGCAGATTAGGGTGACCATGCATTTTTATTATTAAGATATTCGTCTACATTATAATAGCCTTTCTTCATCAAACGTTTTTTCACTACTATTTTAAACTTATTAAGAGGCATGTCAATCAGATCCTGCGGAATTTTATTAAATATTTTTATACATTTGCCTACAAACGAATTACCAACTTTATGAAGTCTAATTTTTGACATTGCCAGTTTATTTTTATTTCTTGTATTATAATTATGGTTGTCGGATCTTTTTTTGAAGAGTTCTATGTTCTTCCGTACATATACGATGTTGTCGTAAACATATTGAGAAGCAACGGTTAAAATATTAATTTCCTTAAATAGTTCCGTCAGCGAGTCACAGAGTCCGAGTCTATAGATTGCTCGTATAGCTCGTTTCTGTAATATGAATATTGTCTCAATATCGGCAGCTGAGCCCCACAGCAGCAGACCATATGACATAACGCTATGAAAGTAGCCAAAATAAACTAATCGTGCCGTTTTTTCGTCAGTCAGTGACCTTATCTTTCTAACCGCATAGGCAGCCGAACTAAGTCTTCCTGCCAAGGCTGTGATATGAGAACCCCATTGCAGTTTACTATCTAAAGTTATTCCAAGAAAAACTGTGGTATTGACTATTTGAACTAATTCATTATTCATAGTAATATGAGTATCCACCTGTCTTACATTGGGCATAGTAAATTTTACATCTTATATAAACACTAGAATGCAAAGAATAATACTTATAGACCCAGACCAGGTACACATTTCAGGGCAGCTTGAGGCTATCTGACAAAAAATGATGGGCATATTTATAAGAACTCTGGCCGGTATAGCCAATAGAGTTACGGGATATTACAGGTATAGGAAAACTTAACGTATTATCTCATTGAATTAATCAGTAGTAGCTAAAACCAACCCGAAATGTATAACCAGAGGCTTTTTCTATGTATATTATGTATTTAAAAATATATGAGTATGTTTATCCATTGTCTAGATCCCATAGCATAAGCTTACAGCTTAGTTTGGGCTAGATGACGTTGTGTGAGAATGTCCAAAAATATTTATTTATTTAATTGAATTGTTCACTAGGTTTACCAACCGTGTATACTTCAAACGAAGAAACGTTACGTAGGCTACATGTACGAGAGCCCAACGCAAGAGAAGCCAGTGTACGAGGCTAAAGGTATCGAGACAGTACGCCGAGACGGGTGCCCAGCTGGTGTTAAAGTAAGAACTGTTTATTTATTTCAATAACGTGTAAATTAGACTGACTCGGTGGCGTGGTCGGCAGGGCATCCGCTTTCGACGCCGGAGTCTCTGGTTTGATTCCCGGTCGGGACAAACTTTGTGTGATGACACATACGTTTGTACCGATGCATGTCTGGATGTTTCCTATGTTTAATATGTATGTATTTACAAAAAAATGGATATAAGTATTTATATCAGTTAATCTAGTACTCATACCACAAGCTCTGCTAAGTTTGGTACTAGATGGCGTTGTGTGAATTGTCCTTACATATTTATTATGTATTAATTGACTTCGCGATTATTAAAAACATTATTTAGGATCTTTGTCCCCATTTCCCCCTTTTCAAAAAAATCTCACAATGAAAATTATGTTTTAAATCAATTAACGTTTATTTATTTATTTATTTATAACAAGCGGTCACCCGCGGTTTCGTCTGCTTGACAAATTATATACACAAAAACCTGCATCAAAATCCGTCGCGTGGTTTTAAAGATCTAAGCATACATACGGACGGAAGCGACTTTGTTTTAAAATATGTAGTGATAGTGAAGAGATGACTGTCGTCAGACCTGCCGTCCTGTACGGACTGTCATGTTTGGCCTTATAAGCGACGGATGAAAGAAAACTGCATGTAGCGGAGATGCGAATGTTAAGATGGATGTGTGGTGTAACAAGGATGGATAGGGTAAGGAACGAGTATATTAGAGGTAATTTAAAAGTTGCTGCGACTGTCATGATATGGACATTACCATATAGAAATTGGGAATGTCCCCCCTTAGCTCTCGAGAACTGCTTATGCTCCAATGATGGTTGACCCCTCTATGGGTAGCCCTCGATCTGGAGGCAAGCCACAACATCGAAAATTTGATAGGTCAAATTTTGACTTATAGCCCTAAGGGGTCAAAAGTTATAGGCCAAAACCTATGGCGTGGTGCGGCGCGAAGCACAAGCAAGACACCGTACTAGTGTTATGAGAAGAGAGGAGAGCAATTTCGTAAGAAAGTTTCAAAGTATGACTGTAGAGGGTTTAAGAAGTAGAGGTAGGCCAAAGAAAATATACAAGAGGATATGACAAGGAGAGGAGTGACTGAAGAGATGACGTCTGACAGGGATGTGTGGAGGAGAAAGACTTTTTGCGACCCCAAATAATTGGGATGAGGGCAGGTAGATGATGATGAGTGAAGTGATGATACTAAATAAATAATAAATAATTAAATAAAAATAATAAAAATCTATATATACTGTTTTTATTGCCAGCTTCTCCAAACGGCGTTATGCGAGTTATTCGAATCAGGCGACATGTCTCGTGTCAAACGTACAGTAATGTCCACACTATCCAAGTTGGCAGACGGCACTCTACCGCCCCAAGAGTTGTTCTTCACAAGGGAATATCACGGAGTTGGCGGGTATAAGGCGGGGGCCAGCGCTCCACCTAATGAAATAGCTAAGTATGTGTTATAGACAGTATCGCATAATGTCACTTTTGCACAATGTCACTATAACGTCATTTTCGCATTATGTAATTTTTGCAGTAAGTCCGAGACGACCATAACTTTAATTGGCTGTGCCACAGCGGCTGGTACGTAAGATTTTGCTGCATTTCATCAACATTTCATCGCAAGGCAACGGGTTTCAATATTTTTTTCAAAATCACAATAGCTAAATTTTTATTAAATTCATTTGGCCATTTTGGACGTAACCCATTATAAATGTGCCCGATGACGGCAATAGGCTTGCCCTCTATTACGTGGGACAAAAATACTGGCAAATTGTGGGTGTACCTCTGCATACCCCGTCGAGGATATATGCGTGATATGTGTGTGTGTAATTTTTGCAAAACGTCACTAAAGGTATTAACACACGGTTAGCCATGCCGCGAACCGCGTTCGCGAATCTGTGTTACACTTTCAAACGTATCGCGTTATGTTTCATCTCGCTATATCGCTTGTTTCCGTGTCGCGATTCCGATTCGCAGCGTCGTCGCCATCGGTGTGCCTTTAGTGACGTTTGGCGAAAATGACATTGTGCGAAAGTGACATAATGCGTAACTATCCAGATCCCATCCGATATAATATGACAAATGGGAAAAATCGGACCAGTGGCACATCAACAGATTTGGCGAATTCTCCATTATATCTTAAAATTTCTGCTCGTTATACCCACTATCTAACACCATCCCTGTATGTGTATGTAAATATAAATGTTTTTGGCTGTTTTAGTAGCATTAAAGGGTCCTCCAGACCTCTTAGTTAACGACAACTACCGCATTTTTTTAACGACAGTCCATTGATTTTCTTTTTAGACGTTTATCATCCCGCGATCCGCGAGCTCTACCCCGTAAAGGTTGGCGTGTATCGTGGCAAGTAGTCGCGGGAGCCCCCGGGGCGGCGCTAGTGAGACTCGCGAGGGCTCCCTCTGAACTCACAAGGGAGGGACCCTCACAACCACATATCGCTTATTACGCTTCTAGAGTGCTACTGCCGCCGCTGCATAGGTGCCTCTCGTTGTTAGGAGTTGATGTTTTTAAGTGGTAAGTATAGAATTCACTAAAGGGACCCATACACTTACAGATCGCTGCAGGACGCCTGCGGATACGTGTCTGTCAGTTAGTTGATAAGGTTGAAGTTGGTTACAAATTCAAGACCTGCCAGGCCGATATCCGCTGGCGCTCAGGGGACTATTTGTTATAGCATGAATCCCATAATTGATATGGAGATCAGATTGATGTATATTCTACTAATCTTTTGTTGCTACTCCTATACAAGTGTCTTCTCTTCTCTGTTACAAGATAGTAATGTTTGTTGGTTCTGTCATCTGTATATAAAAATGACCTAACCAATCTTAATGAATTGGATGTGGAGATAAATTGAAAAGCTGAAATGAGGTTGCTTTTTATTCGTCTAGTGTAGGTACTTTTGTAGTTTTGGTAGTTAAATTTCCAGTATGGCCGCGAAATGTTGACACTTTGCTCGATCGGTCAATAAAACCCCAGCCATTGAAATCAGAAACGCGCTACCAATCCAATAGCATTATATCCTTGTTACACAGGTGGGCAGAAATCGGAACGACCCGCGAGATTCAAGCACGCGGGTATAGCACAGGCGGTATAGCGCGGTACATGTGGCGCGAACGTTGTGTACTGTGCGGCGCTAGGAACGTTCGCGACGCGATCTGTCCGGGATGTTCGCGCGGCACTCGCGCACAGTCGTCTGTGGCCGCCCTTACTTGCCGACTGAGCGTCGGTTATGATAACGTACGATATTGTGATACTGTGAGTTTGTTGTACATACTCTATATTTGAAACTTTTTTTTTTATTCTTTATTGTACATTAAAAATATAGCTACTGCTTATCAAGTGGTCCCATTCTAATTATTTCGGTAATAGGAAGTTGGATTTTGTGTGAATATTTGACGAGTTTATCTGCTTCAGAAAATAGATTTTTTTTAAATACATACATTTATTATTTATTCAAAAAATCCAAATTACCACGCGGACGAAGTCGCGAGCGACTAGTGGTCGCTCGCGACTTCGTCCGCGTGGTAATTTGGATTTTTTCCCGTTCCCGTCGCGCCGCGTTATATTTTGAACAATTTACACAATATCTTTATAAATTGTAGCCTATGTGTTATTCTGATGTATAAGCTATATTATTGTAAAGTTTCATTACAATCCATTCAGTAGTTTTTACGTGAAAGAGTAACAAACATCCATCCATCCATACATCCATACATACTTACATACTCACAAACTTTCGCGTTTATAATATTAGTAGGATTTATTTTACTACTAGGTACATACACAGACATCAGCTAAACATCCAATTAATGTACTAAGTTTAAATCTGATGTCCAATTATGGATGTACACATCGTTCATTGGACATCACTGCACATAATTAATATAAATTTAAAAGAAAAGTTAAAACTTTGGGTTCCATTACACACTATAACTTAAACTGGTAGATATTATTATTATAAACCAAACGGACAACAGTAAAAACCACAAGAGTGAAACCGCACCAAATAAAGCTTGACATAATTCATTAAAAAAAAGATAAAAGTTATGATCACGCCCATATTTTTTTTATTTTTTTTTTATAAATAAATATGTTAGGACAATTTACACAGCGCCATCTAGTCTCAAACTAAGCAGAGCTTGTGATATGAGTACTAGATAAACTGATATCAATACTTATATACATTTTTTTTGTAAATACATACATATTATACATAGGAAACACCCAGACTTCGGCACAAACGTATCTATCTTCACACAAAGTTTGTCCCGACCGGGAATCGAACCCGAGACTCCGGCGTCGAAAGCAGATGCACTACCGACTCCGCCACCGAAGCAGTCAAAAAATATTCCCGGCTGGGTAGGCTGAGGTTCCCACACTTTGCAGTTGGTCCACGTAATGGCGGTTGTACACACTCGTTGAGACACCCCGAGACAGGCCGAGTGCGAGTGTGTACAGGGCGCACTCGTCTCGTCTCGCTATCTCGTTCTCGTCTCGGACGCTCTCGGTGGCGTGTCGGTTTTTTGCGCCCGAGTCAAAGGGTCTCGTGGGCTCTCGCGAGGTAAATGAGAGCGAACACATACACACTCGTTTTAAGAATTTTCTTTGTATGATAAATTAAAAGATTATAATAATAGGTCACGGCACAAAGACAAACAGCCGCAGCAATTTCTACGTCCATTGTCGCGGGAGTCCTACGAGACTCTGTGAGAGCCTTCTCGGCCGAGGCTCTCGGCGAGTGTGTACAGCCGCCATAATAGTTAACAAGCTTTGCCTTTACCAGGCACTATATCAAACCAAAACCATCCCAGAACTTTGATTGTACTTAGGTACATACTTAAATGTGTAATTTAACGGCTTCGGTGGCATGGTCGGTTCGATTCCCGGTCGGGACAAACTTTGTGTGATGACACATACGTTTGTACCGAAGTCTGGGTATTAGTCCATATTCTGTGCAATGAAAGCTAATAAAATTACCTACAACTTTTGTCTTAAAAAGTTTTGTCGAAATCCTACTCATTTTAGAGGTACACGTTCCTGAAAAGTAAAAATTTTCGAAAAAGAAACATTTTTATTGATCATCAGCTCTTGCCTGCTTGTTCGTGTTTTTTTTTGGAATAAAAAGTAGCCTATATGTTAATCCAGGTTCTAATCTATCTACCTACCAAATTTCATCCAAATCGGTTCAGCCGTTGAGTTGGGTCGTTAAATTTCTTTCCTTATCTCCGATGCCCACTGTCATAGAAAACGCGATCTCACAGGCCAAAATTCCTATTATCACCCATGCCTTTGGGCTTATGTTATTATTGTTGATTATATTTTCAATCTGTTTGGCACGGAGCCTACCCGGTAACGCAAGGGAGCAGCCAAAACAATTCTCTTCTCCATAAATGTTGTTAGTTACGCTTAGGTTATCCGCAATGAGTGTTAATAAGTGTCCTGTGTGTGAAAAGTATGTATTTAAAGGGAGTAAAGACGTATATGAGTTGAAACAAAAAGGAAGCACCAAATTTTCCGTGACTTATTAATATAATATTTTCTTTCTTAATACTTATTAATAATGTTGTTACTACGAACATACTTCAACTCATAACGTCGTTGTTCAGAATAGCTTACTTTATAACAGATAATTATCCAGCGTTGTTGTGGTCACAGTTCTAACCTAACCTACTGGTCTAACAGATTTAGATATAAAACAGGTGTGCAAGTAAATAGAACAGTACGGACCTCTGAATAGGGTTTGGGCTTCCGAAGAGACCACTCACCGCTCGGTGTCGACAACGGAAGTTTCGGACGGTTATGAATGACCCTGCCTGGAAGCAATTTGATTTTCACTGGAATATACACATTATAATATGGATTAAAAAACTTATGATTAAGAAATTTATAAAAACAAATATTAGAATAAAACACATTTATGAATATTATAGTTATTTATTCGAATGATTATGAGTTTCGATCATTAGTATAAACAAATATATTAAAACCAATATTAGTAAAAACTAAGTGTATAATTTGTGATATTATGAATTTAAATGATTACATATGTTTTTAATATTTAGTTTTAATTTTTTGTATGAATAACGATAATTATAATTTTAAATGGTATGAGAAACATTTTCGGACCTCCAATGATAGGAGTTGAAAAGTTATGTAAGACAATGCGCACCCAGCACAGATACATATCCACCCAGCGACGACTTTTTGAATAATCCTGGTAACTCAACGGCTGACCCGATTTGGCTGAAATTTGGTAGGTAGATAGATTAGAACCTGGATTAACATATAGGCTTAACATATTCCGAAAAAATGCGAACCAAATAGCAGGCAAAGCTGATGATCAATTAAAATGTTTTTTTCGTAAATTTTTACTTTTCCGGAACGTGTACCTCTAAAATGAGTAGGATTTCGACCGCGTTCGACCGATTTAGTCGCGGGGACTTTTTGTATGTTTCCTCCCTAAGCACCCTGAACAACTTTCTGAAGAAATTGCTTAGGTGCCAGCTAACGCACGCTACACTCCTTTGTTAGGTGGACTATATTTCCTATGTATAATATGTATGTATTTACAAAATATATATATAAGTATATATATCAGTTTATCTAGTACTCATATCACAAGCTCTGCTCAGTTTGAGACTAGATGGCGTTGTGTGAATTGTCCTAACATATTTATTTATTTTTTAAACAGATTTGTACTTCCTGCTGTGGTCACGCCTACTCATCATATTGCGAGAACATGGAATGTCCAGTACTATGGCGACGTAGAACCGCTCAACACAAACTATCACAAATACGTGAAGTAGCATCTAATCTCCCGCCGCAACTTACACTTGATAGCCTAGACTTTTAATGTAGTAACCCTTTTTTTTTTTTTTTAATTCCCTCGACCGCGGCCACTCCCCATGTCCATTGCTGCGGGCGTCTCTGGTGACACTAGAAGGCATTTCCAGTGGCGCCTGGCGGAATTTGGGGTGCGTCTCATAAGGTATAAACTCATTTGGTCTAATTTCATTTTATTATCGTTCATAAGATATAATCACCGTGAGATATAATTTCTTTACATATAACATTTATTTATTCTAAAACTTAATTAGTATAACGTTGTTTGATATAACGTTTATGTAATCGAAAATCCTTTGGTCTAACGTTTAATATATTATAAAAAACGTCATTATGGTTAACACCCTAACTCAGAGTACCCGACTAACCTATCTTTTGCTTTGTGTTCATCGAGTGCCTGCCGTTTTGCCGAAAAGATTTTGACAAAATTTAATTACCCAAACAAATTTTAGCAACCTTTTTTTATACCATTGCAATATTTCGAATGATTTTAGTACGCATATTATTATTTGGTCAAATTTTTACTTGGCAAAATATTACCAAGTATAATGTCATTATGGCATTTGGTCTTTAATCAAATTATTTATTACAGCAAACAATCTTCAGACAATAAACGTTTGGTGAAAACAAAATGGGTAGGTTAGGTTAGGTTAAAACTTTGACCTCCTCCGCGGTAGCGGCCGGCGAGTGCCAGACACGACTTGCATTAATAGAAAAAAGAGATTGTTTTAGTAGGTTACCCGGAACTGAACTATTTAGATTAGGTTAATTTCTTATTTAAAAAAAAATTGTAATTTGACTGAATAAAAGATGTTAAAAGTAGTAGTTGGTAAACAAGTTATAGTTTATACGTTCTTTTGCCAAACATTAGGTTTGCGTTACAATTTTTTGTGAATAGATTTTTTGCTAAGTAATAATTTGGCAAATGAAATGCGAAAATTTTTTTGGGAAGTGAACATTTGTCAAGTTCCTTTCGGTCAAACAAGGGAGACCCGTTTTCATCATATTAGACCAAATAAGTTTTATATCTTATTATTTTAAAATTATATCAATTGTTCATTATATTAACTAATATCGCTATATTAAATAAAATTATAGGTTCCGTTGCTATATTAGAGATTTGTTAATATTAGAGATTTTGTTGTTATATCATCTATTACTTACCCCGGAATTTGAATGTAGTTACCCTAGGTGACAAACCTACCCATGCATTTTATATGTAAATACTATGTTTGTGATATACCTATTTATTGCCTGTTTTATATTTCAAAAGTAAAAGCCGGAGTATCTACTTGATCTCAGCCCAAAAGGTGAAAAAGTTTAAGAACAGACTTGACAAACATATCTTAAACTCCAGACTTAAATTAGTAGGCACCAGCAGGATACAGGCATAATCAGTTGATTTTCAACTGCCTGCTTGGTCAAGAATAATAATGATAAAATCCTTTAAAACTAACTAATTTTGTTGTTTTTTTATACTTAGTAACAGAACTACACCTTAGTACATAGCTTACCAGATGGTACGTATGTCATTCTTACCCTTATACCATCACTTTTTTTTTAATTCCGTGAGACCGCGGCCGCTCCCATATCCATTGCTGCGGGCGTCTCTGGTGACACCAACACTGGCTAAAATTCGTTGCTCTGTGTTGTTACCTAGAAACTGCTCTTACATTTTGCACTAAAATGTTTTGTACTCAAAACCTGCGAGAAAACCTCTGCTTATAAACTATTACCAGGTTTTCACCGTTTCGACACCGTGGTACACCCAGTAGTACCTCATGTGGTACCACAGTTATTTAAAAATAACTAGTACCTCAGGTGGTAAAGTACCGTGTTACCACTCATGGTCAGTCTCTTGAAGGTCATCTTGAAGGCTCTTATATTGTTTTATGTATTCCTGGTACATTTGAGGTTTGTGTCTTTTATAATGGACAATAATTTTCATCTGTACTCAGTGCACCTGTTCACACATTTCTTTATTTTTCATCGGGACAAAACAAATGTATCACGCGCTTAGTAGGGCAGTATGGATATCAGTTTGGCAATCTAGTTTGGCCACGAGGAAACACCCATATATCTTACCAGAGCCGCTTGGATCCCTTAACTCTCTATTATAAGGGACACAAACAACAAAAGTAGGTACTAGGAGTACACGCGTCAGTCGACGTCACCCTACAACACAGCGGCAGTGACTGACTCAAAGAGAATATAAGCTTTACGGACTGACTGACGAAGCGCTGACTTGTACGTTCACACGTGCTCTTTACGATTGGGGCGCGGGATGCGGGGGGCGCCGACTGACCTCAGAATATTCGTGTGCGAATATACAAGTCAGCGCTGACCTCCCACCGCTGTAGGTACTGACTTCAAATCAATTTACATTGGGTGAGCGCTGACTTGTCTCGAATTCGGAGTAACTGACCCTGTGTTAAGAGTCCGTATGCAGAATCGAAACGGGCGGAATTAGGTATTTGACACATTTTGTGCGTGAGTTCGGAGTTACCGATGGTGGTCAGCCAGTAGGTACGGCGATTACATGGTTTTGATCTTTTTTTTTTCATTTTATAATAATAGTGTCTTGTGTGGGGGAGGTGAAAAGAGGGCTAGGAGGGGGGGTGTTTTTTTTCTCTCCTTAAATTCAAGAAAAGACCCTCTATACTCGTATGATCCCGTAATCAAAACTCCTCTACCTTTCCTCTGTCGTTGCACTCTCAAAGGGGGGGGGCGAGGGCTAATTTTTTTTCCTAATCAAAATCATTTGACCTCCTCTATACAAAGGGGCTCTACCAACATATTTAGGGCCCCAGCGAACTCATCTGCTAGTGGCGCACCTGCTGATCAACGGACGAGCCTCGTTAATTTACGGTACCTATGAAGTGGCTTCGGTCCCTACGTGGGTACCGGGTGTTGGTCCGGGGGGTGCCACCGTGCAACTGTGCTAAAGCCCCACAAGTAACCCAGCCCAGGCTGATTGCGTAAGGGGTTCAACAGCTGCACCGCCGGGCCCGGCGCCATGTATGGTGCAGCAGGCATGGAACCAGTGGGGGCAAAGCGGAGTCTAGTGTGGGTGGTGTGGGTCGATTCGCTGGCCAGGGAGACCCTTAGCAACGGCGTTGCCGCGGCAACACAGTCATGGGGCCTGCCTGGGACCAACCACACCAGGAGGCTGCCCCACATGTTGTCGCGCATAATCCTGATGTGGGATCGCCGCTCCGGGTGGTAACCGGTGTGGGATAGCGGCGGCCTTGCACCAGGGGGGTTTGGTAGCCCTTCCGTCCGGCGGGTCGGCTCCAACCTAACCACACGGTTCCAGACGAAGTTAGCCCCTGCCCTTTGTCACTTATTACTGCTGCACCAAATGTCGCCCTGTCTTCACGCTTCTTCTTCAAATTTATAATGGCAGTGCAACAGAAATAAGTAAACGTTCCACAGCGGCCCCAGGAAACCCCACAGCTTCACTTTTCGAGGTGGAGTTCACCAACATCCGTGGACTCCATGCGAACCTCGATGCCGTCCACCATACCTTGAGACGGCTCGGCCCGCTGTGACGTTTCTCACGGAGACACAAATACACCGCCCTGACAACACGCCTTACATGTGTTGCCCCGGTTATGTATATATGTATCGAGGAACAATACCGGGGCGCCGCAGGGGTCCGTGCTGTCACCAACTCTTCCTTCTGCAAATCAATGATATGCTATCCCTCGGGAACATTCATTGTTATGCAGATGACAGCACATTGCAGGCGTGTGCATTTACAGCGAAGAAATCCCCTTTCCTTCCCCTACCCTCTCTTCAGAATGCATTATTACCAATGAAGGGCAACCTTGAGATCCTTGACATAGACGTTCGTCAAGAGCTCAATAATAAAAACTACATCGAAAGATGTATAGGGCTAGCTTCGTGGAAACTAGGAATACTGAATAAGGTAAAGCGATTCTTTACACTGCATCAGAGGTGTCTGCTGTACAAGACGCAGATTGGACCCTGTGTCGAATACTGCTCTCACTTCCGGGACGGCTCCGCGAAGTATTTGCTGGACGCTCTCGACGCTATGCAGCGTCGAGCTATCCGTATTATAGATTGTCCGGAGGTAACGGGAAGCTTTGAGCCGCTAGTTCAGCGCCGAACAATAGCTTCCTTGGCCGCATTCTACCGTATTTACCACGGCGAGCATTCTGAAGAGCTCTTCAATCTGATCCCATCTTCCTTCCGATCCCGAACAACGCGTGCCGGGCAGAGATGCCACTCCCACACAGTAGGTACATGTTCGCGAGAACCGAACGTTTTAAACGTTCGTTTCTGTGCCGAACGATACTGGCCTGGAACGCCCTGCCTGTGCACGTATTTCCTCCCACATATAATCCTGGGTTCAGTAGGTCGTCAAGTTGAGGGCCCCTCTCTATAGTATAGTGTGCTGTGAGTGACCCACAATCGCTTGACGTCGTCACGACTTACTACCAGGCGGGTGGCGTCAAATTGGCGAACCCAATACAAAAAAATAAAATAAAAAGCTACCTCTTTAAAATTATTACTCATTTTGACTCTACTCGGGAGCCCCCCTTGGGGGACTGGAGGGCAAATCTCAAAAACTCGGAATTTTCCCTAGGTCCCCGAAACCCCTTTACATTTCTGCAAAAAGAAACATAGGTACCTTCCCCTCCACCATCAAGGAGAACAATAAAATTGTGTCAGTGAGTGAGTGAGTAATCCAGCTTTATAAAATATAACAGCTTTTTTTAACAAAACTAATGATAAATACATTCTACATAATCACTTGTTGTATTTAAAAAGAAGCCTAATCATCACAAAATAATAACTAATATTACCAAAGTATCAAAATCTCACGCCACGCTATATTCGTCTGTAGACGGCATCGAATTTTGGCGCGCAGAGCGACACGTCCTCTCCCTGTAAGCGCTTAGCGCGGACTGTTTACTTGAGGCATGCGTCGAGTATTATAAAGCGAAATTTAGGTGTTTTTAAAAGATTATTTACAGCCTATTTTTTATTATTTGGCGTTCTTTTTTTTTGGAAATGGATTGATTTTGAACCAAGGTTTATTTATGTTGTTTTAATTTTATGAACGAGAGTTTTATGTAGCCGAAATAAGAACCAATTCATTGCCCATTTTCTCTAAAATTTGACTAACTTAAATATTTGTTTACTCAATTTTTTTTTATGAAAGTGATAAAAAGTAATCCATACATTTGATAGATGACTTTTACAAGAATACACTGTATTTTTGTAATACTTTTTAGACGTCAAAACGATTAGTGAATTTGTGATATTCTAGACCTCTTCCAGCAAAAGATACGAAAAACTACCGATTGTTTTAGGTCGATTAATCAAAATTTAATGACAAAAATAAGAAAGTAGCTCACTTATTAGATCATTATTGAAATGATATTTCATGTTGTGAATTAAAACTTATAAAAATACAGTATTTTCAGTGTAAAAACACGTCTGTAAAATCAGCGAAAACGGTAAAATTTAATAGGAGGACTCTTAAATCAGCCTCAGTTGCAAGAATCTCAAATCAAAACACAAGATACCCTAAACTCAAAATAAAATAAATATATAAATTTACATTATGGGATCTAGACGACCTTGAAGCACTAGACCTCAAGTAAAACTTCTTGAGAAAAAGAAAATGTGTGCTCCCTCTCGCACCTCCTCTCTCTTGCCCCTACAGTATTTCTTGGAGAACAAATTTTTAAGATGCTTGAGTAACGTAACTTTCTCTTTCCATGTTCACTAGTCTCAAGCGTACGTAAAAAAGTTTTTTATGTTAGAACGGACATGTGCAGCTGAGTTGTCTTCAGCACTTACGCATCGGCACCGCCCGCCGGTCATACTCTTCAGGGCTCGCGCCCTGAAAGGCGAACGTCCAACCGATCCCTAAGAAATATGATAGTACATTGCACGGAAGTTACTCGGCTTGTCCGGCGGTGGCGAGTCCATCTGAGATTGAGGAGAAGAGACTCGTGGCTGATCATCTCCCCCGGAACTATCTCCCAATGGGTGCCGAGCAGGCGTGTGCATTTAGGAGCGAAGAAGTCCCCTTTCCTTCCTCTACCCTCTCTTCAGAATGCAATATTAACACCTAGCGGACGCCCGCTGCTTCGCCCACTTGACTAATTATATACATAAAACCACTCTATCCATTGGTGAAAACTGCATCAAAATCCGTTGCGTAGTTTTATAGATCTAAGCAAACATACCGCGAGTCCGCGAAGTACCTAATAGGGCTTAAAGTATGAAATTGCCGTGGTCTAGGTATGTCTTACCGCATTCCACACATTGGTGGAGTGCTATAAGCGTGGGCGAGTCAGCACCGGGACCTCGTCGTGGATCTGGGCCTCTGGGCATGGATACCCTCTTGCTAGAGACCATGCTACAAGCCATGGTCTTTATCGGGAGTAGGTGGAACATGGCCGTTTCGTTCTGCAAGCAGGCTATGCTCACGAAGGAGGCGGCCGAGAGGGAGAGGGAGCGTACCCTCCCGCTGAGTTCCGAAGCGATGGCCAGGGTGCTTGCCCGCCCATCTATGCCCAAGATCATCGACCTCTATGATCGGGGCCTCAAGACGGTGGGCTAGATGCCCGCCTTGCTTACAAAAACAGGCTAGAAGGGGTACTCACCTACGCGGTATAAAACCCGACCCCAACGAAGCGGTATAAAACCCGACCCAACCCCAGACAATGGTTTAAACGCTCGTTCCTCTGCCAATCGATAGTGGCCTGGAAAGTCCTGCCAACGCATACGTTCTCCCCACATACTGCAACACATACCATGTAACAACCCTGGGTTCTTTAAGCGGAGCGTGAAGAGGCACGTCACTAGGTCGTCATATTGAATTGTGTAGGTATATATACTGGATTACTGGCAATTGTGGACCACTCTCAATAGAGTGGGCCACAATCGTCATACGTGTCACCACGGCATACCATTAGCATAGTACTATTCCCTATTCTATGCCATTAGGTTGGTTGGCGGTGTCAGTTAGGCGAGCCTAATATAAAAAAAGTTTTAATTCAGAACAACTGAAAAAAAATTAACTTTTACTAGACTTGACAGAATGGTAGAAACCTTCGCCTGTCCTCAATGGACGAAAAAAAAAACCTAACTACACAATTCTACAATCAAAAAAATGTCAACAGTCAAGTCAAAAGTTCAAGTTTCAATCAAAACAACTTTAGTCGTAAATGTCTTGAGCAAATAGAATACATACAATACTACGTAAGAGGATAAAACTAATAAAAATTTGGCATTAAAAGAAGAATTTAATGTAACATTTTAATTAGAAAACAGTGAAAGTGGTATTTATCAAATATTTCTATAAAAGTATAGTGATTTTAACGATAAACTAAAGGACGATAGTAAAACAGAGTAAAGCATAAAACAATACCTATTTTTATTTGTAGTTTCCTTCCTATCTCCGATCATGTCTTCAAAAAAGTATAATCGAAATATGGAGTTGCGGAATTTACCTGCATCAGCACTCGCAAATGTAGCCAAAACTTTGGAAATTAACAGGGACTGGCAAAAAGTTGTACGTCTTATCCCTAAAACTATTGATGATCCGATTTTCAAACACAAATATTCCGCGGAAGAAATAGAGTAAGTTTCACCATGAAATATTTTATTTTGTATTGGTTTGTTTAAATTCAAATATGTATTTAATAATGGATAGCAGAGGGGGACTTGCATTGTGTGAAGTGCAACTGTGCAATACTTAAGTACTAAATACAGTCATGTGATGGCATCAAAACCCAACCCACCCATTTCATGACTACTGAAAAATTATTATTTAATATATTTTGGCTCAGTTTTGATAACGGAACAGACTGGAAGTATTACTTTGAAACATTTTTTTTACAAAAATCCTAAAATTTATGTGGTCTCTCTCAAAAAACATATATCTATCTAAATCTGTACGTAATGTGTTTTACAGAGCGATGGAAATAGGGGCTATTAAAAAACAACAACCTTTTGCTGCAACACTCTTTGAAGAATGGGGAACATCAGGACAAGTCAGACCAACATTGGGATTTCTTATGAGTATCTTGGAAAAAGCTCATATATTCCGAGCTGCAGATGAAATAGCGCACATGATTGAAGGTATATATTCCAATTTTATAGTCTTGGGCCAGACTTGAACCGTCTAATGTTCCTTTTCATGAGGAACATTCTGTTACTTAAACTAGCTCAAACTATCGTTTATGCGATTCAAAAGTTAACAAACTTTATTGCTTGGAAATATATATTTATAACTAGTGGACGCCCGCTGACAAATTATATGCTATAACCTTCCCCGAGAACCAAACTCAAACACAACCTTTTTACTACTATAAACTAAAATGTTTGTATATGTTATAACGTCAGCGCATAACCTAAAAAACCACCACTCTTTATAATCATCAGTAACTGCATTCATAGTACTGAACACACAACGTATCCATATAAATGTGTCCCCCCCCCAAACACGGGTCCAAAACAAAAGGATAACAACAGGGCAAGGGCACTGCATGACCAGGCATGGACCAAGCCTCAATATAAGTAGTGCTATAGATACAGGCCACCAAGCCACTGTCTCAAAGTGCCTATACCTGACCATCACTCTATTCATTGGTGTAAACAGCGTCAAAATTTTTTGTGTAGTTTTAAAGATCTAAGCGTACTGACAGACAGTGGAAGCAACTTTGTTTTATAACATGTTATGATAATGCTATTGTTGTGTTCTATCTTTCAAAATGATTGAGTTTGGTGTCAATTTCTCTCAGTGACATACTTAGTTTTTATGGTTTCATACCCAAAGGGTAAAACAGGAACCTTATTACTGTGACTTTGCTTTCCATCCGTCCGTCTGTCTTGGGCTGTATCTCATGAACCATGATAGTTAGAAAGTTGAAATTTTCACCATCATCTGTGAATAGTATTTCTAAAACAATGGGGTAAGATGTTGAATTTTTATATAATTGTACTAATTTCGCTAAATAGAAGACATTATAAACGTCGACATAGGTTTCACCTACTCACGAGGCATTCTCAAGACTGTCTCAGAGAGAACATTTGTTCTATATAATGTAACGCCTGATTCCATTCAATAATAGTATTTCTGTTGTCTCCATAACAACAAATACTAAAAAACAGAATATAATAAATATTTAAAGGGGCTCCCATACAACAAAGGTGATTTTTTTGCTGTTTTGGTACCCTTTGTGGGCGAGTCCATCTCGCATTTGGCCGGTTTTTTTAGATAGTTTATCATAATCAGTTTGAGTTTTACAGAACTACCACCACGCAGACCTCCTGGCCCTGCTGCACCTGTTACAACCAATGTGACAGATATACAAACTGATGAAAGTATGGGCTGTAATCGCCCGACACGTGCTGTGGAAGAGCCAAATCCTGAACAACGAGATACACCTATAAATACTGAACCAGTAATTACTGAACCATCTAATGACTCTGAATACAGACCAAACCTCACTGCAATGATAAATGAAACACCTAGTAATAACAGTGAATGTAATTCAGTGGCAGAGTCATTTGAATCAGGGAGTACCGATAACCCTACATCAAATACTTTAGACTCATCACAAAGCAGTGTATCCCGATTTATGCCCCGCATAACTACATCATCAACATCTGCCAAAGATATATTTGATATAATAGATAAAGCTATAATTGGTGATGAGAAATTAATGATGTTTGCTTATAAAGAATTAGAAGCGATAACGGATAATTTTTCTGGAACATTGGTTGTGAAACCAAATGGACCTGTTGGTAAAATTGGTAGTGGCGGTTTTGGTGACGTATTTGTCGGCATACATAAAGACTTTGGACCACTAGCAATAAAAAAAGTACGACTGCTAGCCGTACAAATGGAGACAGTAATGAAAATATTTAACACTGAAGTGAAATCTCTCTCAGATTTGAGACATGATAATATTGTACCGATATTTGGTTATTCTATAGACGGACCAACTCCCTGCTTGGTGTGTGAGTATATAGATGGAGGTTCTCTTGAAGAGAAGATACAAGCTAGAGTTCTGACGGAGCAGCAAAGAATTGATATACTTATAGGTACAGCAGATGGACTCAAGTACATTCATAAGAGCGAGAGACCACCTCAATCGGATAATATATCTAGTGGTATAAATTCTCTGTCATCAAAGAAAAGTTATTATCTTCATGGAGATGTCAAAAGTGCAAATATTCTATTAACTAAAGGTTGTGTACCTAAGGTATGTATGTTTTATAACCTATACATCCTCGCGTCACATAAAAAAAACGCTGACCTTCAAGCTGTAGACAATATATCGATCTACGAGTATATGGTGTTAACAGTGAGTAAGAGTGAGAGTACCGATGCGCAAACACACCCCTCCACTCTCCTTCAGAGTTATTTTTACGTGAACACCAGTATACTAATGAATGACCATGGCTCTATTCAGTTTTCCTTCCGCATTATTATACTGTTTTGCAGTGCAGTGTGTAAACATTCAAATTAATTAATCATCATTGAAATTAATTAATTAGTTTAGACTTTATTATGAGCAAAGCGTAGTAATAGACAGCCAAAAATTGTCTAAGTTGCATAATCGGGATCAGTATTCAGTCATGTTTAAGGACGAGAATAAATATCAAACACAAATACTTATATATTTTATTAATAAATTTTTTAAGGAGGCTTTGACTAATCTAGCCAGTCATGGCAGCCTCATAGTATCATTCCTACGTTTACACTACCTTATAACATTTTTTTTTTCATTCCGCGGCCCAAGGCCGCAGCCGCTCTTACGTCCGTTGCCGGGCGTCTCTGATTCACACGCAGAAGGTATTTCCAGTGGCGCCCGGCGGACTTTGACCACCTGTGTGGTCTCTACGGGGGTTTGGTCGGGATGAGAATCCGGCGTCGTTGGGGTAGGGTTGTATCCCGCGTCTGTGAGTGAATCTGGTTCTATCTGTTCTATCCGAATCCCTTCTAGACTGCGTCTGTAAGGACGGCGGGTGGGTATCCCGCCGTCCTCAGGCCCCGAACATGGAGGTCGATGTCCTTGGGCGTAGATGAGTCTGCGGCGCCGCTGACTACGGAACTCGGCGAGGAGGGTACGCTCCCTCTCCCTCTCGGCCGCCATGCGCAGAAGGACACGGCCGCGTTCCACCCACGCCCGCTGGAGACCATAGCTTGAAGCATGGTCTCCAGCGTGAGGGTATCCACTCCCAGACCCACTACGATGTCCAAGCGCCGACTCGCCCACGCTGAGCACTCCACCAACGAGTGGAGTGCGGTGTCGTCGCCGGAAACCTCGTAGTGTTGGCACCGGGGTGTGACCTCACGATGTATGCGAAACAGATATCTACCGAAGCATCCATGCCCTGTAACGATTGCGCAATTGGAGCAATGACGCAAGTGTTCTCGCTTCCAGGTCCCATGTAGGGATCCCGGCTAGGAGACATGCAGCTCTCCGGAGATCGTGTATTGTTTTGACGGCCAACCGCTCATACCCCGTATAGGGCCATACTCCGCACGGTCCCCAGCTCTGGTCCATACGGGCATGGAGCGATCATAAGTATTCTGAGAACACTCCAGCAACAAGTGATACATATTGTCACATACACCACAGTGTTCACATAAAGGTGATGTCTTTTTCCCGATTAGGTGGTAACACTTGTTAACTGGAATGTGCCCAGAACGCAATCTCATTGCCAACACCAGGCTAGACCTTGGTAAGTCTACAGAACTAAACCAAGGAACTGTTGACAGTTGGCCCATTACAGTTCTGCACCACACTCCCTTATTTATTGTTCTGTCCACAATTGTAAACATTTTCTTTTAACAAGATGAATCAAAAATCCAAATTTCTTTATTCATGTAGGTCACAAAGTAACACTTATGAACGTCAAAAAAAAGAAAATGCTTCTACATTTACATTTACCGCCAGATTCGCAAGGCAATAGGAGTAGAGGAATAGAGCCTGTGAGGAAAGAACCTGGCAAGAAAAACTCACGGCCACTCTTTTTAGTCGCCAGTAAATACAATGATTCTGTTACAACAGCCACTTTGAATTTATTCAAAGGAAGGTTCATAATGTTTAGAAGAATTTTGTTATAAAAACGCACACCAAATCCTGCAAAGGAGTCATGAACCTTCTGTAAACGATAAAACGTCCCAACCAATTTATGCTTATTTCTAGTATTTATTGCATGTATGTCACTGTTCATACTGTATAAATGTATATTCTGTTTAACGAACATAATATTCGCATATATATATTGTGATGCAACTGTTAAAATGCCTATTTCTTAAATCTTTCTCTAAGAGAAACTCGTGCATTCAGTTCATAAATCGCACGTATAGCTCACTTTTGGAGTATAAACATGATCTCAATATCAGCTGCATTGCCCCACAGTAAAATTCCATACGACATGACACTGTGAAAATAGCTAAAATAAACCAGCCTGGCAGTTTCTACATCCGTGAGCTGTCTGACTTTACTAATAGCAAAAGCCGCAGAGCTAAGTTTCCCTGCAAGACCCGATATTTGGGCGTTCCACTGTAATTTACTGTCTAGAGTAATACCCAAAAATACGGTTGATTCTACAAGATTAAGGGTATCACCGTTCAAAATAATATTAGTACCGTAGTTCTGAACATTAGGCATACTAAATCTAACACATAGTAATCCAGAATATAAGCATCGACTACATTATAAAATAAGTAGTGATCGCCCGCGACTTCGTCCACGTGGTAATTTGAACAATTCACACAATATCTTTATAAATTGTAGCCTATGTGTTATTCTGATGTATAAGCTATATTATTAGAATCAAAGAATCAAAGAATCAATTTCATTTATTCAGTTTAGGCACATAAAGAGCACATATGAATGTCAAAATTTTACAATTTTGTCAAGTAATATTATAAAAATACTAAATTAAGTAAGTACATAAATAACCATTAGAAAATGATTCTTTCGCTGGTTCGGTAATTTGGTTCTCCTGAGAAGAGACCAGCAAGAAACTCAGGTAGATTATCCATTTTCTTTTTTAATATTGTTTTGTTTACATTGTTACAATTAGTTTCTATTGTATTATACGAGTGGCCAACAACAGAAGATTAGGGTGACCATGCATTTTTATCATTAAGATATTCGTCTACATTATAGTAGCCTTTCATCATCAAACATTTTTTAACTACTATTTTAAACTTATTAAGAGGCATGTCAATCAAATCCTGAGGAATTTTATTATAAATTTTTATACATTTGCCAACAAACGAATTACCAACTTTATGAAGTCTAATTTTTGTCATTGCCAATTTATTTTTATTTCTTGTATTAAAATTATGGTTATCGGAATTTTTTTTGAATAGATCTATGTTCTTCCGTACATATAAGATGTTGTCGTAAACATATTGAGAAGCAACTGTTAAAATATTAATTTCTTTAAATAATTCTTTCAGCGAGTCACGGGGTCCGAGTCTATAGATTGCTCGTATAGCTCGTTTCTGTAATATGAATATTGTCTCAATATCGGCAGCTGAGCCCCACAGCAGCAGACCATATGACATAACGCTATGAAAGTAGCTAAAATAAACTAATCGTGCCGTTTTTTCGTCAGTCAGAGACCTTATCTTTCTAACCGCATAGGCAGCTGAGCTAAGTAAGAAAGAAAGAAAGAAAGAAAGAAAGAAAGAAAGATAGTAATATGAGTATCCACCTGTCTAACATTGGGCATAGTAAATTTTACACATTTTGTTTTCTTCGCATTGAGCAGCAAGTTGTTACTTGTGAACCAATGCAATATTTCCGAAAGGGTATTATTTACATCGTCAAGTGCTACTTTTTGTCTATCACTTTTAAAAATTAATGATGTGTCATCAGCAAATAATACTATCTCACAAAGATTTTTAGTGAAATAAGGAAGATCGTTTACGTATATTAAGAATAAAAGGGGTCCTAATATAGAGCCCTGGGGTACTCCCATGACTAATGAGGCGCCAGAAGAGTCGGTGCCATTAATGTTTACTTTTTGTACTCTACCAGTGAGGTAAGACTCGAGTAAGCCAAGTGAGCTGTTCGAAACACCATAATAACCTAATTTTAGTAGCAAAGTCCCATGATCAACACAATCAAAAGCTTTTGATAGATCACAAAATATACCAATAGCATCCTGCTTTTCCTCCCAAGCATCAAATATATGTTTCACAAGTGCAACTCCTGCATCCGTTGTGTTCCTGCCTTTAGTGAAACCAAACTGTTTGTTATGAAGTAACTTATTGTCTGTAAAATGTGAAAGCAATTGATTAAATATTATTTTTTCAAAAATTTTACTGAGTGATGGGAGTATGGAAATAGGTCGAAAATTTGAAGGATCACTTTTGTCTCCTGCTTTAAATAAAGGATTGATTTTACTGTACTTCATAAGATGAGGAAACTGATTTTCATCTATACATTTATTGAATATGAATGCAAGGTGAGGTGCTATAGCGGGCACTATTGATTTTATTATATTAGTTGAAATGCCCCAAAGATCCTCGGTATTTTTTATATTTAGTTGTTTAAAAGTTTTAAGTATAGTGACAGAGTCAATATACTGAAAATCAAAGTTAATTCTACATTTATCAACACTAGATTTAAGAAGAGAATTGGCTACGTTTTTTGACGAATTTAACTTATTTGTAGTGGTGATTGGAACATTTGTGAAGAAAGATTCAAATGCATTGGCCACTTCAGAATCAGTTTTAATATGTTTATCATCTATTTTTAACTCGAAGGATCGATCACGTGACTTGGCTTTACAAGTTTCTTTGTTAATAACATTCCATATTGCCTTCGTTTTATTATCAGATTTTTCAATTTTAGCCCGTATATAATTAGATTTAGCTGTTGAACATACTTTTTTGAATAGTTTGGAGTACTTTTTAATCTGTTCAATTACTTGTGGCTCATTAGTAGATGCCTTTGTCTCGTATAATTCATATAATTTCCTTCTACTTTTATAGATTCCAGGCGTAGCCCAATCACTAAATTTTATTTTAAATTGATTTACATTTATTGTTTTTTTAGTGAAAATGTTATCACATTCGTATTTGATTACTCCGAACAAATCTCCGTAATGATCATTCGGGTGTTTATCATTATTCAACTCCAAAAGAGGTACTTTATTCTTAATGTTTTCTTTAAATTTTTCTAATCTATAAGTTGTGATTGGTCTACAAACAATATTTTTTGATAATGGAACATGTTGGAACTTAAATCTAGCTAACTGACCTGCATGATCTGAATTTACAAAATGTATTATAGATTTCTCATCTACATCGCTGTTAGAAAAAATATTATCTAAGCAGGTAGCTGATGTGGCTGTGGTGCGTGTTGGTTCACAAAAAAGATTTTGTAAGTTAAAAGATTTAAAAAGGTTGAGGAACCTTAGCGCGTTCTGAGAGTTTTCTAAAATATTAATATTAAAATCGCCACATACAACTATAGTCTTCTTACATTTACATACCTTTTTTAAGGCTTCCTCCATAATGGACTCAAACAGGTAGTAATCTCCAGAAGGAGGTCTATAGACGCTAATAATAATATATTGTTCTAGCTCTGCACATGATAGTTCAATATTTCGCTCACTTGTGAGTGCTACTACGTCTTTTCGGTCTTTTGATTTTAATTTGTCATTAATTAAAATGAGAGACCCACCTCTTATAGCGGAATCTCTAGTAAACGCACTAATGATTTTATAATTATCAATATTAACTAAGAGTTCATGTTTTTTTAACCAGTGTTCAGTTAAACAAAGTACATGGATACGTTTTTCATTTAAAAATAATTCTAGTTCTAACTCTTTGCCAGAAAAGCCTTCAATATTTTGATGAATTATATTCATGAACATAGACTTTTCCTTTGTCCTTAAATTTAATTTGCTAGGGATTTCCTCTATTGTCCTACAACTAAGTTTAAATTATTGTCACCCTTTTCAGGAACAGATTCCAAGGTCACAAGACAAACATTGTCACTTTTCTGCTCAATAAAAGCAGATTGTTTAGCCAAGTTTTTGGCTGAATAACTAATAAAATATGATAGCGAAGATGCTATCTGTCTCCTAAAATATCTATTCAAATAGAATTTATCTTCCGTCAATAACAATTTATTTTCTAAATACATGTTAATGTCAATCAGATGGAATTTATTTGGATTATGAAATGTCAATGTATGTATTGTTTGATTTAGCTTATATCTAAGATTGTTTTCGGCCTGTGACAAGCCACGGCTATAAGGAAGTGTGAATAAAATAATGTTTTTAACATCTAATAAGCTCAGTAATTCTAAACAGTTTACAATTGCATTTCTGTCTGCATTTCCCCTATCTCCCACCAAAATTAAAAGTGTACAGTTGCTGTTTAAATTACAATTTTTAATTTTTTTTATAATGTTACAGTAAGTTAATCCCGGCATACAATAGTTAGTAACATTTTGTTCTAAATATGAACTAAGTAACTGGCCCATTGATTTCCCTAATTCATCACAAAACATAACTATTTCAGATTTAATCATATTTCGTTTGGTGAAGGAACTACTGGGTTTCTTGTTTGACTCAAGTGAAGGGCTTATGTTTGAAGTCAGCGAGGACTTACAGACCGGCTCAGGACTAATTAAATGGTTGTTTGATGTCAATGTGGAATTTGGACTCATAAGCTTCTTCATGGCCAGAATGTATTCCTGATACTCACTTTTAACATTACAATACCTGTCAGTCATTATGTCTAGTGAATTTTTTAAATTATTAATTTCTGATTCTAACTTTAAAATATTGTTATTATGATCAGAGATATTATTTTCAATTAATAATGAATACATGTCAAGTTCATCGCCTAGTTGCCTTCTCTCATTAATATACTTGACTTTTTTGTACATACTTTTTTGTCTTTTAATAAGTTTTTGTGTTTTTCTTATGTATTTATTAATTTTCACATATTTCTTAATTTTGTTTCTACTGCACTCAACTATGCCCATCTTGTGATTGGAACAATGAGCTGTTAAGGTATCATCCTTTGTTAAATCTATAGTAATAGTGGGTTCTAAGCTGGGTTCAGTAGCAACAAGGCTGGGCACACTACCAACTAACTCCTCAAACAAGTTATGGGTATGGGATACTATGGTGTCACGTTTCTCAGCCTCAAGGTGGGAAATGAGGTGGTGGGCTTCGTGCAGTTCCTGTTCCAAGACTGACATGCGCTTGAGACCCTGTTCATACTCGTCACTACACTCTCTGAACCCAGTCACAATATTTTGTAATCTGTCCCGCTCATCTAACACTAACCTATTCTCTGTGTGCATCTCAGCCATCTGCTTTTTTATGAAGTCGTATTTATTTAGGCTATCTAATAGTTCCTTTTCATTTTCATCTCTTTCCCTATGCAACTGTTTAATCAACGTTTTGGATACCTCTAATTCCTTCAATGTCAGGTCAAGTTTTCTCAAGATATCTTCTTGTTTAGCCTCATCACGGCGAGCAGAATACATGCTACGTGTGACTGGCATTACGATATTATAAATTTATACTGACTTAGATAGTAAAAAGCTACCTGATAATACACTAAATACACAAATAAATACGTAAGTAATGTCAAAAAGAATCTGATTGAATATACTACAACTTCAAAAACTAACAGGTACGATAATAAGTAGTTATTTATTAGTACGATTACCTGTATAAAAATCACTCAAATCACATTAAATCCGAGTTGATAAAGTTTCACTTTTAAAATTTTCAAACAGTCATTGACTTTTAGCCGGTAAAACAAAATACGCAAATATCACTAATTTCTTATTTATTTTACACTGGGTTTTACCTAGATACACTTTGATAATGGTAAGATTGTGTTTTGTGATGAATTTTAGCCCTAATTATCGAAAATATTAATAATAAATTAAAATAAATACAAGACGAAATGCGAACAGATGTTAGCCGTAGTGTTGCCACCTATTGTAAAGTTTCATTAAAATCCATTCAGTAGTTTTTACGTGAAAGAGTAACAAATAAAATAAATCTAACTACTTTGCAATATTCCGCCACATGCAAATTACCCAACTCTCGTATTTATTCATGCACAAGTCCGCCCTCCAATCCCACTTAGACCGAAAGAATAGAGAAATAATTTTGAAAATAGAATAAATATGAGAGTTGTGTTATCGTGCAAAAAATAATAAAAAACTTCGACACGTGTTTCGCCCCCAACCAGGGGCATCATCAGGAGATGTCGATGGCTCGGCGCACGGCGACCGAATGAGCCACAACTCGTAAACCGCACCTATTTATATCCTAGGTTTTTTTTTATTTCTACCCACAACCATAATACCAAATTATTTTATGTCTACCCACCACCGTTGTTTGAATGACGTACACCTACCCGCAGCAAAGGGGAAGAGGCGAAATTAAGTTGATCATTTAAAATATTAGGGTTCAAGCGTCTATGTTTGTAGATTTCTAATTGTTCCAAAACCGAAAGCCTCAGTCCTTTGTTGCAGGTGTGCAGAACGTCATAAGTATGAGGATCAGGTAGGGAGTGACCGGAGTCCAACAAATGTTTTGCGAAATGAGACCGTTCTGGGCGATTGTTTCTAAAAGCTGATATATGTTCTTTATACCGCGTCGCGAAGCTACGGCCGGTTTGGCCAATATAAACACCCTCACAATCCCCACACTTAAGCCTATACACACCTGACTTCCTGTCATCCCCAATTTTCTCCTTAACATTGCAAATGTTTCTCCGGATAGTGTTGTCCGTTCTAAACGCGAAAGTGAAAGCAACCTTGCCGATAACTCTATCTATTTAAGCATGGACTGGCGATGGGTTCACCTTTGAGCCCATTTCTGGCCGATGTTTTTATGGATAGGTTTGAAAATAGTTACATTGTAGGTAACGAAAACATCCATTATTATTATAGGTACGTTGACGATATATTATTGTGTTGGCGGGGCACCGATGTGGAACTTACGAATTTCTTATCTCATTTGAATAGTGTTCACCCTAAAATCAAATTCAAACTCGAGTTAGAGAAGGATAGGTCCATAAATTTCTTAGATTTGACTATTACTAGAAATGAGGGTGGGCATGAATTCCGGATCTTTCGCAAACCCACTCATACTGACACAGTAATTCCTGCTACTTCCTGTCATCCTTGGCAGCACAAGCTTGCCGCCTTCCACAGCTATGTTCACAGGCTATTTTCGGTTCCACTTTCTCAAATAAATTTTAACCGCGAATTAAATATTATTTATCAAATTGCTAAATCTAATGGTTACAGTACCAAGCTTGTGGACAACTTAGTTGGAAGGCGGCGAGCCTCAATTACGCGTAGTTTACTATATGCTGTTCCCCCGGATCGTGACGTCCATCGGTATAGAGCTAGTCTAACTTATTTAGGTCCGATATCTGATAAAGTTGCCAAAATTTTGCGTAAAAATAATATTCATGTCGCGTTTAGAACGGACACACTATCCGGAGAAACATTTGCAATGTTAAGGGGAAAATTGGGGATGACAGGAAGTCAGGTGTGTATAGGCTTAAGTGTGGGGATTGTGAGGGTGTTTATATTGGCCAAACCGGCCGTAGCTTCGCGACGCGGTATAAAGAACATATATCAGCTTTTAGAAACAATCGCCCAGAACGGTCTCATTTCGCAAAACATTTGTTGGACTCCGGTCACTCCCTACCTAATCCTCATACTTATGACGTTCTGCACACCTGCAACAAAGGACTGAGGCTTTCGGTTTTGGAACAATTAGAAATCTACAAACATAGACGCTTGAACCCTAATATTTTAAATGATCAACTTAATTTCGCCTCTTCCCCTTTGCTGCGGGTAGGTATACGTCATTCAAACAACGGTGGTGGGTAGACATAAAATAATTTGGTATTATGGTTGTGGGTAGAAATAAAAAAAAAACCTAGGATATAAATAGGTGCGGTTTACGAGTTGTGGTTCATTCGGTCGCCGTGCGCCGAGCCATCGACATCTCCTGATGATGCCCCTGGTTGGGGGCGAAACACGTGTCGAAGTTTTTTATTATTTTTTGCACGATAACACAACTCTCATATTTATTCTATTTTCAAAATTATTTCTCTATTCTTTCGGTCTAAGTGGGATTGGAGGGCGGACTTGTGCATGAATAAATACGAGAGTTGGGTAATTTGCATGTGGCGGAATATTGCAAAGTAGTTAGATTTATTTTATTTAACTATGGACTTCCGAAAAGTAACGCCTGATAGTATATAATTTAGAGTAACAAACATCCATACATCCATACTCACAAACTTTCGCGTTTATAATACGAGTATTATATAAGTAGGTATGTTTATCAGTCGTCTAGATCCCATAGCGCAAGCTTATATTAGCTTAATTTGGGCTAGATGACGTTGTGTGAGAATGTCCAAACATATTATATTTTTTTGTTTTAATGTAAAATTCCCTACATTTAGCTTTTTGGCTGTCTATGATAGTCCATCTGATAAATCGAATTACGCCTCATAAATCACATTTGCATAATCATTTGAGGCTATGATTTTTTTTAAATGGAATCTACAACATGATCAAACTCTCAACACGAGTCTTGTAGATTTAGTTTTACAAGGAATGGTTCACATGAACGATTTTTAGGGTTCCGTACCCAAAGGGTAAAACGGGAACCCTATTACTAAGACTTTGCTCTCCGTCCGTCTATCTTAGGCTGTATCTCATAAACCGTGATAGTTAGAAAGTTGAAAATTTCACAGATGATGTATTTCTGTTGCCTCTATAACAAATACTAAAAAACAGAATATAATAAATATTTAAGGGGGCATACAACAAACGTGATTTTTTTGCCGTTTTGTTACGGAACCCTTTGTGCGTGAATCCGACGCTCACTTGGCCGTTTTTTTTAATTTGAAACTAGCGGACGCCCGCGGTTTCCCAACTTTACAGATTAATATATCAAAACCTTTGTCTTAAACTACTATATCTATTTAAAAAAAAACCACATGAAAATCTGTTGCGTAGTTCTAAAAATACATAGAGACAGATATATTGTGGAAGAACCTTGTTTTATATTATGTTACGACTGCATAGATAACCTCCTAATAGATTCCGCATTACTGTAATTTTGTTCCTTACCGAGTTCACCTGTTTTGGCGGAATGCGAGGGGCGCGCGGAAACATGTAAGTGCGCTATGATTGGCTGTTTCAAGGTCAATCTTCGAATACACCGAATACTAGAGATGGGATAGGGATGAAAATGTGTCGATAAAATTTTGATACTCGCAATAGTTATATTTTTATAATTTTATTATATCGTTTATTCCTTAATATTCTTATTATATACATTTTTAAATACATTTATAAAAAACACAAATACATTTAAAAATATAAAAAATATTATTTATTATTATAATTTTTATAGGAATAGGTATCAGGACTTAATCAAGAGGGACAGGTATTATCAACTCTCAGTTCCTACTTACTACCTACCACTAAGCCACGAGCCCCCCATCTCTGATGATGATACATTATAATTTTATATTTTTATTCAATAGATGTAAAGTAATATAATTTATATTAAGAAAGAATTTATAAATAAATATCAAAAACTGATGTCATCGGCGGGACTATAATTTCTTTCTTAATATTTTACGTTGTTATTGGTGGGAAACCAACTCTCCCCACGAGATGTTGCATCTACCCATTTCTTTTTCCTCTCGGGGCATCCAGGAAACCTATAAAATAATATATATCTCAGTTACATTGCTAATACTAAATCACATTAGCTGCGAAAAAAAATTATAATAATGCCAACACACAAATTGGTCGCAAATAATTCGCAGCTTACCGAAATTCAACCGGGCGCAGTCGCGGGCGACAACATGTTGCTTATTTATAGGTACTACTTTTAAAGCACCTACGGCAATAAACTGCAAAATATCGATGACGTACTATATCATACCGATATCCCATCACTATCGATTCAAGTGCTATTGTAATGTATTGTTAGAAAAGGATAGCTATTATAATTTGGCTAATGAGTGAAAGAGTAATTTCAAAAAGACATCAACGGGTTCTAAATGGTTTGTGTTTATGTTCTGTTAGCAACCAGAATAAATTGAACTCCGGTGCCTAGTCAATTTTATATTTACATTTATGTCTAATTTACTTACCGGTGAAATGTAATGCCATCTTTTTGGTAATTTGATGTCTTCGCCGACTTGCCATACCATTTCACGGAACAGGAAGCCATTTAAAATGTAAAATGCTCGCAAAACAATTTTTTTAAATTATAAAATCGCACGTGGTCATAGGTCGCGAAGTTGGTTGTCACTGACGTCGTGATTTTAGGCATAGCTTTACATGCTTGCGAAATCAAGTATGAGTGGCGCGCGTTTGTTGCCCTGCATGCGGAATCTATTAGGAGGTTATCTATGTACGACTGCCACCCTGGGCTCCAGTAACAGGATTGCTTACTTAAAAATATATTAATGCATCATCAAATTTTCAGCTGTGTGATTTCGGATTGGCCAAACAACTCGAAACAACTACATATCATACAAAGAACATGGGCGGCACATGTGCGTATATGCCACTAGAAAGTTTCAACGGCAATATTTCACAGAAAACCGACATATATAGCTTCGGTATAGTAATGTTAGAATTGCTGACCGGCCTGAAAGCTATTTTCAAATTTGGCGATGGTAGCGTTACTGTTAACCTCTATCTAGAAGAGAACTTTCCTAATGATATCACTAATGCTTTGGATAGCACTGTTCCTAACTGGACAAAACATCAAGAGATATACAAGCTTGCTAATAAGTGTTCAGAACTAGTATATAGGGATAGACCAACAATAGATTATGTGTGTGAAGCCTTAAAAGAGATTAATAATAAAAAGGTTTGATAAGCTATAATTTATGGGAATGTTTTAGAAAAAAATGAGTGGCGTGGAACATATTATTGTGACTTTCAAAGGACTTTTATTTTTTCTTTTTGTTAGTTCCATTGATGTAACATAACATTTTGAAAACCAGTTGCTTAATATTCATATGCTTATCTTGTGAGCAAAATCACTACCTATCATTTATATATTTTCATTCATTATAACCCCAATGTGTTTATTTCCGAATATTCCGAACCTGACCCGGTCGCGGGTTAGGATTGAAAATATAAAAAAAAAAAAAAAAAATATTTGTTCCGAACGTAACCCTCTTCCTAACCTGACCCGACGTCTCGTTCCTATCATAACCCGAATTGCGCAGATTGGTCATTCTCTCTAATCTTTCTCAAACCTAACCTAACTTTTTTATTTACGTCAATCTGCGCAATTCGGGTTATAATAGGAACGAGACGTCGGGTCAGGTTAGGAAGAGGGTTACGTTCGGAACAAATATTACATTTTTTTTTTCAATTTTCTAACCTTACCCGCGACCGGGTCAGGTTCGGAATAATGACAAATATATAAGAGGGGAAGTATGTCGCAGGTAGTTCCATTGAAATAGAGATCCGCGCAACAAGTGCAAAACGACGTTCTTTTTTCTTATCTGTATCTATGTATGTTCTGACGAAGTAATGAGTTGTTGTCTGGCGAAGTATGTTATGTCGGACCATTACAAGATGATTATTATGTTCTGTAAAAGTAATAAGTTTTCGAACCAATGCTTTTCGAAGTAATTCTTGTCGCGTATAATGTTCTGTCGAAGTAATGGTTATCGTATCTAATGTTTATCGAAGTAGAGACAATGTCGAAATAATTACCTGTAGATATTTAGAGATTATGTGAGTGTCTCACATAATGTTGCACTACCTTAAGTTGCATTATTGTGATGTTGTATACCCAAATATGGGTATGAATGTCTTAAAAAAATTAAATATTTACTTACTTTCATGTACATTGTGTGTTAAGTAAAATGGTGCTATTCTGATTGTAATTATTTTAGTGTTAAATAAAACACGTTATTTTATAAGTATAATTCATAAGTAAATCGCAATATATTTTTATTAAATTACAAAAAAAAAATTGATCTGCATTTTTCGTCCAATATCACACAGACTTGACTTTCTTGGGTAAGCTTTGTTTTATACAAATCTCAAGTACCCACACTCAAGAATCTTTTTGTGGGTGTGTATTTCACCTCCGACTACCCTCTCGGGGATGTATGTGTGACTACTATGTATATATGTATGTATGTACAATTTAAAGGCCCATGGACAGTGTTAAATAAAACACGTTATTTTTGAAGTATAGATCATAAGTAAATCGCAATATATTTTTATTAAATTACTAAAAATGTTGATCTGCATTTTTCGTACATCACACAGACTTGACTTTCTTGGGTAAGTATATAGTTTTGTTTTATACAAATCTCAAGTACCCACACTTAGTAATCTTTTTGTGGGTGCGTATTTCACCTCGAACTACCCTCTCGGGGATGTATTATGTGTGATTACAATATGTATGTATATACAATTTAAAGGCCCACGGACAAAAAACACACTTCACAATCGATATCTTTAAGTTTAGTCTTTTTATTCACACAAGAAACTTCAAATACTAATTGAACCGTCGAACTACATTACACGTCAGCTCAGAATAGAAAGGGTCAAATTAAAAACCTGGTTCAAATGATTATCATACGACACACACAAATAATGAAATTCTTTGATCGAAACCGTGGTTTCGAGTAAGGAAAAAACCTTCTCTCCAAACTGGTCATTCATCATTTTTTCCTCGTTCTCAACTGGTTACGAACCTGTAGTTACGAGGGCGGCCGAAGCGATATTGATTTCTCATATTAAAATAAATAAATATGTTAGGACAATCCACACAACGCCATCTAGTCTCAATCTAAGCAGAGCTTGTGATATGAGAACTAGATAAACTGATATAAATACTTATATACATTTTTTTTTTGTAAATACATACATATTATACATAGGAAACATCCAGACTTCGGTACAAACGTATGTGTCATCACACAAAGTTTGTCCCGACCGGGAATCGAACCCGAGACTCTGGCGTCGACAGCGGATACACTACCGACCACGCCACCGAAGCATCATTGTCCTCTAACATATCGCCCAGGTTTAATTTCTAGCGAAAGGAAATACTTAAAACATGCCAAAAGTAGTAATTGCTCTTTAAAAGCCATTTGACAAGTCGGGATCATTTGTATTGGAAAATTGAACTGTCATTTTTGGTTGATGACTGCTCTGCTGCCTTTCTCTTACGACTAGTCATTTGAATCTAGTGGAATAATAAAGAATTATAGTAAACAACCCTTAACTCATAATCTCCTCTTTAATTTCATTCAAACGGGTAAAAAAGTCCTCATTAGAACATTTCAGTGGATCGTCTAGATTCTCAAGTATATCTATTTGTTCTTCCTTGCTACACAACTTCACTAGGGTTATTAATAATATTTGTATTCTTGATTTTGTATTTTCGTCTTTCGAGAGATATAATATTTTGAAAAGTGACGACAATATCTTATGGTCCTCACACAATCTCCATACACACCAACAATATTTAAGCCACTTTTCGTAACACTGGAATAAAAAAGTATAATCAACTTTTGTGTATTTCAACGACTCCGAGACGCCCAGGACTTTAATTGGCTGTGCCACAGCGGCTGGCACGTAAGATTTTGTTGCCTTTCATCAACATTTCATCACAAGGCAACGGGTTTCAATTTTTTGCTAGTTTTATTAAATTCATTCGGCCATTTTGGACATAACCCATTTTGGATATGTGTGCCCGGTGACGGCAACAGGCTTGCCCAATATTACGTGGGACTAAAAATACTGGCAAATTGTGGGTGTGTAACATTTTAGTTTTTGTAATTTATTTATTATTTATACTTATCTAAATATTTTATAATTACTTGTCTAACACTCACACAAATCTATCTCTAATCTAATATTGCAATAAATGCGAAAGTAACTGTCTGTCTGTTACGCTTTCACGCCTAAACTACTTTTTCCAGCGAGAGGGTATTCACGCCCAGACCCACTACGAAGTCCCGGCGCTGACTCGTCCACGCTGAGCACTCCACCAACGTGTGGAGTGCGGTGTCGTCGTCAGAAACCTCGCTGTGTTGACACCGGGGTGTGACCTCACGAGGACGTCTGAACTGTTGACTTATTTAAATGAAATTTGGTGAAGAGATAGTCTGGAGCCTGAGTAAGGATATAGGCTACTTTCTGTCCTGGTAATTCTCATGGGAATTGGGAACGAGAAAACCATTTAACATCAGTAAATGTAAAAGTTTGCGCGAAAACGACTAAACGGATTTTAATGAAACTTTACAATATAGCTCATACATCAGCATAACACATTTATATTATCCCTGAAATGTTTAGTGGGAACCCATTTCAATTAGGATCATCCAGCCAGGACCGATAAAACACATGTCAATGGGCCAAGTGGGATACACTGCCCAAAGAAACGTCCCAGTGGTCCCATGAACTGGGACAACAGCAACTAAAATATAGTTCTCACTAGTCCCATGGGACATTTTTGTTCCAGTTGACTGTTAAAAAACGAGACCGTTCCACTTATCCTGTGCTGAGACAAAGTCAATGGGACAAGTAGGATACACCCCAATCTCAGTTTGAGCTTTTAATAAGTATACATTATTTAAAAAAATATACTGTTCTTGTAAGATTACCTGTAAGACATGTAGCAGTAGTATCTCATCAACACTCTGATTGCTGCAAATATCAATATTGTCACGTATCATTAGTTTAAAGTTTCTCTTTCTCGCACAATGAATACCGAGCATATCAATTATTTTTGTGAGAAAATCAAAATAATTAGCTTTTCTGTATAGATTAGATTCTGTGTACAAGTCGTCCACAATACTTGAGTATACATCATAAAGTTTAGTATCCTGCAAACAAATATAAATTGTGAATATTACATAATATAATTATTTATTAAACTGCCACGTTTCGAACTCCTTATATTATATAAATTTGCGAGACTTAAATGCGTACTAAATAACCTTGAATCCGGCTTGAAGTTTCAATTCATATTTCATGAAATTTACACATTAAGAGACTTTTGGGCAAATAATTTTCGGTATGGGAGCAAATTGAAATGGACATATTGACCACAAGGGAAACACTGGCTTTCAATTAAAAAATATTTTTTTAGGGAGGTAACAAACAAAAAGAAACAGTCGAATTAAGAACCTCATTCATTTTAAAAGTCATTTAAAAATAACAGCCATGTCTTCTGTCAACAAAACAGGATCTCTAAGCCACAGATATAAGAATACTATACTAGTACAGATGATCCATCTCATAGAAGTATTTGGGGACGTTTTAAAGGCCTATAGATGGCAGTGTATTGTGTGCGAAAAATACGTAATAGGTGGCGGTATATTATGTGTGCGAAAAATACATAATAGATGGCAGATTTTACGTTATAATCCCCCATGGATGAACAGTTTCTATTGTCCCGATTATTTCCTAATAGATGGCAGTATTTTAACTTATCAGAGTTCATTGGGGAGGAGATTATTATTAATTATTACCCACATTTAGACTTTTCATTTGTCTTGATAAAATAAAATGGTAATAAGTACCTACTTACATAATAGAAGGTGGAGGAGATTCAATAATTTTATGATAAACCCATCGTGTCTGAGCTTGTTGATTTTCTTATTTAAACCTATAAGTAGGTACTTATCTATAAATATGATGTTAGTAGGTAGGTATACTAAGGTTGTGTATTCCCGTATCAGTATTCGCTTAGCATATCATCATCAATCACCAACTTCTCATTTAATAATAATTACGTTTAAACATGATATATACAATCACGCCTGTTTCCTCGAAGGGGTAAGCAGAGACAAGTTTACACCCAGTTTTAGCCAGTAACTTTGTTGGTTCCACGTAATCGTTGGCCTCTTGCCGTTTTTATGTTTGTCTGAGTCTGTTGATCGGCAGGTGCACCACTTGTAGATGAGATTGATTTGAGACGTTGGGACCCTAATATCTTGGTGAGAGGGGCACCTTTACACCCTCTATAAATTAGTATACCTACTTAATAATTAAGACGGAGCGCAGCGGAGTCTTCCCTAAGAAGGTCTCAATCGAAAATGGATGTAAAACGATACCGGTCGCAATTTTAAACCTATCGACTTGAAATTTGGCTGCAGATCACATTAAAGTGCTTTGCTGTATAGTTTTTAGTGTATGTGGCTCTTATAGTTTTTGAGTTATTAAGAATTAAAGAAACATGCCTTTGACAGTACTAAAAAAATTTGATTGTCGCCTCGCGCACGAAATTTGAATTTTTAAATGCAGCTTTTAAGAGTATATTGTTGGGTCGCGTCATTGTTGAAAATTTAATTTATTTTTTTATTTTTATTTTTTATTTTTTAGACGTTAGGTCCCTACCTAACATCTAAAAAATAATAAAAATTCTCCGTCTTAATTATTTCGATATAAACGCCCGCGTTCCAGCGAATACTTAGTTATACGAGGGTGGATTGAAAAGTAATCGGCCTAACCAAGAAAATAAATACATAATAAATGAAATATATTTTTATTGTTCAACGTAATCACCATCAAGTTCAATGCACTTTTGCCATCTTCCCTTCCAAGTATTTAGCCCGTTGAAAAAAAATGATTCTTCCTTTAGACGTTCAAAAAAAGTAGAGAAAATCTACGCCTTGTGAATGTTTTTTCATTCCTGATGCTACAGATATGTACTTTTTTGTTTAGAGTCAAAATATGCGTCTACTGCTGCTTTGACCTCGTCATTTGTCAAAAATCTTTGACCTCCCAAGTGCTTTTTTAGGTTAGGGAACAGAAAAAAGTCTGACGGTGCCAGATCAGGTGAATAAGGTGGATGCGGTAACAGTTCAAAGCCACAGTTGTGAATTTCTGCCATTGATTGGACAGACGTGTGAACACGAGCGTTATCTTGATGAAACAGAACTTTTCTTCTGATCATTCCTGGACGTTTTTCTTTTATTTCCTCTCGTAAACGACGTAGTAACGTGCAGTAATAATCAGAGTTTATAGTCTGACCCCTTTCAAGATAATCAACCATAATCACACCCTTCAAGTCCCAGAATACTGAAGCCATCACCTTACTTGCCGACAAAATCGACTTAGCCTTTTTGGGGGCTGGTGAACCAGGTCTTTTCCACTGTTTTGATTGTTGTTTTGTTTCCGGTGTACAGTAATGAACCCATGTTTCGTCCATAGTAACAAAACGATTCAAAAAATCACATTCATCAGCTTCAAATAACTCCAAACAGTCGCGTGCAATAGTCAATCGCATCCTTTTTTGCTCAACTGAAAACAGTCGCGGAACCCACCTCGCAGACACCTTGTGGAAACCCAACATGTTGACTATTATGTTTTTGAGTACGTTCATAAGAGATGCCTATAATCTCGGCTATCTCTCTAATTTTCAATCCGCAGTCTCCCATAATTAAGTCGAGTATTTTTTTAACATTTTCGTCAGTAGTGGACGTCGAAGGCGTCCAGAGCGGGGTTCGTCTTTCACACTCTCTCTACCACGCTTGAATTCTGCTATCCATTTTTTGACGGATGAATATGAAAGAGCGCAATCCCCTAATGTACTGACCATATCATCATGGACGGCTTTTCATGACAGTCCCTTCTTATGGAGGTACTTAATGACGGCACGCTGCTCGATTTGCTCCATTTGCGGAAAGGATGTTAGATTGCTTTGTTAATAAATTTATAAAATTAAAACTAATTATCGCACACGTTTCAAACTTCACACAATTAACAGGTCTGAACTGTACTAAATAATGTGCGTAGATTTGATTTTTAGAACTAAATGGATCGGTGTTAGGCCGACTACTTTTCAATCCACTCTCGTAGTAGTAGGTATCTACGGTGAGGGTAAGGTGCCTACCTACTGCTAGCCGCCCGTGTGATATAGTTTTCTCGTTACCAATTCTCACAGGACAGGAACACATCACCGGAAAACAAACAATCAATCAAATCTTTCCCCTTTATAATATTATTAAGTATGGATATAAGTACCTAGATAATTAAACGACTAACAACATAATATAGATAATTAGGTACTTATTTACAATACACACATGAGGAACTAACCAAGTTACTGGCGAAGAGTGGGCTTATAAAATACCTCTGCTTACCCTCTCGGATTATTACCTATGCAAGCGCCTTTGATACGCGCGCGTTGGTATCAAAGAAGCTTGTTACTTGTAACCTAACCTAACCTAACTAGGCTAAGTAGTTACATATTTGTAAACCTTCAAAATCGGTGTAGTATGTGGCGAAAACTGGGCATATAAAATATCTCTGCTTACGCCCTTGGAAAAATAAAGCACGTCAAAAATTGACTCAACAACCCGACCGACTTCAAATTACCGAAATGGGACTAAATAATTGTCAGAATGGGACCAAATTGGAATAGGACCATTCGGGAATTAGTCCCTTTCAATTAAAAAAATAATTTTCAAAATCCGTTCACCCAGTCCAAAGATATGAGGTAACAAACACCTTAACTCCTCCTTTTTTGGAAGTCGGTTGAAAACAGGCTACCTCTATATAATTATTACTATACTATATATTATTATTATTGTTTCCTTTATTTAACTTAATTACATATTTAATACATTTTTAAATAAATCTATAAAAAATACAAATATATTTAAAAATATAAAAAATAGTGATCCACCGGCATCGGGTACAAGGACCAAGCTACCGGTGGTTAGGGCTCCAGAGAGAGGAATTTCCTCACGATGCGTGCCGTATCGAGCAACACTGCCTTCTGCATCAGGCCCTTAATCCAACCGTCTAACGAGAGCCTCTGTAGGTGTTGGTCGAGGCTCTTGGCGATCAGTCCATGCACGGAAACGACTATCGGTACAATAACAGCTGAGCTTACATGCCACATGTCGACAATCTCGTGGGCCAAATCCAAGTACTTTACTTGTTTGTCTTTTTCGGCTTTCACGAGATTGCCGTCATGCGGAATAGTAATATCAACTATTATTGCACGGCGTTCTAACCGATCTACCATCACTATGTCAGGCCTATTTGCAACAATAGTCCTGTCAGTGATAATAGATCGGTCCCAGTACAATGTGATATGATCATTTTCGAGAACTGGGTCGGGCACATACTTGTAATACGGTACTTCTGAATCCACGAGTTTGTATTTCAGAGCAAGTTGTTGATGGACAATCCTAGCTACTTGGTTATGCCTATGCAAATACTCGCCGTTAGCCAAACTAGAACAACCAGAGATAATATGCCTAAGGGACTCTCCAGGACGGTGGCACGCCCGACATATGTCAACCGTACCATCCTTCAGAATATACCTCCGGTAATTTTTAGTCATGACAACTTCCTCCATAATTGCAAAGACAAACCCTTCGGTTTCTCCAAATAGATTACCGAATCGTAGCCAGGATACCGATGATTTTAAATCAATATCAGGTCCATGTAGGGCCTGATAGAAACGTCCATGTAACTCTTTACCCTTCCATACATCCATGCGGTCATTGGTACTTAGTATTATAGGTTTGCGCCAGTTCTCTTTAGCCAAACCGAGCGGGGTAAATCCGTTGTCTACTGCAGCAACATCACGATGCAAATCCTCGTCCACCCGCAGGAAGTATTCCCTAAGATTGCACACCTCACGGTTGTGAAGGGTCTTAGCATTAAGAAAGCCTCGGCCCCCACACTTCCGTGGTATGTACAACCTCATTACAGATGAACGCGGATGATGCATTCGGTATGTAGTGAGTAGCGTACGGACTTTTCTATCCAAGGCGTCAAGTTCTGTCTGAGTCCATCTGAGTATGCCAAACGAGTACACTAAAACTGGCATGACCCAACTATTGTAGGCTAGCACCTTGCTACCGCCCGATAAAAGACTCTTAAGAACTTTTTTCAGGCGACCAAGGAAGCGTTCCCTCAATAATTGTTTCATGTCAGTCTCTGATATGCCTAACGCTTGTGACATACCCAGATATTTATAAGTATCGGTTGCCGAAAGGGACCGTTGAGTGGAATCCGAAAGTTGTATTCTTTCGGAATCCACTATCCCACCCTTCTTCACATGCATGCTTGCACATTTGTCTACGCCAAATTCCATTCTGATAGAATTACTAAAGATTTCCGTTACCTTTAGTAATTCCATCAGTTGGTGACTGTTTGGGGCAAGTAATTTTAAATCATCCATGTAAAGAAGGTGAGACAAAACCTGGCCATCTTTCCGCAACCGGTACCCTAGACCTGAATTCTCCAGCAAAGCGCTGAGAGGATTCAGGGCCAGACAAAACCATAAAGGACTCAGACTATCGCCCTGAAATATACCACCCTCGATCTTTATCGGTCCACCATTACCACAAGTCTGTCGGCATCCTGAATAGCACAAGACGGTCTTCCATTGCCCCATGCATGTCCCTAAGAAGGTACATAGAGTTGCATCAATCTTATACAACTCCAGCACCCTCCTAAGCCATGAATGAGGCACAGAGTCATAGGCCTTCTTGTAATCTATCCAGCATGTCGCCAGATCCTTGCGATTACGGCGTACCTGTTGGCTAATAACCATATCCATAATTAGGAGCTCTTTAGTGCCACGAGCCCCACTTCTACATCCATTTTGAGAGATTGACATGATGTTGTTGTCAGTTATGTGGCGCGTTATTTTTTGTCTCAAAATAGATGTGAGAAGCTTATAGACCGTTGGTAGGCATGTAATTGGTCTATAATTTTTAGGCTCTATGGCACTACCAGATTTGTATAAGAGATGGGTCATACCAGTAGTTAGAAAATCGGGAAGCGATCTTGATTCCAAACATGATTGGAATTGAGCTGCCAACCGTCCGTGTGAACTACGGAACCATTTTATCCAAAAATTGTGCAGTTCGTCTGGTCCTGCTGATTTCCAGTTTGGTAACAGACGGACTGCGTTGGTGACATCACTATCTATGAATTTTAATGGTTCCATAGTTTGTATCGGTTCACACAGACGATTAACATCCCGCATCCAACCATCCTCTGTGTGGCTAACAGGAGCCGACCAGATGCCACTCCAGAATGCAATGGTGGCATCATCATCTGGCCGGCGCTCGTCAATCACACTTGAATCAGATCGCTCCCAATCTCTGTAGACCCATCTCTCATCTTTTTGGAACATGCAGTTTTGGGAATACCGGGCCACTCTTTTTTTATATCTTTTTATACGATTTGCCCACGCATAGACTTTTTGCTTCAGGTAGTCAATGCGCTCTGTGACCCGAAAAGCAAATTCTTGGGATCTAATATTATTCCCCAAGAATGCCCGTTTCACAAAGCGCATCACTCTAGGGCGAGTATTGCCCGACCTGAAGCAAATAAGTTTCCCAATGAGTGCCCTGGTCTCGGCAATACGACGTTCAATCCTATACTGCCAGGCTGGTGTAACAAATTTCGGTCGAGTAGCTTTATCATTTGATAAAAGCTTAATATTTGCTACTCGACATGCCGCAACAGCCCCACAGTAGAGAATCGAATGTGTATCACCGAGATTTTCACTACTGTTAAAATAATCTGACAGTAGTGAATCCAGAGCACACATTAGGGCTATATTTTTCTTATGCGTAGGCAAACGCGTTAGACGAGGTCTTTCGGTAGGTGTTACGTTTCGATATTCCCTCAGTGCACATTCCAAAGCGCTCCCTAATTGTACATTGCAATGAGTACTTACATCTGTAACCCCGGTATCCAATAAATCATCATCAGTGGGACGTTGTGTGGAAACAGTAGGAACATGTGTACCTGATGATGTAGGTATTGTGATACCAGGATCATCAGCAGATCATCATTACCCTGTAAATCTGAGCGAAGCCTCTCAAGCACGGCATCATCCAACATATGACCACGTTGTATAACCCGCACTTGATCCGACAGACGTTGCGTTGATATGTTAACAGTTGGTTCGAGCTCCTGAAACAGAGACAGCATTCGTACACGATACGCAGTGAGATTAATTCCTCCCTCTGTAGCCGCATAATATGCCCGCATGACGTTCTCGTTCATGGAAGAAGTCCATCGCATGCGGTGCACATTACCACCGGCAGCGGGGTCCCTAATCGAAGCCGGAGGGCGTCGGGGTCCCAAGCAGGTCGGTGGCCGGCCTCTCCCCTGCCGACGTACAGGTGGAGGTGACGTCGGTGGAGAGAAATACTCGTCGCTGCTAGAGCTCGACGCCTCACCAGTAGCCAAAGTTTCCGGCAAATGGGAGGCAGAGCTATGCGACGAGTCCGGGGTTGGTAATTGTGCAGTTTGTCTCTCTCTGGCTCTAGCTCTTGTGAGCATATTTATCCTTTATCATCATCCATCCATTTCTTGATATTGTTTGTATTTGATTAATATTTTCTTAAAGTGACATATGCCAAACATCTGCAATTTGGTAATTTTTCTTTATCTTGATAATATATAGTTTGTATATGTAATTTATAAATTTATTGCAAATCTTGCTATGCAATATATAATTATAGTATAAATTTAGACTGTAAAATTAAATAAAAATATTAAAATAATTTTAAGATGAAAAATGACGTTCGATGATATTAAGGGTTGCCAGGTTGTTGTTGCCTTATTATTATTACTATTATTATTCCTTAAATAGCGTAGGTGTATGACATTGGATATAATATTTAACATACTGCAAACATCAAAGATGATCCGAGTTCAAATCTTAGGAAATTAGTTTTTGTTTTTGTTCACAAATTCTTTATATTCTCAACTGACTTCTAAAAAGGAGGAGGTTCTTAATTTGACTGTATAGAATATACAGATATATAATAATACAATTTTCTTTAGGTTTTTTCTTGTTTTTTTTTTGTTGAAGACAAGTATGTAGGTATTTCATTATTGTTTTTATATTAAGTTGCTTCAAAATAAATATAAATAGGTATCAATAGGTGAAAATGTATATCTATATTATAATATTATTATCCTATTGTGCAAAAATTACGTTACCAGAGGGCTTATTCAATATTAATATCAGCGACATCTATCTGTGCTTTAGCAAGAGTTATTGATAAAAAACAAACGCCAGCCAAAATTATAGCAGTACTTATTCTAGCCGACACGTGTACCGTGGCGCTTTGCTGACATTTTATTAAAAAAAGTTAAATTGAAGTTTTAAAGACCCGAAAACTACTTATTTAATCGTAGAAAAACTTTTAAAATATAGATATATTTTCCTAGAATGGAATTCCTGACTAAAACGAAAGATATTGTTTAAATATTATGAACGATTACCTTACGGGTACCTTACCTTACGCCACCTAGTTTAAAATAATTCAACTAACACGACAGGCCCGAAAAATTTGTTCCTGATCGACTACCAGTGTCTAAGCAAAGCACTCTAAAATTATGGGACTGTCATTTAGTTATTATGATGAAAAAAACATGTCACACATTGACATAAAAACCAACTTCAAATTACCGGAATGGAACCAAATAATTGTCAGAATGGGACTAAATTGAAATCAGATCACTCCGGAGTGATCTGAATAAACAAAAGTTTTAAAATTGGTTCACCCAATCGACAGATGGTAACAAACAAAAAAATAACCTAGTCGCATTGAGTATGTACCACCTTCTTTTTTTTTGACTGAGGGAGCGAAGCAACCAAAGTCTCTGTTTCAACTTGCAGAATGAGGAGAATTTCTATCGTCTGTACCTCTACATCTACAGGTTCTGTCAGATCATGTTTGAGGCCGTATTTATCAACCGATTTACATGAAACTTTACACACACACTCCTTGCTTACAATGAATAACATTTTAATGATATTTTTTGGATTGGATGACAAATGAAAGAGTAATAATGAAAATTGAAGAAGAAATTTTCTCAACAATGCCGCTCCCGAAGTCTACTGTTCACAGAACCACTAGTTTAAGTTTGTTAACAATATAAACTAATTACCTTAATATCAAGAGGTACTCTTTCAAAAAACTGCACTAAACATTCGAACAGAGCCTGTGTCACCTCTCTGTCTTTCTCAACTAAATTCTTTTTTAGACTATTGTATACAACTTCATAATAATTCCCTGCAAACAAATCTTGAACTTTCTGAAACAAAAGAAGGCTGTTTGTTTACATTACTTTGATATGAAGGTTTTTTTTTTTTTTTTAATTCCGCGGCCTAAAGCCGCGGCCGCTCTAACATCCGTTGCCGGGTGTCTCTGGTTACTAGCAGAGGATATGTCCAGTGGCGCCCGGCGGGTTGATATGAAGGTGCCTTTTAAAACATAAGACATATATTTTATTCTCTTTATAAAGAGGTATTGGCACTTGGGTTTTACCTCTGGCGCTAGGCAAAAAAAATCCTGGCATAACACTCAATTGCAATACCAAACAATGTTTCCTTATCCTGCACCGTGAACTAGTTCAGAGTAACTAGTTCTGTGCGGGAAAAATCAAGCATTACCTTGACATTGGCGAAATCATCGATGAACATCAATGAAGCCATGTTTTTAAGAAGGATAAGAAGAAGAAAGAGGTATTGACTATTGACCAAGACAATACTTCAAGGCCCATTCAGTCAAGGGACTTTTGACTGCCGATGCAGATCTCTATACCTACATATAATTCTCTCTCTATATGTACAATATTATTTGATACAAATCTATTATCGATGGACAAAAGTACCTATCTGTGCCTTTATGCATAATATTTAATAGATAGGTACTTTTTTTAAAAGATAACTTTCCATGGATCCTAATGAAAATACGAAAAGAAAAATTTGCCGAATCGGAGTTCTTGATATTTGCTTGTAGGAACATTAATTTTTATTTGTATAGATAGATTATGTAGGTTCTTATCCTAACTAATATTATAAATTCAAATTGTGTTTATTTGTATGTACCCCCTTGTCATAGGGATAGTTTTGGGAACGGAGAAGGAAATAGGGTACTTTAAAACTATTTATGGAGCTGCGGGCAACAGCTAGTAAATTCATAAATTTTATATTGTTAGTAAACACACAGCGACAATTAAAAATAAAAATAAGAACTTACTACAGCTTGCAATACAGCTTTACAAGACTGCAACCCTTTAATCTTGTTGGCAGTATAAAAATCATCCATCAACATCAAACCAACTGGTAGAACTGTCACTGGATTTACTTTAATTTTATAGCTCTGTAAAAAACAACAACGTTACTTGTCCTGCACCTGGAGCTAGTTAGGAATCACTAGTTCTTCTGTGGCACTATCAACTAAGCATTGACATTGACATTGGCGAAATCATTGATGAACATCAATGAAGCCCCGTTTTTAAAGAAAGAAGACTAACAAATATATGTGGCCTTCGAAAGACTCCTGAATGTTTATGTATGTAATCTATACATAATGGAAATATTGTAAAAGACACACAGTGAAAGTTATAAAAAAAATAGTAAAGCTATACATCTGATACTCAGCCATATGAGAATGGCATCGAAAGAGTGTGTCGATTACCAATAATATTGCAGAAAATGGTGGACATGTTACCTGATTAACACATATTTTTTTTATTAACAGCTATTATTGGTTATCGACAACATCTTCCAAGTGCTATGGTAAGAGAGCTGATGTTAAGAGATAACTCCGTGATACTTATAGTGAAACCTTGATAACACAGATACTCTTCCATTTACAGTTTCTCTGGGTGAGGATAATATAATAGACCTATTTGTTACAAACCTACCTTGACATTCTTAAGTAATAAACAATATACTTCAATTAGTGCTGGATATTTTTTAAACTCTTGCATTGTCATCTTTTTATGTAATACTTCAATGCACTTATCAAATATTTGTTGACAATCGAAACTATCATTTTGTAATATATTTTCTAAATTGATATGGTGTTTACTCATAATTAAGTGCTGTATTTGTTCTGAATACTCTTTTTCTTTTATTTGTTCTGTATTCCATGGTCCTGGGCACTTTAACTCGAAGTATAATAATAAAAGATTAGCAAATAAGGATGGTGCTGAATTCGAGGGCTGCGTAAAGTTAACTCCTTCTAGTAGAATTTTTAATTTTTCAAAACTGTCGGGTACTGTATTATTTCTTAATTGGTATTCAACATGAAAATCTTTTTCATAATAATCTTTGGACAGTTTAGGCACTAGGCAGTTGTTTACACTTTCTAATATTTTTTCAACAGTTTCTGCCATTTTACTATTATCGCTACAATTTTTGAATTTTTGTTGAACACAGATATTGAACATGTAAATAAATATGTAACGGCAAATTTTATCGACCGACGACAATCAAATCAACAAAATTCTAATTATTATTATAACCTTCACCTATCAATGTCAAAGTATTTGACAAATTGTGCTTTTTTATCGGGCAGGCTAAAATCTTTTGGTCATGCCGCCTTGAATTGTGGTTATTATTAACAATTGTATGTGTACCTTTATTCAAGTCGGTTATACTTTTCACATAACTAGGTATGCAATGCATGCTGCTTTGCAAATGTTGAGCGGAGCAAATGTTTTTATTACATATCAAAATCAGAATCGAACACTTAAATTAATTAATGAAATGAAAAAAAAAATATTTTCATTGTTAACGCACGTGTTTCCATGGCAACCATTTAATAATCTGGTTTTTCGGTGATTATTCCTCGATTGTACATCCAATTTTGAAAATCGTTTTTCCGAACCCACCTGCTGCATGTCTTGCACGCGCGTGCCATATTTGAAATTTCTAGCTAAATGTTAAAGAACTTTTTCGTCGATGTCCAGGTCATTTTCGGTGATTATTCCTCCGTGGTCATCTCTATTTTCATGATTTCAGATTTATGCACTCCAGGGTATGATGTCGACTAGCATGCCAAGTTTGGTCAAAATTGGTTGAGCCGTTTCGGGGGAGTAGACGCACAAACGATTTACACTTGTCGCCTAAGATTGAGCTCCGCTCAAAAATAACGCAGGAAGAGACTAGAGGGGTGTATTTATGCATTGGCGCTCTCGCTATTACTAGTTTACTAGCTGTTAATAACATACATATTGATAGATAGACCGCCTACCGCGCAGTTCAAGCTGTTATTTTTAGGTGACGCGTGTTTTATTTCTGGCTCTAGAGTTTAGCTCCTTTGGTTTAACTCATGAACCTATCACTCTCGACGTTCGTGGTCTAACTAAACTATAACTTAACCCTCCTTTTGGCAACGGCATCCTTGCCCGCACTCCACATGTTGGTGTGTGTCAGTGCTCATCGTGGGAGAGTCAGCGCCGGGACCTCGTAGTGGGTCTGGGCGTGGATATCCTCTAGCTGGAAACCATGCCATGGTAGGTGGAACGCAGCCATGTCCTTCTGCGAGCAAGTCATGCTCGCGAAGGAGGCGGCCGAGAGGGAGAGGGAGCGTACCGTCCGCGCTGAGTTTCGCAGTCAGCGGCCAGGGCGCCGCAGATTCATCTACGCCCAGGACCATCGACCTCCATGATCGGGGCCTTAGGACGATGGGATAACCACCCGCCGTCCTTACAGAAGCAGGCTAGAAGGGTTGCGTGCTTCGGGGCCTTTGCCTCACAGCACGCAACCAGATTCACTCACCAACGCGGGATAAAAGCCAACCCCAACGACACGGGATTTTCTTTCCGACCAAACCCCCGAAGAGGCCACACTGGTGGCCGAAGTCCGCCGGGCGCCACTGGAAATGCTTTCAGTGTCACCAGAGACGCCGGCAGCAATGGACATGGGCGCAGCTGCGGTCTCGCGGAATTAAAAAAAAAAAACGGCATCCTTGCCATATCCAAATTGGATAATAATCTTGACTTAGGCTGCCAAAGCCCAATAATTAAAAAAAAAAAATAATCTTGACATCTAACCTGACATTCATTCTTTCAATTATGCCAAGATGTCAAGCAAGACAATAGAAAAATTAAGGTTGCTTGAAAAAATTATATAATTTTTGCAGTAAAAAAGTATTTATTTTCACGATAAATTTAATGATTAGGTCTCAGACAAAATGTTGAAGTAAGCTATAATAAATATTGTCTGTTATTTGCTTGTGTAGGATATATAATAATTCATTTATAACTTCTTTCGCAGGTTTGGAATTAAAACTGTTTTCCTTAGCTCCGCGGTCTATTACACTATTGATAAGGGTGTTTGGAAGGACAGTGCTACAACAACTGCTTTGTACGAGGATCTTGAACGTAATATTTCTCCATATGTTGGAGAACTTAAAAAACAGATTCCCTATAAGGTAAAACAGTTTAGTTGTAATAGAAAGGTACACTAGAGCAAAAAACATTTTTGTGGATTTTCCCCTGAGAATAGTTTTATCATGATTATAACTGACAGGAATGCAGAGCGTATAAGTGCTTTCATTACATTTCCATATCTGTAACAGTATTTTTCAGTGTACTTAATTTTTTATTACAGCTGCCTGCCCTGCCATCAAATGATCGATTTTCATATTTATTTAAACACTATTGGAACACTGGTGTGAAGACAACCTTTCGATTCTTAATAGATCTTCCGACATATACTAGCAGCGCTGCATCCAGAGGATATGAACTTGTTATCTCCACATTAGAAGCGGAACAAAAGGGTACAACAGATAGTCAAAAAGTAATAGAAAAACAATAGAAAGCTGTTTATTACTCTGTGATTGATATTGTTAAAGTAAATATTCTATATGTGATATTATTGCTTTGATTATTGTCCTAGATATTTGAGAAAACTTTCCTTTACATCCTGGGTGTGACGTATCCTGGTTTTTTTCTTGGTACAGCATGTAAAATTGTAAGAGCCTAGACATATGATGGTATTGTTACGTGAATACAGTACAGAATCATATTGATATCTCCATGAATTAGTATTCTCCTAATGTAGTTAGGTACCTCATTGCTTGAATGAAATTGAGAATTTGAGGTTAAGTATCCAATGAGCACGTCTAATGTCAAAATTTAGGAACAAATTAAGATATTGACGTGTTCAAGGGATACTTAACTTCAAATTTTTAATTCAGAAACCGACCGTAGGTCTTATGACCAAAAGTTGTGTAACATAATAAATGCTTGGGGCTGTTACACATTCTCGCCATTACTTTACGATTTGTGTGGCCGGAACTTTACCACTTTCTTACTCTCTAAAAAGGAAATAAATGTCCCACATAATTTTTTTGAGATCTTTGCGAGACCACTGGTAGTACCACAGTGACCTCACAAAGATCTTCAAGTGGTGCAGAGCAATGGGTGCACCTGTCTTCTGCCAATTAAAGACGAGGCTCTGGTGTCTATTTAATGGCAATAGGTTCGACACTCATTACGTAAGTACCTACCTACAGTACAGTACAAGCGTAAAATGGGCGAACAATATCTCTCTACATACCCCTTAGGAAAACGGGCGTTATTCTGATCTATAATTTATTACGAGGGTGGATTGAAAAGTAATCGGCCTAACCAAGAGAATAAATACATAATAAATGAAATATTTTTATTTTTCAACGTAATCACCATCAAGTTCAATGCACTTTTGCCATCTTCCCTTCCAAGCATTTAGCCCGTTGAAAAAAAATGATTCTTCCTTAGAATCAAAATATGCGTCTACTGCAGCTGCTTCTTTGACCTCGTCATTTGTCAAAAATCTTTGACTCCCAAGTGCTTTTTTAGGTTAGGGAACAGAAAAAAGTCTGACGGTGTCAGATCAGGTGAATAAGGTGGATGCGGTAACAGTTCAAAGCCACAGTTGTGAATTTCTGCCATTGATTGGACAGACGTGTGAACACGAGCTTTATCTTGATGAAACAGGACTTTTCTTCTGATCATTCCTGGACGTTTTTCTTTTATTTCCTCTCGTAAACGACGTAGTAAGGTGCAGTAATAATCAGAGTTTATAGTCTGACCCCTTTAAAGATAATCAACCATAATCACATCCTTCGAGTCCCAGAATACTGAAGCCATCACCTTACTTGCCGACAAAATCGACTTAGCCTTTTTGGGGGGTGGTGAACCAGGTCTTTTCCACTGTTTTGATTGTTGTTTTGTTTCCGGTGTACAGTAATGAACCCATGTTTCGTCCATAGTAACAAAACGATTCAGAAAATCACATTCATCAGCTTCAAATAACTCCAAACAGTCGCGTGCAATAGTCAATCGCATCCTTTTTTGCTCAACTGAAAGCAGTCGCGGAACCCACCTCGCAGACACCTTGTGGAAACCCAACACGTTGACTATTATGTTTTGAGTACGTTCATAAGAGATTCTTATAATCTCGGCTATCTCTCTAATTTTCAATCTGCGGTCTCTCATAATTAAGTCGAGTATTTTTTTTACATTTTCGTCAGTAGTGGACATCGAAGGCTTTCCAGAGCGGGGTTCGTCTTTCACACTCTCTCTCTACCACGCTTGAATTCTGCTATCCATTTTTTGACGGATGAATATGAAAGAGCGCAATCCCCTAATGTACTGACCATATCATCATGGATGGCTTTTGATGACAGCCCCTTCTTATGGAGGTACTTAATGACGGCACGCTACTCGATTTGCGGAAATGTCAGATTGCTTTGTTAATAAATTTATAAAATTAAAACTAATTATCGTACACGTTTCAAACTTCACACAATTAACAGGTCTGAACGGAACTAAATAATGTGGGTAGATTTGATTTTTAGAACTAAATGGATCAGTGTTAGGCCGACTACTTTTCAATCCACCCTCGTATAACACTACTTAAGTTTCACTGGTCCCATAATGGGAGAATGTCAATGGGACAAGTGGGATGCATCTCACATTCATGGTTACTTCCTATTATTGTGGGTTTATGATGCACCTCTGCCTACACCCTGTGATAAAAGTGTGATTTCGGGTCGTCGACTCACTGAAATGTACTTCGTATTCGTACTGTCGGTGTCAGAGCCAGTTGGGAGAAAAATAAAAGACATTTTACAAAAACAGCCCACAATTGTGGTAGAGTTTGATTTTATTCCTTTCTCAGTGTCATATATTTTACAACTTTACCTAACAATAGGGTCTGTTCCACAAACATACACACATTTACAAGCTTTCAACAATCACACAAAATGTTTTATTGAAACATCAAAACAAACTAATTTTGTGATTCAATTTCAAAGAACAAAGCTTGCTTGTGTTTAAATTACAAAGAAAGAAAAACAGAAAATAAATGAGTATGTAATAATTAAATTGGAATTAATATTATCAAAAACAAATTTATTTTCAGTATTGTCAATTAAGAACTATTCATTCTGTACTTTAATAATATATAAAACTTGACATGTAAATTAATTTTGTGCATTACAATAATTACGTCTACAACATTTAAAAGGAATATTCTCTCTCATCTGTACGTTTATTGGACTTTACATCTCAAAATGTACCAACATTAGCAGAATTATATACAGTGTAATGTTAAATGAAGAAATCGGACGTTATATTAAATATGCAACAAGCATGCCTGCATCACTATTGGTCAACATACATAAATTTTACATAATGTATCTATTATTAATTACGAGTAATTTTTTGAATTTGTGACATATTTTTCAGATTTTTTAATCACACTATTTTTTTATAAAAAATTTACAAGGTTAATTGTTCCCGGCACAGAAGAACTAGTTACTCCAAACTAGTTCCGGTGTGGGACAAGATATGAAACATTATTCGGTATTGCAAGTGATCATCTGGACCTCGGGTTTTTGTCGAGCACCAAAGGTAACCTAAAAAGATCCCAACCATGCACTCGACAAAAACCAAAGTCAATACTTGTGGTTATTATGTTACTGAGATGTATGTCCAAAGGAGTTTACGCTGATGGTAGTTGTATTATATCTAACATTTCATTTTATCCTATTGCTAGGCAACAGTTTCTACTTCCATTGGTTCTTCAGCTGTGGCTTTCTTTTTCTTCTTCTTGTTGGATTTTGCGGACGAGTTGAGAAGGGCCTGTAATGAAAATTAATAAACCGTTTTAACAACTTATAAAAACAAGCATTTTATAGTATAATCACTGCACTTTGTGAACATTGTAGTAATGGTTCAAACAGAAGTGCTATTGAATGCAAATCCGCTCAAAAACATTACATTAATATACCCTGTGCTTGTTCAAATCATATGATTAGCTAATATGCTTTGAAAGATAACAGGGATATCACACACACATGTATGTTTAACTAACAATATAAATAGTATGTTCTTATTCACCGCTCACGGTCAAACAACTGCACAGATTTGGATAAAAACAAACTTTTTAACATCTAACACTATCAATTCACAATGTCATTGGTCTATAAATTTAAGAAAGAGATTTTGTGAACTGTGTAAAAGTCTTACATTAAGTTCGGGGTCCTTAATGGTGCGTTCACTCTTGCAGAGGGTCTTGTCGAAGGGCAGACCCGTGATACGATGTGTGCCACTCGGCAGAAGTAGTGCTGTAAACTTGAACTGGGCTACTAGCTCGCCTGACCGCTCGTACAGAACCTGCGGACAATACATACATATCTATATATTTAATACGACAATTTGTCTGTCTGTCTGTCCGTCCGTCGCGTGTTTCAATTTACATACATTTGCATGAAATATTTTTTTTTTTTTTTTATATATTTTATCTAATATATAAAATTCTCGTGTCACAGTTTTCGTTGCCATACTCCTCCGAAACGGCTTGACCGATTCTCATGAAATTTTGTTTGCATATTGGGTAGGTCTGAGAATCAGACAACATCTATTTTTCATCCCCCCAAATGTTAAGGGTAGTCCACCCCTAAAGCAAAACAACGTTTGCCGGGTCAGCTAGTATACCTATATTATATATATTTATTTTTTTAATATTTGAGGCGATACACAGTTCGCCGTGATAGCTAGTATTAACTTAATGTCTAAATTTTATTACTTTCGAGTCCAGTACTATAAAAAAAAACATGACAAACATTGACACAAAAACCGACTTAAAGTTCCCGACCACAATAAAATGAGACCAAATTGAAATAGAACCACTTGGAAAACAGTATCTTTCAATTAAAAATAAACTAAATCAGTTCAATCTAAAGATATAATGTAACATAAAAACCAGGTCGTACCAAAACGGCAAATAAACCGTAGCGTCACGTTTGTTGTATGGGTAGATATTAACTTTATTGTTTTTTTTAGTATTTATTGTTATAGCGTCAGCAGAAATAAATAATCTGTGAAAATTTCAGACATTTAACATCATTTTAGAGGTCTTTGACTATGCTGAGTTGATTGAAGCTGGTCTTGAGTCTCTAACTATTACCGTTCTCAATTTGACTTTGACCTTGAGATCAAAGGTCAAGTTAATTTTAGAGGTCTTTGACCATGCTAAGTCGATTGGCGTTTACACTGAGTCTCTAGCTCTTACCGTTCGTTGAAAGTTGTTCACAGACAGACGGACATTACTGTTGTATAAGAGATTTTCGTTTCGAAAACTCTAAAAGATACAATTGAAAACCTCCTGGTTGTTTTAAATAAACTATGCCACTTAATGACTACTTGCTTACCTGGAAGGGCTCAATAAGTTTGTGGTTGACGCATTCGACAACCCCGAGCCTCGCACTCGTCTCCTTGTCAAAGCTTCGTAAGTTGAAGGGCATCGAACCGTGCTTGTTGCGGACCTGATACAATAATAATAATTATTTGTAGTAAATCTTATCTATTCTATAAGTATTTGTAATCGCATACTAAGGGGGCCATGCTATCTATGTATATATATTATGGCAGTCTGTGTACATACATTGGTTACCTAATAGGGTTTTATTTAGCAGACACAATAATTTATTGTTAATTTTTTTTACTACTTTATTAATTAAAGAACAAAAAATTTTTTTTATTAATGTATCCGAGAGTCCCTTGGTATTTGGCTTAACTTAAAATACAAGTCAAAACCAACTTCAGATTACCAGAATAGGACCACTATGGAAGCAGTTATAGCTTTAAATTATAAAAAAATAACATATATATATACATATATAACAAACAAACAAATACCTAACTAACCTCACTGTAGAACATTCTTGAAGCTTTCAATTTTAATTGATACACTTCATCAGTTTTCTTGTATATCGTACACCTTGTGTCCATTTCTCTGCCCTGAAATAGTACATAATGCCATTATAGTCAACATAGCTGATAATATATAAGATAATTGTCATATCCTAAATCAATATTAAAAAGCTACTTTAATTAAGAAGTAGCATATGGCCACTTTTTGTAACAGTAAAGAGGTACCGAGGAAATAGGGAAGAAAAAAACTATAGCTATTGACATAATTTACGAACAATAAATGACATAATGTAATGAAAATGTAAGTAAAGTTAAACCAAAATACCATAAGATATTCCAGTTAAAATTTTACTATTTACTTTTCCCTGAGTACTGCCAGAAATTGTACTAACATTAACTGGAAAGAATTCAGGGTATATTTTATACTATTATTATAAAGAGGAAAGATTTGTATTTTTGTATGTTTGTAATGAATAAACTCAAAAACTACTGTGCCGATTTCAAAAATTCATTCACCCTGAGTAACATAGGCTTCTTTTTAATCCCAGTAATGTGTTCCCACGGGACCGGGAACGAGTGAACTAAAAAACGCGCGGAGCTGCGGCGATCAGCTAGTATTATATATAATTATGTATATTACAGTGGGCGTATGTTGGGGCAACAGGTGTAATTATATGTACTACTCGTGCGCGATAATATGAGACTTGCGCTCGAATTAATTTTAGTCATTAACTTAGTAATGCACTGTTCCCAATAATAACAAGAGCTACAACTAAATATAGCACAGGCAGTCTTGAAAATATTTTTTTTAAATATTTTGTTGGACACAAACACCATAATGTTTAGGTCTTAACTTATCATGCACAACTTTGGTACATTTTCAAGTAAGTATTTTACATCAGAAACTTACAATGCCTTCTCCAGTGGAAACAAGTACATCCATCGCGTAAACTTCATAAGTCTCCAAGGTGCTCTTTTCATGTTCTTTACGCTGTGCTTCCGAGGGATTTTGTATGATGCTCTTCTCACCGTCAATACGGAATTGCTTTAGTTGGTGTGAAAGCATGCCTTCAACTGGTTTACAACCATATTCCGCTGTGATTTTCTGAACTGCATCTGTTACAGCATAGTTCTAAAACAAAGATGTTTTTATATTAAAAGGGGTCCCACAAGATCCTAAGTTAACCTCCTGCTGCAAGTGATGCAAGAGGAGGCTCTGACAAACATAAAAGTTCTCGATAAGCAGCAATAGCGGCCACCTATTAGGTGAGACTAACATAAGACTGGTGATAAGTTTCTACTCAACTCTTTACAATGGTAATTTTTATTCGTTTTTTTTTTTGAAAACTCATATGACATGTTTTTTTAACTTGTTTTCTGAATATAAATATCTATTTCGGTATAATTTACTATAATTAATAGTAATATCACGGTGGAATGTGCTCGTAGTGCAAGTCAGATTTGGAGGCACATCGCTCGACGTGCAGCTGCTTTTGCCAAGGGGAGTGACGGGGCATCCTAGTCCATCGGCAGTCAAGAGCCACTCTGTCAAGTAAATATAAACTTTACCTCATTTTCAGGCCTGAGCAATCTCAGGGCGGCCTCGCTAGCATTATGTGCAGCAAGAAGTACATCTGCAGCACGTCCAGTAACCTCTTTGCCACCAACAATGACTGTATGTGCAACAACTGCAATGAACCCATCTATGTGTGCACCTAGATCGCTATAACAAAAGATATTTATGTACTCAAAATCATCATTTTGTGAAAAAAAATTACATTATGTAATTATTTTAGACATCAGGCTTAAAGTTTACATTTGAAACAGTATGCACAGGTTAAAGTTTGTTCATGTTTGAATTATATTTTGGACTGTATTAATTATTTTGTAAACCACGAGTTAATTCTAAACAGTTTTAACCAGTTGGCATTACAATATTTGTCAGTATAAGATTGATAACGTAATAATACATACTGGTTTGGGCAAAGATCAATTTTATGTAGTGATAAAGTTAATCTTAGGTAAATATAAAACTATTTACAACTTGCTTCAATGTGAGCAATGAATACATTCCTATCCCCAGTAAAGTTTAAGTAGGAACCTTAGCATTTCACTATAGAAGACATTGAATCACATTCAAGCTAAGCTATCTAGTTAGAACATTTGCATTATGGATACATTCAGTCTATAATTAAAAAGTTTAATGAGAAGTTTAAGTTATGAGGTTAGAAACTATACTGAACTGTCTGCTCAGTCTTTTTATATCAAATTATGAAATTAATATCCAAAAAATATAATTTAAATGGTACTATACTGGAAATTTAATTTAATGTAACTTTAACAATTGCATAAAAGAAAGTGAGTACCACCTGTACCTACCTACATGAGATTACTTACATCTTGGCCAAATCACCTTCTTTGAGGATATAATCACTTTCACTAGGGATTGGTGAGAAGTGGCATATGCAATTATTCACGGACACGCATGTTGAAAAGGCTATGCCCTTCTTAGAGTCCTTCTCCTTTTTGAATACCTTGGAGGTTTCGTCTAAAACAAGCTTGTCCCCAAATTCACATATTTCTCTAGCGGATGCGTCAGGAACGCATTTTGCGATTAATTGTTCCAAAACACCTGCAAATCAACAGAAGACGGGGTAATAAGGAATCAAGATATTGTAAAAAGCAATCCGCATGGCGAGGCGATGACACGCGTCCATGGGATGCTCAGAGGTTGGATTGCAATTTATGTGTACGGACAAGATTGGCAAATTTTACAACATGCATCGATTTTTTGAACTTACGGTTTACAATTTGACCTGCTAGTTTGTACTTGGTTACCACCAAGTCTTCCGCAATAGTTTTCTCAACTTCTTTATCGTCAGCCATTTCTCTAAATTATGTGGTTGTCGGTTTTGATCACGTGACCGAAGTCGAAGAACGAATCACTAAGATGGCGGGGAAATTTAATGTCAGATAAAATATGCACATACATATAAAATTTAATTTAGTTTTATATAAGGTAGATACCTAAAAACTGGTGAAACAATTGTAAATATTTTCTTGTTTCCAATAATACCTTTTCCCATTTCTTTCAGTAAGCCGAATTTAATTTATAAATTCATTTTGTGATAATTGATTGAAGATAGCTTTCCAGTTCCAGCTACAAAAAAAGGCCAATTATTAGTTTTTTAGCATAACCTACTTGTAGTGATGGGATCAATTTTATAACCAGAACGTAGAAAATGTAATAAGTCGGTCACAGTCAGTCTGTATCACACACAAATCAAACTGAAACTGAATGATTCAATCAAAGATTTTTGATTTTTGAGTTTTGACACTTAACATGGTTCGACTTTCAGTCAGCTGCTGTTTATTTTTGTTTTGTAAATATAAATGCATATAAGTAACTTTATTGCAAAATCAAATTAAAATGGAAGCTTCTGAAGATTTGTTGTCCTTGGTAAAGGAAAAAGTAATCTTTGGAGAAACTCTCGTGGATAAACTGGAATTGGTAACTGGTATAGATGGGGTGATGAAATTACAAAGGAAAATTAAACAGGAAATAGTAATTTTGAAGAAGGTAATAGATATAGAAAATTACTATTATATTATACTCGTAGAAGCACAGAATTTTGATTTAAGATTATTTCAGTTGCAGAAATCAAACAGAATAAATGTGGAACAGCTATCTTGTTCAAATCTTCGTCACCTAAACGCTATGGTGGATTGTGCATTGAGACCTGGAGTTACTTCAGTCTGCAAGATTTTTCACATCAACGACATATCTAAATTGGTTATCGATGTAATTAGTGATGGTGGCAGAGTTTGGACCAAAGGTATTACACTGTTTACTGATTGTTAGATGTCTGGAAATAACACAAATCATAAACTATTGTTCTCTTTTAGTTATAGCTAGAAATCCTAAATCCCTATCGGCTCTTAGTGCTGGCAAAGCATCGTATGGAGCAAGATCAATTTTAGATCAAGCTGAAGATTATTTGGACTGTGCTAAGCTCTACCCTTGCATGTATCAACCTCCAAAGGCATGTATTTATTCTCGACTACATTATTGCATCATCCAAGTCTTTGGTTGAATACAATTATTAAAATATTAATATTTTTAGGTTACATTTGAGTTCATGAGTGGTATAGAGTTGAATTTAGCCAACAAATTAAAAGCAGTCGGCATTATCGTTAAAGGTGAAATATTGCCTAATTTGCATGCCTGTGAGGAAGATGGGGAAATAACGGACAGTGAGACAAGTGAAGATGAACTTCTCTATGATGATAGGTAATGCTGTTTATTAAAATACTAGTTTTAAATTGTAGGATCAATGGTACTTATTATGTTTTTGTCTTTTTAGAGATCCATACCCAAAGGGTAAAATGGGTACCCTACTACTTTGACTTTAGACTTTGCCGTCCTGCTGCCTGTCTCAGGCTGTATCTCATGAACCGTGATAGTTAGAACATTGAAATTTTCACAGATGATGTATTTCTGTTGCAATTATAACAACAAATACTAAAAAACAGAATATGATAATTATTTAAGGGCCATACAACGCCATACAACAAATGTGTTTTTTTTTTGCCGTTTTGGTACGGAATCCTTTGTGCACTAGCTTGACTTGCACTTGACTGGATTTTTCTATACTATTTTTTTAAGTTTTTTATTTAGTTATAAATTTTTTGTATTTATTTGTGAATATTATTTGAAGGTTTTATAATTTTTTCTGATATTCATACTGTTACGAGCCGGGGTTCTACGGAATGGAAAATGCCGATCAAACTACCACAAAACACTTTATTTATTGCACCACTAATTTACACTTCACTATAAAGCTTCACTAAACACTTTTAATCGCACTTGAACTCGCAGGTATAACTCGTATTATCGCTCTGGAAATACTGATCATCCGCCACCGAAGTGCTCCGCCTTTATAGTGCGGTCATTACTCTAGATTACTCTGGAATTTTCACGGAAGAAATATCGCGAACATTCCACACCTTCGAGATGCTTCTAGATAACACGTTGCATAGAAGTACCTTGACAGAACATTCCCGAAAGACGTTACGTAGTAGTACTGCGATTTGCTACTAGATGGCGCTGAGTTTGGTAGTCTTATTACTCGCTACGAGATGGCGTTACACTGCCCGCTCCTAAGACATGCTCGTCCCGAGCATTGTCAGGCCCATAATATCGCGCCAATCGATCCACATGAACTATCTTTGGCGCACTTCTTGGACTCTTCCGTATTCGGTAAGTGACATCGTTGATCTTGGTCACAACTCGGTATGGTCCATCCCATTTAGCTTGCAGCTTAGGAGACTTCCCTTTACTGCGGACTGGGTTATGTAACCACACTAACGAACCTTCATCGAAGCTCTTATTGTTTGTCTTTCGGTCGTAACGGGTCTTCATCTTTTCAGACATTTGTTGACCTGATTGTCTGACATGCTCATAAATGTCATTCATCCTGCTGCGCAAGTCATTCGCATAATCGGTGATATTGCGTGGAGCGTCAGGTGGTATACCGGTTATTAAGTCGGCAGGCAACCGTAATTCTTTTCCAAAGTTCGCATAAGCTGGTGTCACTGACGTGCTTTCGTGAACCGCACTTCGGTAAGACAAAAGAAACGGTTGGATGTGCTTGTCCCAATCTTTTTGCCTGCTTTCCACAACTTTTGCCAGATATCTCTCCAATGTCTGATTAAATCGCTCCACCATTCCATCTGACTGCGGGTGGTAAGAGGTCGTTCTGGTTTTGTGAGTACCCATGACCCGACACATTTCCTGGAACACCTGAGATTCAAAATTTCTTCCTTGATCGCTATGGATTTCTAGAGGCACCCCGAAACGACAGAAGACTTCGTGAACTAATTTATCTGCGACCGTAGTAGCTTCTTGATTAGGTATAGCGAAGACTTCTGGCCACTTCGTGAAATAATCCATCACAACCATGAAGTACTTGTTTCCGCTTTCACTTTCAGGAAACGGTCCCGCAACATCTAGGGCTATCCTTTCCCATGGTGCCCCAACGTTATACAGTTTCAGTGCACCTCTGCTCCGTGTATGAGGTCCTTTCACAGCAGCACAACTCGTACATTTGCGACACCAGTCCTCAACGTCGTCGCGACAGTGGATCCAGTAAAACCGCTCACGTATCTTCAACAGAGTCCTTTTTACTCCCATATGGCCCCCTGAACATCCATTATGGTAGAGCTGTAGCACATCTGGGACCTTAACTTTAGGGACGACCATTTGCAAATGACAGCTGTCTCCTCGAGCATTTTCCCATTTGCGGCACAAGACTCCATCCTGAATAACTAAACTGTCCCATTGCGCCCAATAACTTTTTGTGATTGAACTCCTTGAAGCGACGTCACTCCACATGGGTTTAGGAGCACTTGCTTCAATCCACTCAAATATTGGCTTGATGTCCGCGTCGTCCTGTTGAGCATGTTGTAGGATTTCTTTCCATTCGTCGCTCAGATCCGTTTTAAGCATCTTCACAGGTATGGCTACCTTTATCTCCTGTTTGGCACAGTGCTTACGGTCTTCAGGGCAAGGTCTTCTTGACAATGCGTCTGCGTTGCCATGGAATCTGCCATCCTGGGTTTGTGAGATCGAAACCCTTGGGGCTCTTCTAACATCAGCCGGCACCCGCCACGCAGACCTGGCTATTATTCGTTTTCCCTGCTGTTGCTGGGCGGTGACGTTAGCCACCCTATCTTCTTGGGAACGACTTTCTTCTCTTTCAGCAGTCCGCTTTGGGCAAATGGATCGAAGGTGGCCCCTCTCACCACATGTGTAGCACCTAGGGCTATACCTCGTGAAACGGTCGCGAGCCGGTGATGCTACAACTTCTCTGACGCGGTGAGATCGATGATCTTTCCGTACGGCTTCGACCTCCAAAGCATGAGCCAAGGCGTCTTTGAGAGTCTCATGGTGCCCGAGCCTCACAGCAGCCCTGACTTCCAGGTCGTGGATGCCGTAGATGAATGCTTGCACCAGATTCCCATTGATGAGCGCAGGTACCGACTGGTATGCTTTCCGTACCAGCTTCTCTACTTCCAGGGCCCACTGTTGCAAGTTTTCGCCAGTGCGCTGGACACGATCCTTCAGCTGCGCACGATACACGTGTTCCAGGTGAGCGTCACCGTATCTGGCTTCCAAGGCTTCTAGTAGCTGCTCGTAGGATACATCGTCTCCGAGAGCTTCTAGGATGGTTAACGCCTTGTCTCGCAGACCCAATGTAAGCGCAGTCATGGCCAGGGCTTTGCTCCACCCGTTTGCCTTCTTAACGGCCTTAAACTGCTTTTTATAGGCCGACCATGATGATGTCCCATCGAATGGAGGTACTTTAAATCCACGTGCTGAAGGCACAGCAGGTAAGGAAGTCGCATTCCCATCTCCAGCTTTCAGATTTCCCAGCTCTTTCCTCACATATTCTGTAATCTGGTTTTTTACATCTTCTATCCGTGTTTCGGCTTCCGTGATGCGGTTCTCAACATGATGAACTTGATCCTTCATCACATTCACCTCCTTGCCAAAAGTCGCTCGAAGATCTTTCATGAGGAGCATCTGTTCCTCCTGGCGGCGTGTCTGTTCCTCCTGGCGGCGTGCCTGCTCCTCCTTGTCGCGCAGCAGCTGTTCTTCCAACCGGCGGGCCTGCTCTTCCTGGCGGCGTGCCTGCTCCTCCTGGCGGCGTGCCTGCTCCTTCTGGCGGCGTGCCTGCTCCTCCTTGTCACGCAGTAGCTGTTCTTCCAACCGGCGGGCCTGCTCCTCCTGGCGGCGTGCCTGCTCCTCCTGGTGGCGTGCCTGCTCCTCCTTGTCCCGCAGCAGCTGTTCTTCCAACCGGCGGGCTTGCTCCTCCTGGTGGCGGGCCTGCTCCTCCTGGCGACGGGCTTGCTCCTGTAGCATCGCCATCAGCGCAGCAAAGTCTGGAGGTGCTGGCGCTGGAGATACCGTGGGCGGGCCTGCTTCCACCGTTGGCTGCTCCTGACCACACAACCTCTCCGGCGTATTACCTCCGAAGCGCCTGCTGTCCAACTCCTGCTGGCGCTGACCCCTGGTACGGACGCCCTCTGTGTCTTCTTTCGGTAACACCGGCATTGTCCAAATCCCCAATTCTGACACCAATTGTTACGAGCCGGGGTTCTACGGAATGGAAAATGCCGATCAAACTACCACAAAACACTTTATTTATTACACCACTAATTTACACTTCACTATAAAGCTTCACTAAACACTTTTAATCGCACTTGAACTCGCAGGTATAACTCGTATTATCGCTCTGGAAATACTGATCATCCGCCACCGAAGTGCTCCGCCTTTATAGTGCGGTCATTACTCTAGATTACTCTGGAATTTTCACGGAAGAAATATCGCGAACATTCCACACCTTCGAGATGCTTCTAGATAACACGTTGCATAGAAGTACCTTGACAGAACATTCCCGAAAGACGTTACGTAGTAGTACTGCGATTTGCTACTAGATGGCGCTGAGTTTGGTAGTCTTATTACTCGCTACGAGATGGCGTTACAATACTATTTTCTTTACAGCCAAGTAACATTGAATGAGCATTCCCATTGTTACAACGAACAGACAGAAATCAACACTCTGAACTTGGATGTCACCACCATGATGGCTGTTGTAAGCAACATGACAAATGGACATTGTAACTTCAAGTTCAAACAAGAGGTTTTGACTCAACAGTGCTCTTGGGAAGGGGAAAGACCAGTTAAACCTATTCTAGATAGATTATTTAAAGGTAATTATAATGATTATTTATTTAAAATCATGTCTGTTATCTTATCCGCTCATTTGCTTGAGGTCGCACCGCTAGTCGCGAGTCGGCCCCGCTGCATTCAAAACGCGATTTACGGCTTAACAACGGGATGCATGATAAGCTAATTATTGTTTTGGGTGCACTAGGTGACCTGGCTTTTGGCCAAAGAAAACGTTTGATTACTCTACTAGCTAGAAATGTTGCTAAAAGCAAGCGACGGTCTTTCGTCCTAGCAACTGTTGCTGCTAGAAACAAATGAGCGGTGTATGTTAACCACTTCAAAAAGGAGGATGTTTTTTTAGTGGTCCCATTCCGGTATTTGAAGTTGGTTTTTGTGTCAATGTTTTATGTGATTTTTTGCGAAAAAATGCGTTTTGCATATAGGTACTACGGCAATCTCAAGTTCTTTGACTAGAGTCTCTAGCATCAACTCCCTCTCAAGGTGAATCCTCTGAACACCTGAGCTACTAAGGTCAGAGCGATGACATCGTAATTAACTTAACTTTTATCTTCTCTCTGTCTTTCTCCTTCTTTCTACGGTATAGAGCGACGGCGACAGAACCAGCTACCGCAAATCCTTCGAATTACGTCTGTTATCATTCGTTATAATTGTTACAGGGAGACATTGAATCGACTAAAAATAACACGTGGACATCACTAATATAGATTTGTCCCCTCACTATTGATAATACTCTAGGAACTCAATGGTGGATTGGCACTGTGTAATGGCGGCTATTGTTTTTTGTTTGCTAAATATCAAATATTGTATATCACATCCACATAAACGATTATTATATTTAACGTAATGTTCACGTAAAATAATTATATTTTCAGACAAAACTCTTGTTTGTTGTAAGACTGCTTGGGATGACTTTGAAAAGATAGTGGACACATTGGGTGGACCAATGGAGACCAAACGTACGGAGGAACTAAAAGATGTTATCAGTATTTACCCTGATGACTTCGGTGGTCTGTAACTTCTATATTATACCTATATTTATTTACATGCCTTTAAATTAAGCCAGCCAATATTTTCTTTGGAAAGTTTGAAACTTCTCAATGAATTTTTTTACACGGTTTAGGTTAGGAGCAACATACAGCCTTATAGTAGAGATGTCTATCAATAGTTGAATATTGTTAAACTATCGATAGATAGTGTGATTTACAGAAATAGTATCGATATCGAGATATCGTGTGCAAAGGGGCCCATCAACATTCGGGACCCGATCCCTGTCATCCTCACATACACACGGTTCACCAGCTGTCAGACGGACTAGGATTCCGAATCCACCAATAAGATTCTTGCGACGGAACGTACTCTCATTGGCTGGTTCCGGAATCAGCCAATTAAAGTCGCTTCCGATAGGTGTGTGTGAGGCTTTAGCTTCGATGGTTGTATTTGTTTCAGTGATCATACAGATAAGAGTCACTGACGTCCACTAGTTATAAATATTTGCGTAATTTCCAGGTGAAGATGACTATCTTAGAAAGAATCTGAAAGTAAGAGGACATGTCAGGTTAAGATCAAAAATAATATTTAATTTTGGACATAGAATTAAAGCACTCACTGTATCTGCTAATGAAGGTTTTATGAGAGCTGCTTTGCAACAGGTAATTCTATGCAGGGTGTCCCGGAATGAATGGATAATCCGGGAGTACCTGATTGTACAACTATCAGGCGTACAAAAAAAATACCAAAAAGAAAATCTCTTGTGGTATGAAAAATAAGCGATTTTTTTAAAAATATGACAAATATTTTACTTTACTGTACGTTAATTTACACTACAGCTACAAAAACACGTTTTGAAAAAAGTTGACATTGTTTTTTAAAAAAAGTACAAGTGGTACTCGTATTATTTACTGTGTTTCTATTGGTGTAGTTTGTGATGAAAATAAAAACACAAACAAAAATAAAAAAACGTGTTTTTGTAGCTGTAGTGTAAATTAACGTACAGTAAAGTAAAATATTTGTCATATTTTTAAAAAAATCGCTTATTTTTCATACCACAAGAGATTTATATTTTTTGGTATTTTTTTTTGTACGCCTGATAGCTGTACAATCAGGAACTCCAGGATTATCCATTCATTACGGGACACCCTGTATAATATCACTAGGTGACTCCCGCGGTTTTGCCTGCATGCAATATAAATGACGCAATTCGCAAAGTAATAATTCTTTTGTTTTTGCAATATTTTTGCGATAAATGATCTATTCGGCATAAAATTGTTTTTTTTTTATTCCAACTAAAAAAGTAGTATAAAGTACGTTTGCTAATTCTGATACCCCATTCACACTCTCGTGCTAGAGACGAGACGAGCCACGAGACGAGTGAACAGACGCTGGGGCCTCGTCTTGTCACTAGCACCGCTCGCAGCCGGAGCGGTCAAATTCCTTGGCCAACAAAGAGTATATACATGTAAGTACTAGTGGACCCCGGAACTTATTCTTGGGATAAAAGTAACCTAAGTTACTTCGTTACTAGTTAAAATTGGTTCGGCCGTTTCCAGATATTAGCCGAAACAAACAGAGACATACAGACAGACATGCAAACCTTTTAAAATTACGTTTTTTATTATTACCGTATGAACGCACCATGAGAGTGTGAACATACGTTCGCGTTCCATCGATTATGCGAGACACGAGACGAGAGTGTGAATGAAGCTTTATTGACTGATTCCTGAATCTACCAATGAAATTTTTGCGACTGAGTGGATTTTCATTGGTTGATTTAAGAATCTGCCAATGAGAGTTCGCAAGTCTGCTGTCTATGCACGGACACCCGCCTAGTGTGAACAGTACTTTATAGACAAACAACCAAAATAACCTCATAATGTATGTCTTTTAACTGATTTCTTTATTGCAGGGCGTGACCTACGCTGCATTCATTCACGAATCGAGAGCCTTGACTGAGGGCAAAGACTCTACAGCTACCGAAATCTCTTTATGATATTCACTGTATATCTGTTTTTACTGATAGCCCATTAAGATGTATATCTCAGAAGACTTTAACCAAGTGATATCATCCAAAAAAAATGGAACTCGCGGTTTTCTTATTGTTTACGATCACACAGACTAAGAAAATATGGTTTAGGATGATTCGATTTGCACAGAAAATCTAGGGGTCTGCAAGTGGAAATAGTACAGAAGTGTATTAAAATTAAAATACTATTGTTGATGTTATCAATGTAAAATATTTCATGTTTCAAATACAGTCCTAGCCTATTTTATATCATTCTGGGATAGCAATATGTATCGCCCAACTAAATTGAAGTTGGTACACAAGGTAATCAGAATTCAAAGTAATTTAAAATTTCAATAAAAATACAACATAGTATGTAGTAGTTTTATTGCCTGCGCTATATTCCTAAAGTAATACTATGGAAAGCTATATGGATTTAAGGTGCATTCTGGTTGATCATTAGTTTTACTGTAATGCAGTGCATGTATTGTAAAAGTTACGACATTCCGTACAGGCAGTGTCAAAACAAGTAAAGTCTAACAAATCTATATATATAATACGCCAGTGAAGCCGCTTCTCCTAAACTAGAGTCGCACAGTCAAGTGTGGCACACCGTTGGAAAGGTCGTGGTCTCAAGTGGTGCGATAAGATTAGAATTGCATTACAGTAAAATGCATTATTACCAATGAAGGACAACCTTGATATCCTTGGCATGGACGTTCGTCGAGAGCTCAATAATAAAAACTACATCGAAAGATGTATAGGGCTAGCTTCGCGGAAACTAGGAATACTGAATAAGGTAAAGAGATTCTTTACACCGGACCAGAGGTGTCTGCTGTACAAGACGCAGATTAGACCCTGCGTCGAATACTGCTCTCACCTCTGGGACGGCTCCGCGAAGTATCTGCTGGACGCTCTCGACGCTATGCAGCGACGGGCTATCCGTATTATAGATTGTCCGGAGGTAACGGGAAGCCTTGAGCCGCTAGTTCAGTGCCGAACAATAGCTTCCTTGGCCGCATTCTACCGTATTTACCACGGCGAGTGTTCTGAAGAGCTCTTCAATCTGATCCCACCCTCTTCCTTCCGATCCCGAACGACTCGTGCCGGGCAGAGATGCCACCCCCACACAGTGGATAGCATGTTCGCGAGAACCGAACGTTTTAAACGTTCGTTTCTCTGCCGAACGATAGTGGCCTGGAACGCCCTGCCTGTGCACGTGTTTCCTCCCACATATAATCCTGGGTTCTTTAAGCGGAGCGTGAAGAGGCACATCAGTAGGTCGTCAAGTTGAGGGCCACTCTCAATAGTAATGTGTGCTGTGAGAGTGGCCCACAATCGCTAGACGTCGTCACGACTTACCACCAGACGGGCGGCGTCAATTTGGCGAACCAAATATAAAAAAAAAAAAAAAAAAAAAAAGAAATTTGACAAAAAGTAAAAAAAAAAAAAAATTACTTGCTCAGTTTACGCTAAGGGTTGCTAGTTAGTAATGATTTGTACAGTGGCAAAACAATAGACGTAATCGGCTCGGTACCACGGTAGTACGCTAGACCCAAATTATCCAGTCGTTCACGCGTGATGTCGATGTCGTGACCAAGGGAAATGGATTCATATTTATGGAATTTTGTCTATTGTTTAAAATAATTTTGAACCGTCAATGTCAATCGACAGCTGATTGTCAGTCGGTGTTTTTGTTGTTTTGTGCACAGTTTACGGTTACGTTTGATTTTATTTTCAGAAATGTTCAGCAGGATTTCTCAATTCCGATGATGTTTTTTAGTTTGTAAGCATGGATCGTGTAGACGCAGAAGTGATAGACTCACAATTTATTGCTGAGAATATTGGTTTTTTAGATAACTGTTTTGATAATTCTTATAACCTACAAACTTCTTTGCAAGTCGTTAAAAATCATGCTGAAATAAAAAACGACGGTTGTCTCAAGTCTACCCAAAAAGTACACAAGAATGTGCGTAATTATTCGCAAAATACGACATTGCAATTAATAGAGGTGAGCCAAAATCTGCGTGACAAATCTCAGTCAGAAAAAAATAGAAATATAAGAGATTGGGGCCTGCCAACAGAAATAGTCAGGAAATATGAAAAAAGAGGCATTACTGAAATGTTTGAATGGCAGGTTACTTGTTTGAGCAATCCAAAAGTATTATTTGAATGCTGTAATTTAGTATACTCAGCTCCTACATCTGCAGGCAAGACCTTAGTTGCAGAAATATTAACGATTAAAACTATATTAGAACGACAAAAGAAAGTGATTATAATCTTACCATTTGTGTCAATAGTTAGAGAGAAAATGTTTTATTTTCGAGATATATTGTCTAGCTCGGGGATAAGAGTAGAAGGGTTCATGGGATCTCAGTCACCACCAGGTGGGCTTCAGGCAGTCCATGTCGCTATTTGTACTATAGAAAAAGCTAATAGTCTAATAAACAAACTCCTTGATGAGGGCTCTATAGCTGAGCTAGGAGCAGTTATTGTTGATGAATTGCACTTGCTCGGAGATCCTAGTCGCGGCTACATTCTAGAACTTCTCCTAACCAAAATCAAGTATATATCCTCTAAGTCTGAGGATATTCAGATACAAATAGTAGGAATGTCGGCAACATTACCTAATTTAGAAATACTCGCAAACTGGTTGGATGCCGAGTTATTTATTACAAACTTTAGACCAATACCTCTTGAAGAGTATTGTTTAGTTGGTAAGAAGTATTACAATAGAGAAGGTAAACATATTGCTAAATTAGACACCACATTGACTGTTGAAGGTGATAGTGTATTAAACATTTGTTTGAATACAATTAAAGATGGATGTTCTATATTAATATTTTGTATGACAAAGAACTGGTGCGAGAGTTTGGCACAGTCTGTGGCATTGTCGTTTTACAAACTTGGCTGTGAAGGAAGTGAGACAAGCTCTATTTTAAGGACACAGTTAAAATCAGATGCTATATCCGAAGTACTGGAGCAGATGAAGAATTGTCCTGTAGGGCTTGATCCAGTGCTAAAGAAAACAATCTCATTCGGTGTAGCATACCACCATGCAGGACTTACATTTGATGAACGAGATATTGTTGAAGGGGGTTTTAAATCTGGGGCGATAAGAGTATTAGTTGCCACCTCTACTCTAAGCTCAGGAGTCAATTTACCTGCAAGAAAAGTAATTATCAGATCACCTGTGTTTCAAAAACAACCAATAAATATTTTAACTTATAAACAAATGATTGGTAGAGCAGGTAGAACAGGGAGGGATATCAAAGGTGAAAGCATACTTATTTGCACTGAGGTTGAGAAAAAAACTGGATTTGAATTAATGATGGGGGTTCTTGAGCCGGTCAAGAGCTGCATCGAAACCGAAGACAAATACATGAGAGCAGTTCTTGAAATGATAGCTAGTCAAGTTGTGTCTACAAAAGAACAGTTAGATTTGTATTCAAAATGCACTTTGCTGTACAACCAACAAGATATTTCAGCAACACAAAGTTTTTTATTAGACAATACTTTAGATCAGTTGAAGAACTATGAGTTAGTGAGAATACAAAGTGATGGTGACGAAGAACAGTTTGTTGCAACGCCTCTAGGAAAAGCCTGTCTTTCATCATCGATGGCGCCAAACGATGGTCTGTCATTATTTTGTGAGTTACAGAAAGCACGTCAATGTCTCGTGCTAGAAACTGATCTGCATCTAATTTATTTGGTTACTCCATACAGTGTCAGTAGTCAGTGGGGAAATATTGACTGGATCCATTTGCTTACACTATGGGAATCATTACCTAAAGCAATGAAAAGGGTGGGGGAGTTAGTAGGTGTTCAAGAAAGCTTTATTATACGCTGTGTGAGAGGCAATAACAAATCAAATAACATTCACATTAAAATGAATATACATAAACGGTAAGTATGTTTTTTACAAATGATAATTCCAAACCTTGTTATAGATTAAACTATATGGACTATATGCTCTACTGTATTGTGATTTTTTAAGGTTTTACACAGCTCTGGCTTTGCAGGATTTGGTGAATGAAGTTCCATTAGCAGAAGTGGCAGCAAAGTTTCAATGTGCCAGAGGTTTCTTACAAAGTCTCCAACTGGGAGCGGCAACATTTGCTGGTAAGTAGTTATGAGGGCAACACGATTGCCATTGAAAAATATTTATACTAATTTGACGCAGTTTAAAAAAAGCTATTAATAATATTCTTTTAGGTATGGTGACCGCTTTTTCTCGACAGTTAGGTTGGAAAAATATGGAATTGTTGATATCACAATTCCAAGACCGTTTACACTTCGGAATTCACTCTGAATTACTAGAACTAATGAAGTTGCCATCTCTAAATGGCGTTAGAGCCAGAACACTTTTTGATTCTGGCTTCGAATCAATTACGAGTATTGCTTCCGCTGATGTAAATACTATTGAAAATATACTCCATAAATCAGTACCTTTCCAAAGTGAAAAGGCCAGAGAAGACGATGATAAAGACGATATACGAAAGCGTAATAAAATGAAATGTGTTTGGATAACAGGATATTGTGGTATAACCATTAAAGAAGCAGCTGAAAATCTTATTGGTGAAGCTAGAAAATACTTATCGCTGGAAATAGGTGTTGCTGATATTAATTGGGGGGTTAAACAAAAAAGGAGAGCTCTAAATATGCCAAATACTGATAATGAACTTACTAGTCACGAAAACATGTTAATGAAGAATAATCACAAACCCATAAGTCTATCTCAAAATAATATAGAAAATACTCATGATTCGATTAATAAGATCACAGAACTGCAAAACCTTGGGACGCAATACAATGTTGAGAGCATTGCAGATTGCACTGAGGTTTTATTACACAAACCAGATCATAAATCTGAAGAGGTCATTCCTCGTATTCATGAAATAGAATATTTGGATAATGTAGCTCAAAATATGAGTAATGAAATAAAGCGAAAAAGTACAACAATAGATGCCACACATGATGATTATTTAAAAAGCAATATGCTTAATAGAGAAAGTGTTGCAGATACAGATTTTTCTAAAAAGGAACTAATGAATCATCATATCGTAACTAAAATTAATGAACCAAGTGGCGTTAATAGTTGTATTACAGTTGCAAAAGATCAAATATTATGGGATACTTTAAATTTTAATGAGTCTGGTTTGCAAAATATGTCAAAATTGCGTACTAATGATAAAATGTCCCCAAATGTTAGTTTTGGTGAATTCGAAAGTTGTATAGCATTAGAGCACGTTGCCGACCTTGTTTCAAAACAAAATTTGGCTCAAGATGTAAGTTTGTTTTCATCGGAAGGTGAAAATTCAAGTTTATTCGAAGAAACTTTACCTATATATTTAATACCAAGTAAACTACTTGATAAAGAACCTACTACATTATGTAAACAAGACACAGTATCAGACTTTGTTAGCATTAATTCTAATACTATATTAAATGCTTTCAAAAGCAGTTTGACAATTGAAGACAACGATTCAGGTGAGGACGACATCAAGTTGGTTTATGAGGATGATGAAATTGTAGCAACAGACAATAAATTAGCTAAAGAAAATAATGTTTTGGTAAATAATATTGAATTAAAAGTAGATAAAGTTATACACAAGCGTAAACAGAATGTTAATAATGAAGTACAACCTTTGGTGAAGAAGAAGAAAAGTGACAATGAATCAGCATTGAATAAAAATATATCAAGAAATGTAATTCTTAATAATAAATTTAAATTAATTAGTCATCTATCAAAATCTTATACAATTGAAATTAACAAATATGAGTTAAAATGTTACGTATTAAGAGGTAATGATATTATTAATCATATGAATGTGATTGAAAAAATACAAAAAGCATCTATTTATTTGAATACGAACTGTGTTGGCAATGAATTAATTGGAAGTGATGTAATTAATAATCCTAAATATAAAACTATGACAACTGGAAAAAAAGATTGCCCAGTTAAAGGCATATCAATATTTTTTGATAAAGATATTTGTGTTTATTTTGATTTTACATCTGTGATAGGTGTAATGCAAGAAATTAATAATAAATTTAAATTTTGGTTTACAAAGATGATACTAAATGTGCTTTGTTCAAAGACTGTGAATTTGAATTTAAAACGATGGCTTGGTATAAATACTAGTTCTAGTACAGATATTTCTTTACTGGAATGGCTTATTGATAGTACGGAAAAAATACCTGATATCGAGTACCTGGTACGTAAACTATTTTCACTAATATATTTCCATATACGCTTACTTCTCTGGATGTGTAGGCCCCACGTAAGCCTATTGCGACCCTATTACTAATCGGAAATTTAATGTTTACCAGTCTCTTTTGTTCATTGGTAAATGCACAACTTATTACTGGCTTGGGACATTTAAGGTTTTGGTATTTTTAAACGACTTCAAAAAAGGGGTGTATGTTTTCCAAGTTTTTTAAGTTAAGTAAGGTTTGTTACCTCATAGTCATAACTTTGTACTTTGAAAATATTTTTAGTTGTGTTTTTAATATACAGGATTGCTTCACAGACAAAAAAGTATACCGGTATAAATTTAACGAATACATTATTAAAAATTGGCGGACAGCAAAGCAAATTTATATATTTGGATTCTATAGAAAAAGCATGTGTTATGTCTTATTGTATATGGAATATTGTAGAAAAACAAGAAAGAAATATTTTAGAAACCTTTCAATCACTACAGCATATAATCGGTAAGTACTTACGCAAAGTATAGGCATCTTTACGATTTCTTTTACGAACAGCCTAAACTTACAAACCCAGATGGTTATACACTTTGTTGCTTATGTTCTGGTAATGATTTCCTTGGATCATTTTTCAACTTCGAAATAATTGTAAAATGGGTTCCAAGACGGTTTGTAATTATACCGAGACTTTTCAGTGTCAAAACGTTTAGCGGCGATTCCTCAGTGATCTATACTGTTGATCCTACGTTAAAAGAACGAGAGCTGGCGAGCTTTAACGAAAATTTAGTAAAGTAGGTGTTTGAGAAAACCTGGCATTTTTAGGCGCAAAGTTAAATATCGAAAAACAAAGAAAAAAGTATGCTAGGGAATTTTCGAGGATCTTAACCCATGCCAGGTGTTTCTCAAAACATAGGGAATAGGTTTGAAAATAGGTCAGATTGTTTGGAGAATTCCAAGTTGCTTGTAATAGTATTTTTCTTCCGTGTTTTAAATTCTAGGGATTGTAAAAAAACCACAACCATAGCCAGGTCTGCGTTGTTTTATTGGGATAGTATAAGACAAAAGACAACCTATATTATCTGACAAACTGTCAGGTTGCCTCGAAAACCTTCTCTGATTTGTTCGCTAGCTCTCGGTCCATAAGTTTAACCAATGAAAAAAAGGATATCTCGTAAAGATTAGAAAATATTTTATTTTTTCATATTATCTACGTTAACATGGATGCTATGGGGTTTCATCGAGATCTTGGTTTTCCTGGCCATGATAAAAAAATCTCATTAAAATGAATTTTCCAGATATAGAAAGCCAAGTGGCGAAGATTTTGTCGAATTGTGAATATTACGGTATTCTTACAAACAAGGATCTCGCCTCACAACTTTTGATTGATGTAAGAAATTCACAAGAAACTCTACAGAAGAAAGCGTACAAACTTTGCGGTTATCAATTCAACTTTAATTCTTCGAAGGATGTGGCCAAGGTGCTTTTACTTTACTTTTGTAAATTGGAATTTTATAAAATACTAGTGGACGCCCTCGGCTCCACCCGCGCAATATAGTATCTATTCTCGTTCCTTCTTCCCACGGGAAGAAATTCCGAGACGTCCAGGTCTTTAATTGGCTGTGCCATAGCGGCTGACACTTAAGATTTTGTTACCTTTAATCAACATTTCATCGCAAGGCAACGGGTTTAAATTTTTTTTAATTACAATATAGCTGCTACTTTTTATTAAATTCATTCGGCCATTTTGGACATAACCCATTATATGTGTGCCCGGTGACGGCAATAGGCTTACGCCCTATTATGTGGGACTAAAACTACTGGCAAATTGTGGGTGTGTATTGCACCTATGCCTATCCCTTCGGGGATATAGGCGTGATATGTGTGTGAACATATTACCGGGATAAGTAGCCTATAGGATCTACTAATAGATAATGTAGCCTAATATTAGTGAAAGAATTTTCAAAATCGGTTCAATAGTTTAGAAGCCTTCAATGCAAACAAAAAATTAAAATCTTTGATCTTCAAGTATAATGTTGGTGACTACTCGCGTATTCGGCTTAAGACTTTTATTTTTGCGATTTAAAACATTGTAAAATATTTAAAAACTTATAATAGGTATATACCAACTGTTATCAGGTCTTGGGAATGTACAACGGCCGTAAAGTAAGCACAAAGAAGAGCGTACTAACATCTCACAATAGTCCCCTGTCTAGTATTGTCATCTATTGGAGGAAGCTTAATTCTATATTGACTAAAACATTGTACCCACTCACTGAAAAGGCCCGTATACACACAGAAGGGGACAGGTAAGTTATGTTTGTTTTATTTCCATTGACCCCAGATCAATTATTTGTTGTAGGTACAAAACTTAACAGTACCATGTGGAAAGTAATGGTTAGTTTGCATGTAAAGAGAACTGTCGTAATGTTTATTGAAACATTACCTTAGATTATGTAAAACATAATCTAATCTAACTTTAATAAACTAAAGGAAAATACAATAGACAAATTTTTTTTTTTTGGACATTCTCACAACGTCCTCTAGCCCAAATTAAACTAATATCAGCTTGCGCTATGGGATCTAGACGACTGATAAACATACTTATATATTTCTAAATACATATGTATTATGTACTCGTATTATACATAGAATACACCCAAACTCCGAAACAAATATTTGTGGATCACACAAATATTTGATTCGACTTGGAATCGAACCTGGGACCTCAGGGACGGGAGTCCTATACTCATACCACTGCGCCACAAAGGCAGTTTTCTAAACGACCGGCCCTCAATTGAATTCGTTTTTACACGTCAATACACAGAGTACTATAATGAAATATACCTACCTATAGGCACGTCTCAAGAATCAACGTAGGCAAAAACCGTTCATTAGACATTGAGTTTATCGCAAATAGACAAAACAAAGCCACGGGCGGCGGCGGCGAGGACTCTGTTTCGTTCTTATTTATATCCAAGTTTATAGCGAACTTCAAAAGATGTCTAAGAAGGCTTCTAAAATAGATCGCTATGTCGATGTTTAACCAGCGTCTTGGTAAATAAACTCTATCACAGCTAGAATAATATAGTACAGAATGTCCCGTCATATACAAAGTAATGAAGCCGTTCTTACTCAAACATATAACCAACTGTTCATCATCCACCGAGCCTTTTCCCAAACCAGTTGTGATCGGCTTTCCAGTCTAACTGCGCTGCGGCTGAACTTCGATATTTTTCATGGAGCGACTGCCATCTGACCGCCACAACCCATGGGCGATATCTAAGTTCTGTAGTTAGACCTGTCAGATTTTGTTAAAGAGCTCTAAATACCCGTAACATAAATAGATATTCGTATGAAAACCAGGACCGAGACGGCTTAACATGCTCTACGAGGCACGGATTAGTCATGTCTTAAGAAATGGTCACTTATCCTAAAACTGGCTTAGCTAGATGTTGCTTAATCTATGCAATGTGTTTATAAGCGTAAAATTCGAAATAGATGTAGTGTGTTGGTCTTTCGATACAGGTTTTTTTAGCAGACACGATAATTTAATCTTCCATTTTTAATGTTACCCGTGTGACTTTAGATTTCACATACCCTCAGTAATGTCGTAGCTTTCAATTAAATGGAAGTGCAGCTAATTCTTGTTGGAGTAAATTATGAAGTTTATGGTCGGTTTGCCTCGATTTAATTTCAAATACGCCGCATTCAACACATAATTCTAAGAGAGCTCATAAACACAGCTTGAATGAAAATGATAATGCATTATTCAGCGCTGCGTTTCTCCCTCGTCGTTAATCCTTGGCTTCTGTACCTACATTATAACAGTAGTGCCTGCTGCAGCAGGTTTAAGCGCTTTCTCTAGTGATATAATAAAGCCGTATTGCAGTAGGTATTTAAGAACACGGTGATTAACTAAATAACTTGGTTTAGAGCCAGCATATTTATTTATTCGTGAAGTACAACCAGAGAACTAGATCATAATAAAAGGTTGTGCCTACTTTGTAGCACAGGAGTAGAGACTGAATGGTTGATAGAGAGAATGTAATAGGTACAATTCTCAGGAACTCATATTCTTATTCATTCACCGAGCCTTTTCCCAACTCAGTTGGGATCGCTTTCCAGTCTGACTGCGATTCGGCTGAACTTCGATATTTTCCGTGAAGCGACTGCCACCTGACCTCCACAACCCATGAGCGATATCGAAGTTCTGTAGTTAGACCGGTCGGATTTTTGATTAAGGGCTCCAACTACCCTTAACGACTGCCATAGATGTTCGTATGACAACCGATGGCTTAACGTGCTCTCCGAGGCACGGAGGGGTCTCAGTGTCTTATGAAATGGTCACCCATCCTAAGACCGGCCTGACTAGATGTTGCTTAACCTTTGCAATGTGTTAATGTTTTCGGTTACCACTAGACCACGAGCCCCTCCTCATATTCTTATTTTGGACCTCAAATAAACGCAAAAATTTGTATCACTGGATGTTGGATACAGTTTCATGCAAAAAGTAGGTTACCGAATAGGGTTTAATGACACTGTACAAATACAGCGCATGTTACCTCAAGAATAACATATGGCTACTTTTTATTCGGAACCCACGCCGCACTGTTGGAAACTGAAATAAGCGTTGAAAGTTCGTTTTCGATTTCGGGTCCGGCTAAAATACCTTTTTTGTTCGTACTTTATACAGATTTATATAATTTATGTTTTCGATTGTCGGCACTTGGTGGTCTTGTTGTGGTTACTTGTAGTAATACATTTTTGAAAAAAACTCACTTGAACACTATTCAAAAAATATATTTATTTTTGGTAAACTCTGACCTATTTCGCCTTATTCGCCTTATCTTCACGCTAAGATGAGTTTCTATAACTTAATATTAGCGAAATGTGTTCTAAAAGTAAATTATATGTTAGTAAAATGTGTTACAAAAGTGATGATGATGATGCCATAAGGCGAAACCGGTCAGGGTTTACCAAAAATAAAAATATTTTTGGAATAGCATACAAGTGAGTTTTTTCAAAAATGTATTATTATACAGATTTATTAGATGTAGCTATTGTTTTAACATAAAAGTACCTACGCTAAAGTGTATTAAACGAATAAAAGAAACTTAGTAGGTACTAAAATACGTAGAAGTTTAAACAGAACCGAGTGTAAATTACATTGTTTTAAGTAGTTTAAGGGGCGATACAGACATAGCGAAGCATGTGCATTGCTCATCGCATGCTTCTCAATGTGTAGACGTTCATATAGTGAGGCATGCTGTCGGCAAACTTTTCACTATGAAACCTTAGATAATATTTGTGAATGTAGGTAGTAGACGCGATACTAGATTTTGACTGATTCGGTGGCCACAAGAATTCTCGGTCGGGACAAACTTTGTGTGAAGACAGATACGTTTGTAGCGAAGTCTGGATGTTTCCTATGCATAATATACAGGTGTTACGAAAGGGTTATATCAACCCGAAGACAGCCCCATCAGCTGATCGACCAGAACCCGTTTCAATATGTGTTTTTACCGCCAAACAAGAAAAAAAAATCATCCTAAAAAAAAACGTTATTACCGAATAAAACACTCTTGTTTGAACAACACTAGCTAAAATCAGCTGATTCGGTCATTAACATCAAATAAGTAGTACAAATATGCCTGTGAAAAACCTACTCTCTCTCTCCTGGTTGGAACATTTTGTCTCTGTTTCGCATCAAGGTCGCGCCGTTTGAAATTTCCTACTATTGGACGCCGTCAAAGGACACCGACTCCGTCGTGTTTGACACCGCCTCCCGCCCCGCCCCCCATTGTCTATTAGTAAGTACGTCAAGCACTAGTGTTGGGACAAGTTTGTTTTGATTTGAAATAACGCATATAACTTTTTTATGATGAACTTTTTTTTCTTGTGTCGCGGTCGAAACATCAAAAGGCGTTCTGGGCGATCAGCTGATGGGGGGTGTCTTCGGGTTGATATAACCCTTACGTAACACCCTGTATATGTATTTACAAAAAAAATGTACATAAGTATTTATATCAGTTTATCTAGTACTCATATCACAAGCTCTGCTTAGTTTAAGACTAGATGGCATTGTGTGAATTGTCCTAACATATTTATATTCATTTATAATATTTATTTATTTATTTATTTATAGTAGACTATGTAGACAGATACTATGCACAGCATGTGTTGTGAATCGTATGACCGCGTTTGCGACGCATGCCTTTCAATGTCTGTGCACCTTTATGTCTGGCACGCGCGCACGGTGAATGGGTGGTGTAGGGAGAATTAATTAAAGTGAGAGCTACCCGCAAACGTTTTTATTTTATCCGCAGAATAAATCCTTCGTACACAATGTTCACCAGCACGGGTCGAATCAGTATGCATGAACCGAATCTACAAAATGTGCCTCGCACTTTTTCAATTCCCGGTGAATACTTAAAATTGAATGCGGGTAAGTGCGATGAAGTCGTCGAGTTCAACTGTAGGGATATATTCAAAGCGGCACCTGGTTATATAATGGTGTCTGCGGACTATTGCCAGTTAGAAATGAGGATTCTGACGCATTTTAGTAATGACACAGTGTTGATGAGGATTATGAACTCTGATGTGGATGTTTTCAAGTCTATTGCGTCTTCATGGGGAGGAGTTCCTGAAGAGGAGGTAAGATTTTAACTATAAATTTTACTAAGGTATGGGAAGGATTGACTTGTCGCAACATTGTAACGACGTTCAGTTCTTTAGATCAGAAAGTGTTTATTTTGTTTAGAATGGTTTATTAATGAAGCAAAACGTAAAATTACTCGTATCTGTCATTATTACAATAAATATGTACTTAATCGTAATTACAAAAGTTAAGCAATTGTGCAGTTCTAAACAAAACGAAAAAATATATTATTTTATGCCCGCCGTTACAAGGTTGCGTTGTTGAATTTTGATGAATTGTCAAAGGTTACCTATTAAAATGACTTCACTATATTTATGTATTTGCACTTCGATGTGGTGACTTATATTTAAGCAGATGCCTTCACTCACGTGGAATAATTTATTACGACGATTTTTTTTCCTGCCCTCCGATTTAAAGAAACACCCCTGAGCTGAGCTTTATCATTAGAAACAAACCGATTTAAAATGTTTTATTTTAAAAATATATATATTGAACTAGGGCAGCGCCACAGGCTTCAGTTTTGTGGTCTCTACGCGTATGCGTTCAATTTGTAGTCATAATTTAATAACATTTAAAATTTACTTCACTATCTATCTACTACTATCACTCTTCACTTATTCACACTTCTTCCCGTCAAACGAGTACTTTGTTTTTATTTTAATAAATAAATGTTTTTGGACATTCTCACACAACGTCCTCTAGACCAAACTAAGCTATAAGCTTGTGCTATGGGTTTTAGACAACTGATAAACATACTTATATTTTCTAAAATACAAACATTACATACATAGAAAGCACCCAAACTCCGAAACAAACATTTATGTGGATCACACAAATATTTGATTCGACCCGGGCATTGAACCCGAGACTCCGGAGTCGAAAGCCGATGCACTACCGACCACGCCACCGAAGCAGTCTCTGGTGCGGACTTACGTAAACTACCGAAATTGTCATATTTTTCAAATCGAGTCAGTTCCAAAAACAACTTTATTAATGTGCGGTTGGGTGCTAAAGGGCGCTTATTAACATTTCCGGGGCCCAACTCGTCCACCATCTGCTGATAGATACGACGGCTTTGACATAATAAGTTAGGACCAAGGCTCGCCCCCCTGTTACGCAGGACCAACTAAGTGGCTGGCGACATGAGGTGAATAAAAACATGATTTTGTGGGTAGGTTCCCACACATAACTTTTTCTATCAGACTACGGCGAAGTCAGACTAGCTTCAGAAATCTGACCGATATTTGCGTTCCCAGGTAGATGACGACCTCAGGCAGAAAGCGAAGCAACTGTGCTACGGTATTATATACGGTATGGGTAACAAAACTCTAGCGCAACATCTTGATGTGGTTGAAACGGAAGCGGCAGTGTTTATGGACTCGTTCTATAAAACATATCCAGCTGTCAAAGTGTTCACACAATCAGTTATAGAGGATTGTAGAAAAAACGGATATGTGAAAACACTTACTAAACGTAGAAGATACTTGCCTGATATACAGAGCACTGCTACTGCCAAAAAAAGTGAGTACCAACCAGAGTATCACAACGTGGGGGATTTTTTTAAATTAAACTAGGGGTTCAGTAAAACTTCTCGAACATTAAAAACATTTTTTGGGATTTCCCCCATTCCCCAATAAAAAAAACTAACAATGAAAAATTGTTTTCAGTAAAAAAAATAACTTGTGCCAAGTTTCCTAGAGATCGGATAATAAATGGAACCGAACAGAAATACATCTGTAAAAAAATTAACTTTCTAACTATCACGGTTCATGAGATACAGCCCAAGACAGACGGACGGACAGCGAAGTCTCAGTAATAGGGTTCCCGTTTCACCCTTTGAGTATTACTTAATACTTATTTAACTAGAGGTTGTAACAATATTATTTCGTTAGGTGCAGCGGAACGTCAAGCAGTAAACACCACAATCCAAGGTTCCGCAGCAGACATAGCCAAAGCCGCCATGTGTTCCATAGATAACAAAACCGAAGCTATGGTGCCGAAACCTCGACTCATTCTACAAATGCACGACGAACTTATATACGAAGTACCGCAGCATTATAAGCACTTGTTCATTAAAATTATGAAAAAGGTAATGGAAGAATCTGTCAAATTAACCGTGCCTTTGCCTGTTAAAGTGAAGTGTGGACAAACGTGGGGTAGTTTGTCAGAAGTTAAGATGTCATGAATCGTGGAATAGGTAGGTACTATTTACTCACGCTTATGTTTAGTATAATTTTGGATGTTTTTAATATGAAGATGATCAAATAATATTCTAAATAAGGTACCCAATAAAACGGGTTTTCAGGGTCATAATGTTTTTCAATTGTATTATGTTAGTGGCATTGTAGGGTAGGGATCTATACCTACAATAAGAGCTGACATTTATTTTAGTCTTAACTCTGTGATATTTTAGTCTGGTATAGCTATCTGAACTTTATAGGTACTTAATAAATGAATATAAAATGTATATATGCTGTTTTATTAAGAGGTCCCACCAAAACCTGCGTCACCATACTCGCCTGCACCACAGAAAAAATATATTACAGAAAGAAAGCAATCTACGTCAAAGGTTCGCTCCCTATAACTCTTGAATTCATTTCCGAAAAGAAACATTTTTGGCCGGGGAATCTGTCAATTAACTCTTTGATCAGATTCAGGCGACTGACGGACCTGACTCGTAATAAAGTAACTGTTGGGGCTAGAGTAACTTGCGGATGTACAAAATGACATACGGAAAATTGTGGAATGTTGATGTGTACAACGCTTCTGATACTTCTTCAGCGAGAAAGACTTTACGATTGTGTTTTCTTTCAAGATAAACACTAAACTATACATAAACCCGCGACCTCTACAAGTAAGATCTATTCAACTACAAATCCCAAAAAAGTAACTACCCTACATTTCCGTCTTTCCCAAAAAAAAAACTTCTAAACCGCATTGATTAAATACAAGTTCTCAAGTCACATGTGGACATTGAACATCAACACCAAATACATTCACCTACTGCAGCATAGCGCTTTAAATAAACTATTGCTCTTGAAACTTTAGCCCTTGAAATTTTGTCTGCATGCCAACTAGATTTGATTTCGCTTTGAAATTTAGTTATAGCGCTGTAGTAACGCGGTTTAGGCAATGTCGCACAAACTATGATATACTAGTTATCTGTGACGCGCATACTCATAGAAAGATAATTTCAATTAATAGGTGCTTAAGAAAGTTTAAATATCCCAGTTAAATGTGTTTTCGTGGATATTGCGGACGAAAAATCTTAAGACCTAACGTCCATTGCCGGACGCTTCGGTTACGCCCTCGAAAAGATAATCCCAGGGCATTAGGATAACCACAGGGTGGTTTAAGTAATAAGCACCCGCATATCATACATGTACTGCCTATACTTAGCGGTATTGGGTACTTACCTAATATAAAAAAAAATGTAAATGTTACCGCAACACCGCGCCCCTATGTCTGAAATAAATAAATTATAAACTCACGATAGACTAGAAGTGTCACTTATACTCGTACGTAGACGTTTTTCTTTGCCATACCACAGCTACGAAAAACCCCTGTTTTCGTAGCAGCGCCATCTGATTGCGCTTTTCGCGGGTTTGCCCAGTTTTTCGTGTCAGCGGTAGAGGTCGCGGGGTGTGCGCGCGCCCCCTGCGCGCAATCAATACCTGCGCCGCCCGTTGGCAAAGCCTCGCTTGTCACCCTCCGTCACGTCAGCCGAGCGCTTACCGACGCTCTCGCCCGATCATCCACGTAAATGAACTATCATAATCCGTTCCCAAATGTAAGTGTTAGCTAATACCTGAAAAATGAGCGCGCTGACAAGTCTGCCGTTCGCGAAAAATGCAGATATAGCGCGCGTCCGCGTAGTGTAGCGATGTTGTTCTACGTTTGAGTTTACGTTGAAACGAAAACAGCGAAAATGCATTTACATTTCGAGAGGAACGTAAATGCAAAATGCGATTGCACTATATTGTCGCTGTCGTGGATGGGAAAGGTGCCTGACGAATTACCTGAGGTGAGTACTGTTGTTGAATATTCACTGTAGAAAAATGACTGTAGATTCTGTTGATCAAATAGTTAAACTATTTCGTAACTCATGCCTGATACTAATAATAGAATGAACGTGTTGTAACCATCCACACTAACAGAAGAATTAGGTATATTTTCTGAATGTGATGAAGTTATGTATTCATTGCGTTCGTTTTCTTAGGTAGGATACAAAATTTCTCTTCCAAAAATAAAGTAACTTTTAGTGCTTATAGATATGTTTCACTTTAGTGACTAAACATAAAACTTGTTTCGAGTTTTATCAATTTTGATCATTGTTTAAAGCTAACATTTTCCACGAGTTTACCTATTTGAAAACCAGTTCTAACTTGAACAGCTAAAAACTGTTTATGCTAATTAAGTTAGACGCAAATGAAAGTAGAATACATGTATCATTCTAGGTATTTTATCTTGAATAGACGTACCTATACTTACTGGTTTATTTGTATTTAATGACTCATATGGTAGGTATATTAGATATGTATATTAACGTGATACAATAAAGTTGTTACTAATGATTCCGAATTCTCTCCATTAGTCATCAATTCACATATCGTGATTAAAATATGATTTATCGACTTAACCAATGCTTCTAGAATCCCTCCAAAGTTGACGTTGATTTGTGTAAAGATGTTTACAAATCATGACATTACCAAAATACGAAAGATTATGACAGATACAGCATATTATTATAATGAAGAAGCACGCTCTAAATTCTTTAGACTTTTTTATAAATAATAATTGTGTAAGGCATAGTCACTTATACCTATTTCTACAAGGAAAAGCAGAGCGTAACTCAGGCTGAGTAAGTAAATATTTATGAATAGCTTAATAGCCTTTACGGTAGAGTGTATTAAATACTAACTTTAGAGGACCCTGTGGGCCAAAGTTATCATCACGGCCTCACCTGCACGGTTTACGCCTGTTGATTGACGACCAAGGCCTTGACATATTTTACGTCTTTTCCTAAATAACGTTTCTGGATCTATATATTCAAAGGTTTCTGGCATGACTTTGGAGGCCGTTGTACCATTTAAAGTGCCAAAATGTCATAGGGTTGCCAAATTTAGATGTTTTTGTTTCACAATATTCGTTTGGAGATAAATCGGCTTTTCTTTTCCGATTACCTACAGTTTATTTTCATGGACAGATACTCGTAGATAATAGAAAGTTGGTATGCCTGTGAAGTTTTCTGCAGTTTTATCGTGGTAGTTCATCAAAAGCTCATTTTATGAATTATAACTTCAAGAGTCTATCACTAAATGTTTATTATGCGAAGTCACACATACCTCATCCTTTTTCACAATACACTCAAAATATACCAAAGAGAATTTTATGCGGTTTTCTTTTAACTGCATACTAGAGGTTCTGTGAACCGTAGACTTCGGTAGCAGCTTAGTTTAGAAAATTTCTTCTTAAATTTTCTTTATTACTCTTTCATTTGTCATCCAATTCAAAAAATATCATTCAAATGGTATTCATTGTAAGCAAGGAGTGTGTCTGTAAAGTTTCATGCAAATCGGTTGATAAATACGGCCTGAAACATAATCTGACAGAACCCGTAGATGGGTACAGACGAAAGAAATTCTCCCCAGTCTGCAAGTTGAAACGGAATAATCAAAACCCATAATTAATTAGATTTCTAAAATGAAAACGAAGCGTCTGTGGATCGTTAGTATGAATATAAATTGTAACATAAACGCTATGTGTCATATAATAGCGGTCTGTCGTCGGGTGGATCTTTTTCAAGTTAATCCCTTTTCGTCCTTGGTCCTCGACCCCCGTCCCATTTACCAATATCGAAATTACGCCTTTGCCCCTTCGACTTCACAATCTTTATATGATATCTAATATTTATTGTGAGGTCGGAATATAGAAAATGAGTTTTTGACGCTGAAAATTTCATGCAAACGCATAAATCTTTTTTTTTTCTAGATTATGTAGTATACATATAAAGCTGTATAATATTAAAAAAAAAGTAAAATGGTCATGTATGTAATTGTTATGCGAAATAAGTAGGTTCTTTTTTTTAAATTAAATATGCCAATGTAAGTAAAGGCATGGACTTGGGTTTTTACGGAGCGAGTGGCAGGTTGCCTTTTAGGTTACCTCTGGCGCTGGGCAAAAATCCAGGACCAAACGCTCAATTGCAATATGCCGAACAACGTTTCCTTGTCCCGCACCGCGAACTAGTTCAGAGTAACTAGTTCTTCTGTGCGGGAAAAATCAAGCATTACTTTGACATTGGCGAAATCATCGACGAACATCGATGGAGCCACGTTTTTAAAAAAAGAAGAATGAGAAGTATAGGCATGAAGTCAAAATTCATTCTTTCTTAGACAATTAAATATAGAATTGATAAGTACCTACATAGTACCATTACGTAGAAGTAAAGAACAAAGAAAAAATAATGATGCCGAATTTAGTTCAAAGTCGTTTGTGTTATTGCAATCTTTACCTACGCATAATGTTTACTTTACCTACCTGTCAACCATTCGTGCCAACTTGTCAATAAATTTACCAAACCATGTTCAGATACTTACTATATTCTAGGTCAATCGTTACCAGTTGTGCTTGACAATTCTTAATTTAGCTGAGCTTTCGGCACTCATTTTCGGTTCTCGAGAAATTAACTCGTGACTTTGATTACAAAGAGTAATTGAGTAGAGGACTCGGTACTGAACTATCACACCCACAAAATCTCATCATCGTCTCTGAAGCATTCATCATTCGATATTTTCCGTGAAGCGACTGCCATCTGACATCCACAACCCATGGGCGATATCGAAGTTCTGCAGTTAGACCGGTCGGATTTTTTATTTAGGGCTCCAACTACCCCTAACGACTGCCATAGATGTTGATATGACAACCGGGACCGACGGCTTAACGTGCTCTCCGAGGCACGGAGGAGCCCCAGTGTTTTAAGAATGGTCACCCACCCTAAGACTGGCCTGACTAGATGTTGCTTAACCTTTGCAATGTGTTAACATTGTCGGTTACCTACCACTAGACCACGAGCCCCACGTCTCTGAAGCATTATGGAGACGTTTATGACGATATGGTCGCATTTTTTTTCCTTTCCAGGCGCTATGACCTGGCCTGCGAGCTACTGTGTGCAAGGTTTATCTGTAGGTACTGTTTTTCGTCTAGGGGACAATCTTTTTTTTAGTTCATTCCGCATTTTCCACACCTAGTAGGTAAGCCTTCAGGTTAGAATGACTTCGTCCCTGAAATCTGGATAGACCGACATAATACATTTGTGGCGAGTAGGCAAGCAGACTAAACGAAGCACCACCTCTGATGTCCCATCATATGAGAATGGCTCTTCTACCAGCACAAGCCTTAAGGCACACCTCCTTATATCTGCATTCGCCAATTAGATGCAAGCTAGATAATTATAAGTACTACAAATATATAGGTACCTATAGTCCAGTCATTATAGTAAGTTCACCTCGGAATTCGAGATACCCAGCTGTAAGTCTGTAAATACGTGTATACTGACACCCTAAAAGTTGTCTCAAAACCAACATGTGGTAGGATATACGCAACTATTAAATTTCAAGGTCAAAGGTCACAAAATTCTTTTTTTTTTTTGCACTTTTTTTTGTAAATATCTCATTTCCTATGGGTTTTTGCTATTTGTATTTATTATCAATATTGTAGAATACAAAATTCTCTACAAATTTTGTTTTTTTATACCGTTTTCGAGATCATTTTTTTTCCTAACCTATCCACTATTATTCAGTATTAATTTATTTAACAACACTTACCTGCCCATGTTTTTTTTTTTTCCATTATGATGTAACTTAATGATTACATCATAACAATTACAATCTAGCCTTGAGGCTAATAAGTAATTAAATATAACTTAATTTGCAAAAAATTACAATTTAAAGAATGTGTCCATTGGCACTTTTCTTATAGTCTCTATTATAATGGAAAGACACTTAGTTATTGTGTTCTTCAAGGGTAGTAGCACTCACTGCACTCCGTAACACTAATTTCACTACACTAAATTTTTGAGTTAGTGTAGTGAAATTTTAGTCGTAGTAGTAGCTTAGTCCTTTTCAGTCTCCTTACTATGTCCGTGGTGTCAAGGAGCTGGATAGCCTCGACATTCACATGTTGCAGAAGTCTTTGTTCATGAGCTTCGGCGTATTTATTTATAACCTTAGCAACAAGGTCCACTCCTAAATCGCGGTGGATATCCTCATTTCTAGTGTACCAGGGAGCGTTAACTATACTCCGAAGTACTTTGTTTTGAAATCTTTGGATTATATCAATATTGGTGCGTTTTGTGCAGCCCCAAAGGTGAATACCGTATGCCCATACAGGCATGAGTACTTGTTTGTACAGAAGTACTTTGTTGTACACTGACAATGCTGAATATCTGCCAAGTAGCCAGTACATATTCTTGTAGCGAAGATCTAGCTCCTGGCGTTTCTTTTTGACATGAGCCTTCCAGCAAAGCTTTGTGTCAAGCGTCATACCTAGCTATTTTGCAGTATTTCCATAAGGTATTATCCGATCATTAATATAATATACTGGTGTATAATTAGGTCTTTGGTTTGTGAAGTCTATATGAGTCGATTTTGACTCATTTAGTTTAATTCGCCATTTTTTTGTCCAGTCAGTGATAGAGTTGACGGCAACTTGTACTTTCTCTACGGCTTCTTTATGAGTGTCACCTGTAGCCATGATTGCTGTATCATCTGCAAAGGTTGCAATGACGTTGTTTTTTAATTCTGGGATATCACAGGTGTACAATAGGTACAAGACAGGTCCAAGGACACTTCCCTGTGGTACTCTAGCTTTTATTTGCTTAAGATCGGCAAAAGCATCTTCATGTCTGACTCTAAATGTCCTCTCTGTTAGGTGGGATTCTAAAATGTCTGCAAATTGTTTTGGCAGCGTTTTCCTTAACTTGTATTTTAGACCTTGATGCCAAACCTTATCAAATGCCTGTGCTACATCCAGGAATACTTTAGAACAGACTTTCTTTTCTTCTAGTGCTTTTTCTATAACGTTGGTGATTCTGTGAATTTGGTCTATCGTGGAATGTTTTTCTCTGAAGCCGAATTGGTAATTAGGAATCAGTTCTCTTACTTCTATTATAGGTTTTAAGCGTCTTATAAGTAGTTTTTCAAATAATTTTGATATTATTGGTAAAAGTGATATTGGCCTGTATGATGTTATTTCTTGAGGAGGTTTTCCTGGTTTAGGAATAATTATTACTTCAGCAACTTTCCAGATACTAGGCACGTATTTCAATCGAAATGTGGCATTGATGAGTGTAGTAAGTTTAACTAACGCTTTGCGTGGGAGATTTTGGAGGAGTTCACCTGTGATAAGGTCGTATCCAGGTGAGTTCTTTTTGGCCAAGTTATTTATCATATTTTTGACTTCTTTTGGGGTTACTAGTTTTATTTCTAGGTCGTCATGGTAAGTGACATCCATTGCTGATGTTTCAGAACTTTCATCACCGCTAGAGTGAAAAGTTTGTTCCAAGTGTTCAGCAAATATCACCACTGTCTCTTCATTTCTCATGGCCCATTTGTCATCTATTTTTTTAATAGGTGAAGCATGAACAATAGGCTTTTTTAAGATTTTAGTGACTTTCCATACCTGCCCATGTAATCGCAGAATTGTTAATGAATATATAGGAATTATATTTGAATTTTAACCTAATTAATATTAATAACTTCTTACATGATGAAAAAAAAAAAAACAAATAAATTATAAATTAATCTTTTTATTAAAAAATATCATTCAATACATTTATTTTTATTAAAAGTAAAAAAATGGAATAACAAAAAGTACAATTTATAATTTTAATCATCTTCTTCCTCTTCATCGTCGTCTTCCGGCTGCTGGCAAATTTCAAACTGGTCTTCATTATCGTCTTCAACGACATTTGTCTCAAGTTCTTCCATGATTTCGGGGTCAAAGGTTCCATCTTCGTTAATGTCGCTCTGATATGGTAGAGCATTGAGACAAGCTAGCCCATTACATTGGCCACAAGCTAAAGAGCATTGCAAGCCCGCTTTCTTGCATCCGCATCGCGAACCACAACCACTCTTGCAGTTGCAGAAAATTGTATTTAGCAAATCTTCTGGAGCAGGTGGTAAAATTGTCATGATAGGCTCCAGAAAATCGTTTCGCATTGCCCAACCCCATACCTGGGGTTCCAAATCCTGCCCTAACCAAGTTTGAACTTGATAATATACACGTTTGAAATGTTGATGAGCAGCTGCACTTGTTGGTGGAATATTTGAAAGCTGCACAGGTTTATTAAGTTTTGTAGACTTAACATAATGCATGTAACGAAGATGATTGAGGAAACGGTGATCAGTATTATTGAATAGATATAGATGCATGAAGAAAATGATAAAATATTGTAACGCCATCTCGTAGCGAGTAATAAGACTACCAAACTCGGCGCCATCTAGTAGCAAATCGCAGTACTACTACGTAACGTCTTTCGGGAATGATCTGTCAAGGTACTTCTATGTAACGTGTTATCTAGAAGCATCTCGAAGGTGTGGAATGTTCGCGATATTTCTTCCGTGAAAATTCCAGAGTAATCTAGAGTAATGACCGCACTATAAAGGCGGAGCACTTCGGTGGCGGATCATCAGTATTTCCAGAGGGATAATACGAGTTATACCTGCGAGTTCAAGTGCGATTAAAAGTGTTTAGTGAAGCTTTATAGTGAAGTGTAAATTAGTGGTGTAATAAATAAAGTGTTTTGTGGTAGTTTGATCGGCATTTTCAATTCCGTAGAACCCTGGCTCGTAACAATTGGTGTCAGAATTGGGGATTTGGACAATGCCGGTGTTACCGAAAGAAGACACAGAGGGCGTCCGTACCAGGGGTCAGCGCCAGCAGGAGTTGGACAGCAGGCGCTTCGGAGGTAATACGCCGGAGAGGTTGGGTGGTCAGGAGCAGCCAACGGTGGAAGCAGGCCCGCCCACGGTATCTCCAGCGCCAGCACCTCCAGACTTTGCTGCGCTGATGGCGATGCTACAGGAGCAAGCCCGTCGCCAGGAGGAGCAGGCCCGCCACCAGGAGGAGCAAGCCCGTCGCCAGGAGGAGCAGGCCCGCCACCAGGAGGAGCAAGCCCGCCGGTTGGAAGAACAGCTGCTGCGGGACAAGGAGGAGCAGGCACGCCGCCAGGAGGAGCAGGCACGCCGCCAGGAGGAGCAGGCACGCCGCCAGGAGGAGCAGGCACGCCGCCAGGAGGAGCAGGCCCGCCGGTTGGAAGAACAGCTACTGCGTGACAAGGAGGAGCAGGCACGCCGCCAGGAGGAGCAGGCACGCCGCCAGGAGGAGCAGGCACGCCGCCAGGAGGAGCAGGCCCGCCGGTTGGAAGAACAGCTGCTGCGTGACAAGGAGGAGCAGGCACGCCGCCAGGAGGAACAGACGCTCCTCATGAAAGATCTTCGAGCGACTTTTGGCAAGGAGATGAATGTGATGAAGGATCAAGTTCATCATGTTGAGAACCGCATCACGGAAGCCGAAACTCGGATTGAAGATGTAAAAAACCAGATTACAGATGTGAGGAAAGAGCTGGGAAATCTGAAAGCTGGAGATGGGATTGCGACTTCCTTACCTGCCGTACCTTCAGCGCGTGGATTTAAAGTACCGCCATTCGATGGGACATCTTCATGGTCAGCCTATAAAAAGCAGTTTGAAGCCGTTAAGAAGGCAAACGGGTGGAGCAAAGCCCAGGCCATGACTGCGCTTACATTGGGTTTGCGAGACAAGGCGTTAACCATCCTAGAAGCTCTCGGAGACGATGTTTCCTACGAGCAGCTACTAGAAGCCTTGGAAACCAGATACGGTGACGCTCACCTGGAACACGTGTATCGTGCGCAGCTGAAGGATCGTGTCCAGCGCTCTGGTGAAAACTTACAACAGTGGGCCCTGGAAGTTGAGAAGCTGGTACGGAAGGCATACCAGTCGGTACCTGCGCTCATCGATGGGAATCTGGTGCAAGTATTCATCGACGGCATCCACGACCTGGAAGTCAGGGCCGCTGTCAGACTCGGGCACCATGAGACTCTCAAAGACGCCTTGGCTCATGCTTTGGAGGTCGAAGCCGTACGGAAGGATCATCGATCTCACCGTGTCAGGGAAATTGTAGCATCACCGGCTCGCGACCGTTTCACGAGTTATAGCCCTAGGTGCTACACATGTGGTGAGAGGGGCCACCTTCGATCCAGTTGCCCAAAGCGGACTGCTGAAAGAGAAGAAAGTCGTTCCCAAGAGGATAGGGTGGCTAATGTCACCGCCCAGCAACAGGAGGGAAACGAATAAATGCCAGGACTGCGGGGCGGGTGCTGGCTGATTTTAGAAGAGCCCCAAGGGTTTCGATCTCACAAACCCAGGATGGGAACAGCCTGATCATCAAGGGCGAGGTAAATGGAACACCATGCAAGCTGACAATAGATACTGGAGCATCTCGCACGGTTGTCAGTTCCCGACTTGCAAATCGGTTCCTTGGGGACTCTGCAAACCGTGACCGCATCAACTTGGTAACGGCCACGGGTCAGCGCATACCCGTCCGAGGAGAGAAAGAGATGCAGTTAAAGTTGGGCAATGGAATTTACCTGCATAATGTCATCGTGGCTGACATAATGGACGACTGCATACTGGGCTTAGACTTTATGAGGAAGAACTCTTGTGAGATCGACGTCAAGCAAGGAGCGATGAAATGTGGTCAAGAGGAACTTTTCATGGAAGGAGCGTTATCAGGAAAAGTGTACAGCTTGAAGAAGGTCGTGCTTCCTGCCAGATCAGAAACGACTGTACCAGTTAGTCTCCCTCAGAATTCTGGGCGAACACATCGATGTGTACTCATAGAAGGGATATACAATGAACTTCCATGGAAAATGGCCCGAACTCTGGTAAGAGCCAATGAAGCCTCAGTGGTACGTGTGCTGAACCTTAGTGATAAGGAACACGTGATAGAAAAGAGCACATTGATTGGCACTTGCGAAGAAGTAGATTGGATGCGCCGATGCCAAGAGTTGAGTACTGGGAACATCGTCAACAAGGACGCTAGAAACAACGTGTTGACACTTTTAGAAGACTGTCGTAACATCTTAACGAAGAATGAAATGGACAAGGCTAAGAAGATGTTACTCAAGTACGCCGATATTTTCTCTTCGAGTGATGCTGACATTGGGAAGACTGGATTGGTTCAGCATAGAATCAATACAGGAAATGAGGCACCCATCCGTCAGCGACCAAGGAGACTGCCAGTAGCACGGGAAAAGGAAGTTGAGACCATGATTGAAGGAATGGTAAAAGATGGTGTGATAGAACCATCGTCAAGTCCATGGTGCTCACCTGTAGTGCTGGTGAGGAAGAAAGATGGCAGTATGCGGTTTTGTGTCGACTATCGTCGTCTGAACGACGTTACGAAAAAGGACAGCTACCCTTTACCAAGGATCGATGACACGTTGGACATGCTGACAGGGGTGAAGTGGTTTAGCACGCTAGACCTGAAAAGTGGCTACTGGCAAGTTGAAATCGATCCGAAGGATAAAGAGAAGACTGCATTTTCCACAGGAAAGGGTTTGTGGCAGTTTAAAGTTATGCCATTTGGTTTATGCAACGCCCCGGCTACTTTTGAAAGATTAATGGAAATTGTACTCGCCGGATTGACTGGGGACGCCTGTCTTGTCTATCTAGATGACATTATCATCGTGGGCCGTACGTTAGAAGAGCATCTTCAAAACCTGGAACGCGTGCTTGTAAAGATCCGAAGCGCGAACCTGAAGCTCAGCCCGAAGAAGTGCTCATTCCTCAAACGGCAAGTAAGCTTCCTAGGCTACGTAGTGTCTGAAGATGGTATCCGCACGGATCCAGAGAAAATCATCGCCGTCAAGGATTGGCCGGTTCCAAAGGATAAGACGCAGGTCAGAGCATTTTTGGGTTTGTGCTCATACTACCGGCGATTCGTCCAGAACTTTGCGGATATTGCCAAGCCCTTACACAAGCTCACGGAGGAGAAGCGACAATTCTGTTGGGACGGAAGCTGCGGCATCGCATTCCAGGAGCTAAAGAATCGTCTGTGCAATACACCTATTTTGGGTTATCCTGATGCGGAAAATGAATTTATAGTTGACACAGACGCAAGTGATATCGGACTCGGAGGTGTGTTATCTCAAAGGAAAGGAGATCGAGAGGTTGTTATAGCCTACTTCAGCAAATCCTTATCGAAACCTGAAAGGAATTATTGCGTCACGAGGAGAGAATTACTCGCCGTGGTGAAGACATTGCAGCATTTCAGCAAATATTTACTAGGGCGAAAATTCCTTATACGTACCGACCATGCTGCATTGAAGTGGCTATTACAATTTAAGAATCCAGAAGGACAAGTCGCCAGATGGATTGAGCTATTACAGGAATATGACTTTGTAATCGAACATCGCAGTGGGAGATCCCATGGCAACGCAGACGCATTGTCAAGAAGACCTTGCCCTGAAGACTGTAAGCACTGTGCCAAACAGGAGATAAAGGAAGCCATACCTGTGAAGATGCTTAAAACGGATCTGAGCGACGAATGGAAAGAAAGCCTACAACATGCTCAACAGGACGACGCAGACATCAAGCCAATATTTGAGTGGATTAAAGCAAGTGCTCCTAAACCCATGTGGAGTGACGTCGCTTCAATGAGTTCAATCACAAAAAGTTATTGGGCGCAATGGGACAGTTTAGTTATTCAGGATGGAGTCTTGTGCCGCAAATGGGAAAATGCTCGAGGAGACAGCTGTCATTTGCAAATGGTCGTCCCTAAAATTAAGGTCCCAGATGTGCTACAGCTCTACCATAATGGATGTTCAGGGGGCCATATGGGAGTAAAAAGGACTCTGTTGAAGATACGTGAGCGGTTTTACTGGATCCACTGTCGCGACGACGTTGAGGACTGGTGTCGCAAATGTACGAGTTGTGCTGCTGTGAAAGGACCTCATACACGGAGCAGAGGTGCACTGAAACTGTATAACGTTGGGGCACCATGGGAAAGGATAGCCCTAGATGTTGCGGGACCGTTTCCTGAAAGTGAAAGCGGAAACAAGTACTTCATGGTTGTGATGGATTATTTCACGAAGTGGCCAGAAGTCTTCGCTATACCTAATCAAGAAGCTACTACGGTCGCAGATAAATTAGTTCACGAAGTCTTCTGTCGTTTCGGGGTGCCTCTAGAAATCCATAGCGATCAAGGAAGAAATTTTGAATCTCAGGTGTTCCAGGAAATGTGTCGGGTCATGGGTACTCACAAAACCAGAACGACCTCTTACCACCCGCAGTCAGATGGAATGGTGGAGCGATTTAATCAGACATTGGAGAGATATCTGGCAAAAGTTGTGGAAAGCAGGCAAAAAGATTGGGACAAGCACATCCAACCGTTTCTTTTGTCTTACCGAAGTGCGGTTCACGAAAGCACGTCAGTGACACCAGCTTATGCGAACTTTGGAAGAGAATTACGGTTGCCTGCCGACTTACTAACCGGTATACCACCTGACGCTCCACGCAATATCACTGATTATGCGAATGACTTGCGCAGCAGGATGAATGACATTTATGAGCATGTCAGACAATCAGGTCAACAAATGTCTGAAAAGATGAAGACCCGTTACGACCGAAAGACAAACAATAAGAGCTTCGATGAAGGTTCGTTAGTGTGGTTACATAACCCAGTCCGCAGTAAAGGGAAGTCTCCTAAGCTGCAAGCTAAATGGGATGGACCATACCGAGTTGTGACCAAGATTAACGATGTCACTTACCGAATACGGAAGAGTCCAAGAAGTGCGCCAAAGATAGTTCATGTGGATCGATTGGCGCGATATTATGGGCCTGATAATGCTCGGGACGAGCATGTCTTAGGAGGGGGCAGTGTAACGCCATCTCGTAGCGAGTAATAAGACTACCAAACTCGGCGCCATCTAGTAGCAAATCGCAGTACTACTACGTAACGTCTTTCGGGAATGATCTGTCAAGGTACTTCTATGTAACGTGTTATCTAGAAGCATCTCGAAGGTGTGGAATGTTCGCGATATTTCTTCCGTGAAAATTCCAGAGTAATCTAGAGTAATGCCCGCACTATAAAGGCGGAGCACTTCGGTGGCGGATCATCAGTATTTCCAGAGGGATAATACGAGTTATACCTGCGAGTTCAAGTGCGATTAAAAGTGTTTAGTGAAGCTTTATAGTGAAGTGTAAATTAGTGGTGTAATAAATAAAGTGTTTTGTGGTAGTTTGATCGGCATTTTCCATTCCGTAGAAACCCGGCTCGTAACAATATAATATAATAGTTAATAAAAATTGACAAATATTTATAATCATTGATTTATCCATAGTTCATAGTGATCCTGTGACCGCGCGCTCTCCGCCCTCGTATCTCGAAAACGGTTCACCGTATGAAAAAATTTTTTATCCAAAATTTGTAGATAATTTTGTATTTTACAATATTGAAAATAAATACAAATAGCAAAAAACCCATAGGAAATGAGATATTAACAAAAAAAGCGCAAAAAAACTTGAAATTTAATAATTGCATACACATATGTAGGTTTTGAGACAACTTTTAGGGTGTCAATATACAAGTATTTACAGGGTTACCTATCTTAATCCCGAATTTTAATATTCCGAATATCATAATCCCGAAAACGTTTGGACATTTTTTTTATAATCCCGTTTTTAAAAATTCCGAAGTTTTGTTTGCCATATAATCGCAACTCCGAATTTCATTTGCCCATTTATTCATTTGTACGACGTTTTAGAATCCAGACGAATGAGTTCCAGACACACGAAATCTAAATGCACAAAATCCAGATGACCGTACGTAATCCATATGCACGAAAGCCCAATTTTTAAAATACAATTTTTTTAAATACACTTAATTGATATCTAGAAAAACAATATACAGATTTTTATAATCAAGATTTTTTTATATGAAAATTTAATATTACACAGTTGTCACTTTCACCTGGGACAAATCTCTTTTTTCTATTAATGCAAGTCGTTTCTGGCACTCGCCGGCCGCTGCCGCGGCACCGCTCGCTTCGCTCACTCGGCTCGTGCGTAGGTGGTCACAGTTTTAACCTAACTACCCATTTTGTTTAAAGAAGAAATTAATTAACCTAATCTAAATAGTTCAGTTCCGGGTAACCTACTAAAAACAATCTCTTTTTTCTATTAATGCAAGTCGTTTCTGGCGTAGGTGGTCGCAGTTCTAACCTAACCTAACCTAGTGAGTCGAATTTGACACTTAAACCTATCTGTAATAGGCAAATAAAACAATAAATTTACTGACTGGCAATTTTTATTTTCAGGAGATAGTAAAGATATAGTAAACTGGTTCGACGAAAACTATATAGAGGGTTAGATAGATAGATAAATAATATCATTTGGACCTACAAAATAATTGAGGCTTATTAAATTTTGTTAATAGTGTAGGGTAGTTTAGTAATAATTCTGGAAATTGTTAGCATGAGAAACAAAAAATAATATTATTTATTGCAATAGTTTAGCTGGAACACGATTGTATGGGAACCAAATAAAAAGATTATGAAAATCTGGCAATAGTTTATTTGGAAAATGGTACGATGGGAAACAAAAAAAAGTATTCTGAGAATCTGGTATAACTATATCTGGATTATGAGAATATGGGAAACAAAAAAAAACTTTTTGAAAATTTGGTTTTAGTGCACCTGGAAATTGATTCATCTGAGAAATTAAAAAGGGAATTTTAAAAAGTTGTCATTCATTACATCTGTCTTTTAAAAGTTCTACCAACCGTTTTCGGGGTTTTAAGATTCGGGTAACAGAAATTCGAGATTTCAATAGGTTACCATTTACAGACTTACAGCTGGATATCTCGAATTCCGAGATTCTTACCTAATTCCACCAGAGATGTGCTGTGCTACGTTGCTATGGATGCGTTCGACATCCACCAATCATATTCATTTGTCTACACATCACGTCATAGCACAAACATTTTTATTGGTCCACAAGCACATCCTCGCAGCATAGCTACATAGCACATCTCTGGTCAAAAGGCAGCCTAACCTGTTTGTGTACGACGAATACATTTCGATAATAAAATTAATTACATACTGTTACTACGATCGTCTCTGTACCTCTCAACTACCACTTCACTGGTGACCCCGAGAACACTTCACACTAATTAAAGACTAGTTGACGTTGTGTGTATGTAAAAGTCCTTGCATAATAAGGTACTACTTTATCCGTCCATTTGAACATAATCTTATTTCAAACTAACCAACCTACTTTTTACCTATTTAGTCGTGTTCATATTCGCATCAAAGAAAGCTATCTGAATTTAAATGAGATCTCAATTCTCATTAGTGACGATAAGTTGGAGAAACTGTAGTACTTGTGAGCACGTTCCGGTCTTGCAGATCGTTAAATGAACTGAAAAACTCCTCCATTTTTTAAATTTCCAACCGATTTCATTATAAATATTAACTTTAAAGTAAGTAGGGGTTTACACTTGAAATGACACTAACGTAAAAATCGGAGATAATAAGTGATCAAACCTCGCTTCACTGGAAACGTCACAGCACAAGATTTTCAGGAATTATACGAGTACAATTAAATTATTTTATGCATTTATTATGTCATTGTTCAATTTATATATTTTAAGTATCTACATACTTATATCGCGGAAAAACAGAGTCAGTTAGTTACGGCATGGGACCAGGGACTTCGTTTTATAATTTTACAAAAAATAATTGCAATACTCTCTTCTTGGAAAGGGAACAGTCGCTGGTTCTAGTCTAGCCCCAAGACTGCCGTTTATGCAATAATTCCTATTGTAAAATTACGTTAAAGAAATATCCTGTAACCTGATGCCTTATAATATTTCCATCTACCTATCATCGGAAGGATCCTAAATGGGCATCAATGTTTTAATTGATCGAGGGTGACGATTCGAATCACAGGTTAAGGTGATTGGCAATTTTCAGTTCGATCTCCGGTCTATCGTCGGTTGTGAGGACAAGCATAGAAGCTAAAGCTATACATAGCTTTTAAATACACAGGAAACAAGTTCATTCATTCAGTCACGTGTTGTGAGGAATGAAGTTGAGTTGATGAGTTCGGAAATAAACGAATTGGCCACTCAAATTAAAAATGTTGTACACCTAGGTATGTGTATTTGTCTTTACTAATAACTTGTCTACCTTTATCCGGCATTCCGTTTTAAACCTTTTTATGATGTAGGTACTTATTTAGTGTGTTATTTATTGCATAAATTTAAGTAAATTGCAAGTCATAAAAATTTTGATAGCTAAATAAGTAATTACTACAATTAGGTACATATACCTACCTAACATTTAATAAACTAGCGGACCCGGCAGACGTCGTCCTGCAAAAAAAAAGAAAAATAGAACCAAATTGTGAATCTAAACCATTCTCGAGTCCCCTTGAACACACACAAAAAAATCATTAACATCGGTCCAGCCGTTTAGGAGGAGTTCAATTACATACACACGTACAGTAGAATTATATATATAAAGATATAATAATCTATACCTACGTTTTTGTGGTAATTATCCACCTACATAAAGTTTCTTGACTTAGAATGAGATAAGAATGTACTATACAACTACCTAGTATAAGAAATAAATGGCGTCAGAGATAATTTCGTCTGGGGATTTAATTCATTTCACGAACTAGATTTGGAATCGCCAGAGAAAATACAGTAGCAAATGTTAAGTGTGAGATTGGATAGTTATCTTTTATGTCTTACGGGTGCAATGAGAATATAAATTAAATAAGTAATTAAGTATTTTGGATTACATAGGATTTTGAATTTTCAGTCTACTAGCACTTTACTAACCATTATTGCAATATTTTGTGGGGATTTACCTGTTAATAATTGAAGTGAATTCACCGGTAATGCTGAAAAAAAATACTACTGTACCATCACAGTTCATCCAGAGGGGTTCGTGATCTAGGAGGGGCTTATGGTCTAGGAGGGGCTTGTGGTCTAGGAGGGGCTCATGGTCTAGGAGGGGCTCGTGGTCTAGTGGTAACCGACAATGTTAACACATTGCAAAGGTTAAGCAACATCGACTCAGTCCGGTCTTAGGATGTGTGACCATTTCTTAAGACATTGAGACCCCTCCGTGCCTCGGTGAGCATGTTAAGCCGTCGGTTCCGGTTGTCATACGAACATCTATGGCAGTCGGTAGGGGTAGTTGCGGTCTCCTAAATAAAAAATCCGACCGGTCTAACTACAGAACTTCGATATCGCCCATGGGTTGTGGAGGTCAGATGGCAGTCGCTTCACGGAAAAAATCGAAGTTGGGACTGCGTTGGGAAAAGGCTCGGTGGATGATGATCACAGTTCATCCAGATGGTGTTCGACAAGGCGACTAATGGAAGGTACGCAGATGACATCCCCACGCATAAACAAAGACTCGACTTAGAACGCTACATCAATCCGGCCAGAGAGGTTTAAGTAGTCGGAATTTCCCCATTTTTGGCTAAAATGATCATGATGAACCTGTCAAAAATAGATACACTCTTGTTTGTTCATTGTGTGAGTTGAGAAAACCTTCAAACAACAAACTCGACAATTTATTCGATTGGGCATAGAAAATAACGAGAGTATGGAATTGTATAAAGCACTTTGCGTTGATATCGCGTGGGTATATGTGATTTATACAATAGAACATTCCTGAAATCACAAAAAGTTTTGATAAGTTTCTTTTGTCAACGTCGTATCTAAGACTGTAATCTTACCTTCAATAGCATTTTGGATAATGGAATGAATACCGCACGAGAATTCATCTTTGCTAATGTCAAAGGAAATGACGACACAGAATTAAGACAGAATAAAGGAAATCATTTACTTCGAAAAAAAAAACAATTCATACAAAATACCTGACAATCGTGATAACATCAAAATTAAACGACGGAGAAAACTACTCTTTAAAATTTTATTTATTCAGTAATATGCAGTAGGTAGGTAACCTACATACAATGCCAAGATGCGTGAATCAATTCATCTGCCTCGTTGCCGACTGTAAAAGTTCCCAAAATGCTGGCAGCTTTTGCCAGTTGCCACAGTATGACAATGCTAAGTCATTGTGCCTTCTCGTCCTTGGAAGCAACTTTCAGAAGCTTTGTGATACTTATGTCTTATAGACAGAGTAGCTAGGTACCTACTGAGATACCAGAATTTATTGAACTCTTGACGGCACAAGGCAATTTTTTGAAGCCCGTTTGCTATAGGCGTACCTATAGATGTGATCACAGATTTCGATGTTTACTCTCAGTAACTCAGTTGAACAGGGCAATCCTCATGTAAGGTATCTAACTGTCATTAGTTCAAGTCCACCCTCACTTTATTCGTTTTTTTGCAATTATATGAAACAACTTTTTACAATCTCAAGGAAAAGGGAATTGGGGAGAATTTCCTGCTTAAACTGGGAAAATTGAAACTTCGTTAACGATTTATGTAAATAGGGCCGTTGAGGTTATGGTAGTTAATAAAATATGTTTGGTTTGAACAGGAGGAGGGTTGGAAGTTGAACCGCAACAATTACTATCAAGAGGGTTGGCTGGCTACCGGCAACGTGCGGGGTGTGGTCGGGGTGACATTCACCTCGTCACACGCTCGACGACCACATGAACTCCCACTGCGGACTAACTACAATTTACGTGGACATAGATCTGATGTAAGTATTTCATAGTTACCTGGCATAGGTTTGGTATCTAGGATTCGTTCCTAGCAATAGAGCTTACTCGACCGAATTTTTGCTCTATGATAGACTTTAAGTACCTACCTATTTTTAAATGTGTTTAGGTGGAAACATAAGTTTTGAGTAGGTATAATAATAAATAAATATTTTTGGAAATTCTCACACAACGTCATCTAGCCTAAACTAAGCTATAAGCTTGTGCTATGGGATTTAGACAACTGCATACTTATATATTTCTAAATACATACGTAATATACTTTCATAGAAAACAAACTTTCTCAAAACGTCTATTTAGCATAATGTCGCATTTCTCGGTTCAATTTGTCGCTTCTTAAACGACTTCAAAAAAAACCGGTCAATTGCGAGCCAGACTTGTTGTTTGTTATAGCGGCAACAGAAATAGGTAGAGCGTCGAGACGGACAGACGGACGGATAACAAAGTCTCAGTAATACGGTTCACGTTTTACCCGTTGGGTGCGAAACTCTTAAAAGGATAGGAGGTTTCTCAATTCGACCGTATTTACTTAGATATACTTAGTTATTTGTTTTTATGTTTGTACGGTTGTACACTTGACAGATGTTAGGTTGATGTTGATGGAGAAGTAAAATATCTAGAGTTGTAGACAATCACTGAATTAGTTTATTGCATTAGTAAGTAGTTAATTACAGTAAGTCACAATTGACCTTTCTTTCCCGGTGGTATTGATCGCACTACGGTTCGGATCGCACTAGTATACAGAGTGAATGTTTCAAGTGGGCTTGGTTGGCCAAATCCGGAACTATAAGGAATAGCGAAAAATGCTCAAAGGAGTCACGAGCCCGATTTTGATGAAACTTAAAACCTCATCATTAGATTTTTTAAAAACCTATAATCCTAGCTGGGAATCGAACCCATTGATTTAGAAAAAAATCACACCCTTTATTACATCATATGATAGTGTTGCTGTTAAGGATCAAATACTGAGAAGTAATGATATATGGCAACTACGGAGCTATTAGAGCACCGTTTTTTCTTTTTGGGCACCATTTGGCACTATTTGGGCACAATTTATTGAAGTATGAATTATGGTTGAAGCGTACACAGATTCCACAAACGGAGGTGAGTATGCTGGGCGGAACCTTAAAACCAAAGAAAAACTTAGAATTTTCATAAAATTTAATTCCTTATAGTTCCGGATTTGGCCATCCAAGCCCACTTGAAAAATTCAGCCTGTATATTCGAGTAATAATTAAAATGACCGATGTGCCTTCGAGGAGCATGTTCGCGGATATCTTAGTCGTATTATATACCGATTTATAAATCGATGTGGATTAATATTTTAGAGATATCTTAAGAGTGGTACCATGATAAGGACACCAGGATCTGATGATGGCATCCTAGAGAAATCGAAGGGAACCATCGAAAATCGTAGGGGCGAATACTGCATTTGTTAATACTTTAGGTAGGTACATAGTGTACTTACTTACACACAAAACAGTTTGGTAGACACACCCACTGAAATTGAGAACTGTATTTTCGTCTTAGGGTAGAATAAATCACAACTTGCTAGGTATTTATTTTACATAACATAATATAAATATTCTTTATTGTACATCTCAACCACAAACTTAGTCTAAATAAAATAATACGGTTACAAAAATTATGTACAATGGGCGGCCTAATCGCATAGAGCGATCACTTCCAGGCAACCTTAGGATGGATAGAATTGACATTAAATATGATAGGGGTAGTGTACAAAAAGAAAGTCATTCTACAACTCCCTATTTTCCCTTACATTTAGCACTAACAACTCATTAGCTCGTAGAAAGGAGCCTTCGGTAATGTTATCTCGAATCATTAAGCTCTAGGCTCTATAAAAGTATTGTTACAGAGAATCTTAAATTGAAATTCACTAATTACATTTTTTGCTTTAATAAATTTTAATTAGACAGTTTGTTTGAAAGACTCACTAGATATTTTGATTCTTTATTTCATTATGATAACGTTATGTAAGTACCTAGATTGAACCAAATAACTGATGGCGATAACTATGTATTTTAATTTTATTGTCATTTCTTTAATACCTACATTCAATGAGAAATCTACGTCCTTAGCTCACAGTAGGGACTTACCAGCATAAATGTAGGAGGCCAGCATAAATGTTAGAGGCATTAGCATAGGCATCAAGCCCTCAATAAAGTACCTAGGGATCGTACTTGATAGCCGATGGAACTTCGGACGACATTTCCGAAGTTTGGTCCCCAAGGTGACGCAGGCATCGGTCGCCGTTTCGCGACTGATACCCAACCTAAAGGGACCCAATGCTTCCTGCGGGAGACTGTACCTGGGGATCGTGCGGAGTATGGCCCTATACGGGGCTCCCGTATGGGCGGATAGGTTGGCAGTCAAGGTGAACGTGATTCTGTTAAACATACCACTTCGAACCTTGGCCGTCAAAACCAGATTCACTCACTGACGCGGGATAAAACCCTACCCCAACGACGCGGGTTTCTCATCCCGACCAAACCCCCGCAGAGACCACACAGGTGGTCAAAGTCCGCCGGGCGCCACTGGAAATACCTTATGCGTGTGAACCAGAGACGCCCGGCAACGGACGGACAGAATAGGGATTAGTATTTACATACCTTTTTTTTTTTTTTTTAGTTCCGCGACCAAGGCCGCGGCCGCTCCAACGTCCGTTGCCGGGCGTCTCTGGTTACAAGCAGAACGTATTTCCAGTGGCGCCCGGCGGACTTTGACCACCTCTGTTGTCTCTGCGGGGGTTGGGTCGGGATGAGAATCCCGCGTCGTTGGGGTAGGGTTTTATCCCGCGTCAGTGAGTGAATCTGGTTGCGTGCTATGGGGCAAAGGCCCCGCAGCACGCAACCCTTCTAGCCTGCTTCTGTAAGGACGACGGGTGGCGATCCCGCCGTCCTCAGGCCCCGATCATGGAGGTCGATGGTCTTGGGCGTAGATGAGTCTGCGGCGCCCTCGCCGCTGACTATGGAACTCGGCGGGGAGGGTAGTATTTACATACCTATAGTAATAGCAACCTTCACTAACTGTATAACCTATAAGTATAGAGTAATAGCCAGCGATTGCCAGACTTACGTCATATTGAAAAAGCTGGCTTTTTTCAAAGCACGTCCCTAATACATGTAAAAGCGATTAGTGAGTGTGGAGTTGCGGTAGTGTTACTTTTTATTCAGAAGCGTATAAATACCTTAAATTTGTTAATTCATATAGCTTACTTAGGGACCCGAAGTTACATGTTTGAAAGCCAGCTTTCATACTATACCAACAATGGTATAAATTACTTTAGTGTACTCTAAAGTTTAGGAGGGTTTGGCAGGGGTTTTAACCGTGCTAAGTGTCCGGTAATGGATGATATGGTTTCTAGTTTCTAACGCTATTCCGAAGGAAATACAAACAATTTAACCTTTATGAATAAACGAATTTGACTTCCAAAAAAGGAGGAGGTTCTCCATTCGACTGTATGTTTATTGAATGTTTTTACCTCTAGCTTTGGAATTGATGAACCGATTTTGAAATTTTAGCTTTAAAAAAGGATAGCTACTACTTTCTAAAGGGTCCCATTTCAATTTGGTCCCATTCCGACAATTATTTGGTCCCATTTCGGTAATTTGAAGTTTTGGTCAAGGTTGTTGTGTCAATTTTTGACATGTATTTTTACACCTTTAACATAACATAATATAAACCGAACATAAAAGTTCTTTATTGTAAAACACATTACAAAACAACACTGAAACAAATTACAGCTTCATGTACAAAGGGCGGCTTTATCGCTGACAGCGATTTCTTCCAGGCAACCTTAGGATGGAAAAGGAGAAACAATATAAAATAATAAACTTAAACTTACTGTACCTTTACTACCTGATATCTCCGTAAGTAACCCCAGCCGTAACTGTGTAGTGTGTAAATGTTCTGAGAAATATTCAGCTTTTACCAAATTACAGAAGTCTCGCAGTCGCTGGCTCTTGGTATATATGTATACCCAGTTGTATCAAATGGTTCTTTTGCGTGTATACGTTGAATTCTAAACATCATTTCCATTTAATCCACGTTGTACTGAAATTGTTATTGGATTTAATTTATTTTAAATTTTATTATGGCAATATAATACCATAGACTAGACTCCCGATCAATCTAATTCTATGGGCAAGATAAGTAGACAGTACGAAATGTGGTACCTGCGTATCGGCCGGTATCTGAATTGAGATTGATGTTCCACGGAGTACCTACGTCAAATGTCAATATTCAGGAACAAATTTTGACATTTGATGTGCTCAACGGATACTTAGGTACTCGTAACTTCAAATTCTCAATCCAGAAACCGACCGTTACGGCCGGTTTCTGTTTAAAGGGCCCTACCGATATCTCCAGGGCCCAAGTCATCGTCACATTCAGGCGGTGTACCTGTTGACAAATGGACGACTCCGGACGAGGCTCTAGCAAATACACTCAGCGGAAAAAACAATGGTAAGTAAAAAATTTTTAAGAAAAATCTTTTTAAAATTATATAATAGCATTAATTTTTCGCAGAATCAAAAGGACAACAAAACGTTGACAATTGTTTCGCCTCTAAACGAGGCATTATCAAGACTGTCTCAGAGAGAACAAAACAAATTTTTACTTACCATTGTTTTGTCATGGATTTTCGCCAAGTAACGCCTGTTTCTATCCAATATTTGACACTCAGCGGAGTTCGATTTTTGCTGAGCGCGTGGCAGGTGGCTTTTTAGGTTACCTCTGGCGCTCCGCAAAAATCGGGTTTCCAGACTCTCTCATACCGAACAACGTTTCTTGTCCTACACCTGGAGCTAGTTAGGAATAACTAGTTCTTCTGTGCGGGACTGTCAACTAATCAAGCATTACCTTGACATTGGCGAATCATCGATCAATATCGATGGAGGCACGTTTTTAAAGAAAGAAGAAGAAGAAATACACTCAACGCCTTTTCTTTTTTGGACACGGAAATGGCACAGTATATGTTTTATTTTACTATGACATTAGGCTCCGTGGGGGTTAACGAAGTTAGTGGTGATAAATGTGAGCACAATTAGGGCCTCTTTCTCCCTACGGGGAAAAAGTCGTAATCTGTGTCTGTGTGAAGTCGGCCGAAGCTAGACAGCGAAGTGCAGAGCACTAACAACGTTTTCTCGAAGCGTTTTGTCGTATTTTTGTATCCTTACAGATTTATTTTATTTATTTTTAATTATTTATTTATTTAGGTACACAAAACAGAAAACAATACAAACATTCAGAAAATACATAACTTAACAAGGTTCAGATCCAAATTGAGTTCCTAAACTTGTATACTCAATGTTAGAACATCACTAATGTATTGACACAACACTAGTAGAATACAGTGGTCTATGGATATACAATGGAGTTTCACTTGATCCGTTACGTAAAACCTTTATTACAATATTACACCTATTTAGTTGTTACTGTTAAATACACAACATAAATTAGCGACGAGAATGGCGGACATCAAAACAGTGTTGGAGCCATAGATATACTCGTAGAATGCGAAGCGAGCGCCATCCCAAGTCTCTGATTCGTCCACATTTAGTCTTAAGAAAATAAATGTAAATGTGTACTTATTGAAAAAGAGTGACCGAGAGTTTTATTGCCAGGTTCTTTCTCTCGGTTCTACTTATTGCTTTGCGAATCTGGCAGTACATGTAAATATAGAAAGCAATGATATTTTTTATTTTAAGTACTTACTGACGTTTGTAAGAGCCATTTAGCGACCTATACAAATAAATCAATAAATCATTTCATTTCATACGTCCTTACCTTTCCCTTCAAGCCCGACCTATAGCTTACTATGTACAAACACTTCTTTTGTACTCTCTCCACACTATCTATGTGGACTGTGTAGAAAGGTGCCCAGATGTTGGAGTTATACTCTAGGATGGTACGGATTAAAATTTGGTAAAGATATAGTAAACTGGTTGGATTTTGAAAATCTTTGGTGATTCTGCAAATGAATCCAAATAACCACGCACTTTTAGACTGTAAATGCTCTATATGAATGTTGGGTTTGGCAGAAGAAGCGTGAAAGTAAAATAAATGCTGTGGAAATGAGAAGTTTGAGAAGTATGACTGGGGTGACATTGGTTGAGAAAGTGAGGAACAGCGAGATACGAGAAATTTGCGGTGTATCAGAAGATGTAGTGAGTAAGATAGAAAAAGGGATGCTTAGATGGTTCGGGCACGTAGAAAGGATGGATGAAAGAAGATTGACGAAACAGATACATAAGGCGGGCGTGAATGGACAGGCAGGTAAGGGTCGACCTAGGCGAACGTACTCCGACCAAATCGGAGATGTTTTGACCAAAGGTCCAAGTCAAGAGCACCCAGAACCGGAGAGCGTGCATGGAGATAGTTATGAAAGTGGAAGATGCGAAAGAAGTATGCCAGGACCGTAGCAAGTGGAATTCCATAGTCTCTGCCTACCCCTTTTTTTTATTTATTTTAGTTCCGCGGCCCAAGGCCGCGGCCGCTCTAACGTCCGTTGCCGGGCGTCTCTGGTTACAAGCAGAACGTATTTCCAGTGGCGCCCGGCGGACTTTGACCACCTCTGTGGTCTCTGCGGGGGTTGGGTCGGGATGAGAATCCCGCGTCGTTGGGGTCGGGTTTTATCCCGCGTCAGTGAGTGAGTCTGGTTGCGTGCTATGGGGCAAAGGCCCCGCAGCACGCAACCCTTCTAGCCTGCTTCTGTAAGGACGACGGGTGGCGATCCTGCCGTCCTCAGGCCCCGATCATGGAGGTCGATGGTCTTGGGCGTAGATGAGTCTGCGGCGCCCTCGCCGCTGACTACGGAACTCGGCGGGGAGGGTACGCTCCCTCTCCCTCTCGGCCGCCTCCTTCGCGAGCACGACTTGCTCGCAGAAGGACACGGCCGCGTTCCACCTACTCCCGCTGGAGACCATGGCTTGAAGCATGGTCTCCAGCGAGAGGGTATCCACGCCCAGACCCACTACGAGGTCCCGGCGCTGACTCGCCCACTCTCTGCCTACCCCTATGGAAAAGAGGCGTGACCATATGTATGTATGTACGTATGTATGGAAGTGGAAATTTAACTTTTCGTCAAACAGTACTCCCAGGTCTTTAACTACATTTTTCCGTTTTTAGATTCGGTCTGGATAGCGCTAGAAAGTCAAAATAAAATAGAACGCCTTATGATTTTATTGTGACTTACGAACAACTAACGATCTGTTATTCCGTTTATTTTATTACTCGCAGGCGATTGGCGATACTCCCTTTTTTTTAAATCCGCGGCCTCGCTTACGTCCATTGACGGGCTCCTCTGGTTCACACGCAGAAGGTATTTCCAGTGGCGGCCGGCGGACTTCGACCACCTGCGTGGTCTCTACGGGGGTTTGGTCGGGATGAGAACCCCCCGCAGCACGCAACCCTTCTAGGCTGCTTCTGAAAGGACCGCGGGCGACGGTCCCGCCGGCGAGAGGGTATCCACGCCCAGACCCACTACAAGATCCCAGTGCTGACTCGCCCACGCTGAGCACTCCACCTACGTGTGGAGTGCGGTGTCGTCGTCGGAAACCTCGCAGTGTTGACACCGGGGTGTGACCTCACGATGGATGCGAAACAGATAGCTACCGAAGCATCCATGCCCGGTAGCGATCTGCGTAGTACGATACGTGAGGTCACCATGCTGCCTCTGCAGCCATTCGTCCATGATCGGTCTCACCGCCGCGATGAGCGAATACTCCCTGCGAACTATTTACGTGGAATTCTTACCGAAATTTACAGAGAGAGAGAGAGAGAGAGAGAGAGAAAGAGATTATATTTCCTTTATTGACTTAGGGAGCGAAGCGACCGAAGGCTCCTTTTCAACTTGCAGATTGTGGAGAATTTCTTTCGTCTGTACCCACTACGGGTTCTGTCAGATCATGTTTGAGGCCGTATTTATCAACCGATTTGCATGAAACTTTACACACATACACTCCTTGCTTACAATGAATAACATATGAATTATATTTTTTGGATTCGATGACAAATGAAAGAGTAATAAAGAAAATTGAAGAAGAAATTTTCTAAACAAAGCCGCTCCCGAAGTCTACGGTTCACAGAATCACAAGTAAATAAAGTATCTAACAATATAATAACTTTCCGATTCGTTAGTTTTAATTATCTGGTTCGAAACAAACTCAGCATTCAATATTAACCTTAGCCGTCTTACTTTTCCGAGTTTAAATTTTACTTCGTACACTAATTCGGTCGTGAAGTCGTGAATAACAGGATTGCAATTACTCCTGGGGCACGAACAGTAAAAACAGCCTACAAAGTCTACAGTTTATTTGCCTCGTAAATTTTACAAAGTTTAGCAAGTACTGTAATGTATGTGATACTGAATTCCTTTATATCCCATTGCTGTTGTTTATTTCTGACTGTAGATAAAAAGGTTGACTGAATTTGACTAAAGCCTTGAGGAATGTCTCATATATAACGTTTGTTTTAAAACATAGTTACGGCTGCGAAAGGTTTCGAATATGTCTAAGAGGTTATCGTAACTAAATTATCCAAATCCTTCAGGCGTGGGTACCTTTCCTTACGAACCGTAAATTTATTAGATTTCAATTTAGGTAAGAAGGGTTTTTCTTTGAACAGGTAGTACTTAGTGAAATTCAAATGTATGTTTGCCTTCTTACCAAGGTCAAACTACATATTTTTGTTCCGTTCTAAATGGCTAAAACCAGCTGTTATTTATTCTATATTATTTCCCTAAGTACTTACTTTTGTATATTTTTCTTGAACTTTTGTATAATATATTTTTCTTATACTTTTGTATATTCTTTTCTTTCGCCAATAGCTATCCACTTTTCATTTCACTTCGATCTGTTATGTCCATCCAAAGGTTGCCTGTAAGAGATCACTCTTGATGATAAGGCCGCCATTTGTACTACTGAATGAAGATTTAGTTTATATTTATTTTAATTTGTATAATGGCGTACAATAAAGTATATTTCTATTCTGCTTTTAATTTTCCATAACAGGATGAACAGGAAGAACCGCGGTACAAAACACTCAAATTCAACAACATACGGATAATTTAACGAAGCATAAAAGTATCATTCCGCAAAATGAGTTCGGATTCTACCGTACGGATTCTACGGATACTAGAGTACTCGGTAATATTGGAAGAAAACATAATTCAGGCCAGTCCATAGTGGTCGGTGATAGACAAGTTTTACCGATAAAACAAGCTGAATCCGCTTCTTAAAATAATGATGTTAGTAGGTAGGTACCGAAATAGGTACTTCAGTATAGTCTTATAGTAAAAAGCTGAATAAGTGTTAATAAGTAAATATTGTTGGATATGCTCACACAACGTCATCTAGACCAAACTAAGCTATAAGCTTGTGCTATGGGATCTAGACAACTGATAAATATACTTATATTTTGAAAAAAGCCGAGCTGAGTTTCTTGAGGGCTCTTCTCAGTCTCGTTGCATTTTGGAACCCTCGGTAGAGTCACACCAACTTCTGACGAATCTAAATAATTTTCTGAAAATTTCAAAGATAATAAACGTTATTTTATTTTATTTTATTTTATATTTTATTTTATTTTATATATTCTAAATGTATGTATACATAACATACATAGAAAACACCCAAACTCCGAAACAAACATTTGTGGATCACACATATTGTATTCGACCCGGGAATCGAATTAGAGACACCGGAGTCGAGAACCGATGCATTATCAAGCACGCCACCGAGTCATAGATTATTAAATAAAAGCAAAAGACAGACCATACAAGTCAAAATTAAATTAAAAATTTAAAAATCCCCCGACTCACAAAAAAAGTGATGTATAAGTTCAACACATTCAATTTTTCATCACCACTGTCACCCCTCATATCTTTGAAATGGCTTAACCGATATTTATAAAACATAGCTAAGAACATTCTCACCTAACCCATCTTTCAAACAAAAGAAACAGAATCAAAATCGGTTTGGGAGCTACGATGCCACAGACAGACTTAAACACACACACACACCCACACAAACGTCAAACTTATAACACACCGTTCGGGGGTTAAAGAAAAGGTAATAAAATGAAAACTTTAGTGTGCGTCTTCCGCACTTACCTTATTTATGAAGTCTATTGGTCAGATGTTTGAGAAGTCTATTGTTTGAGAAGTCTGAGAAGTTTATATAACATACAACCCAACCGGCTCACGAACTGTTTATGTATTATTGTTGTCTGTTTATATGATAAGCAGTTGATGTAGTATAGGTATTTGTTTGTTAGTTCGAGTTATTTGCTAAGCTGCCAATGTTTTTCTTCAAGACGTAGTGTCTTTTGTTCTTGGGCGTGATTTTGATTTTTATTCAGTAATCTCCTAGGTTATTGGAGATGATTGTTTTCTATTGGAATGGCAAACAAATATTGTCGCAAGACATTATGGGAAAGTGGTTGAACTTATGCATAATAATTATATTTTATTCGTAGGTTAGATAATTTAGACCATTTGATAGGATTCTTGCAGCAGGGCTATTTTTTAAGTCTGGCCTCGGCCGCCCATACGTCCATAGCCTCAAGTGGGGTATGACTAACCGTCACACCATTTTGTCACACCAGTGTGGAACAGAAGATTTTTTTTCTTCACCGTCACACTAGTGTGATACTCGAGATTTTTATTCTTCAAAGTCATACTATCATCTTTACATTAAGGATTTGCATTTATATGCGCCTACTTATATACAACCAGAACCTCCTATTCAAGTGAGCACTCTGAAGTATTTCCTGTGTCGCCCTGCGGTCTTTAGCCACCTATGTGGCGTCTGTTTATGGTTGGGTCGGGTTTAATCCCGCGTCGGTGAGTGAATCCTTCAAGCAGTAGTCCGTACTCAGGCCCCGATTATGGAGGTCGATGGTCTTGGGAGTATATAAGTCTGCGGCGCCCTGGCCGCCGAGGGTATCCATGCCCAGAACCACGGTGAAAGGTCCGCCTACACGTAGCAGGGCTATCATATAATCAATCTATAGCAATACTATTAAAAGCCCGGAGCTGTGGTGTATAAAAAAAATGTATGTGAGTAACGATCATAAATAACACGTTGATACGAGTACTTGTATTAAAAGTGCCCTGTCTCGGTGATATAGATTGCTCTGTGGACATAAATATTAGTCAACGTGAATGAACCCGCGTCTTTTCTCCAAACACCCGCTGTGACCTTTAATTAATGTCTGTTTAATGAACATTGCCTAGTACTGAGGGATAATAAGGTGGAATAACTGTCAAATCAAATCACCTTCCTTTTATTAAATAGCAAATGGAAAAACCTTGAAGAAAATATTAATTAGGTACCTATACTGAACTATGACGTCTCTTATTTATTGTACTGATAAATCATTAAATATTGGTGATTCAACTGAAGATAGCTTCTGTAAACAGTTTAGGACTTCCTTTAAGGTAGACTTTCGAACCAAGCGTCTATAGCGTCAGTGGCGCCGCAACTGTGAGGCCGCGACAGAGTGACAGATAAATGTTCCGTACAAATGTATGAAATTACAAGCAACGACTTTCAAGCTCAGCGACACTAACGTAACGCGGCGTCAGTGACGTCACAGTGCCGCTGTGCGCTGTGTTCTTCTCAGACGCCCGCGTCAGTCGCTATAGACGCTGCGTCTGTGACGCTTAGTTCGAAAGTCTACCCTTAACTGTCCTTCGTCTTTAGGTTACACCCCTAATGACAGTCACACCCCGTCAAGGTGTAACTCTCATTAATACAAAATAACCAAGCCCAAATACAAGGTAACTGCTGTGAATCGTTGAGGAGTTCCAAAAAACTAACAAACGCACTAATCGTCTCTACGTTTTTCGAAGGTTCCCCTCGATTTCATCAGACCCTGGTTTTCTTATTATGGGATCCTATGGACCACTTTCTAGGGAATAGTCTTCGAGTTCGGACCTTTATCTGTAGGTTTTCGGTGAGGAAAGCAAGCCCATGGATCTCAGTAAGCCCTATATATAATAGGTTTTTGCTATTCTACATAATTAAGAAGGTATTTGAGTAAGTTTCTTTTGTGTAACGGGAACAGGCTTGCCCCTATTACGTGGGACAACGAAGCTTATGGCAAACGTGTGTGTAATACAACTCGACCTACCTACCCACTCGAGGATATAGGCGTGATTGTATGTATGTATTTGAGTAAATATATGGAAAATGTTGTGCAATAAAAATACGTGTGCCTTATTCGGGTAATTCCCAAGAGTTACTCTAAGTAGGTACCTACATACGTTTTATTAAGAAATGGCTCTGTATGGACTAACTGATGACCATGGCTTTCCTCGCGTGGAATAAGTAGTTTTCTAGTTTCAAATTCCCACGGGAACTCATTCCCGGAATAAAAAGTAGCCTAAATTAGGTAGGTACTCTGTATAACATCAGCTATCTGCTAGAGAATATTCTGTTAAAATTGGTGCAGATGTATCAGGGATTGGCCGGAACAGACAGACAGACAATTTAAAAATTGCGTTTTTTAAGAAAGTACCTAAGTACCTATATGAGATACTCACATACCGACCAAGGTTTCTTTTCCTGCACCTGGAGCTAGTTAGGAATAACTAGTTCTTCTGTGCGAGACTATTAACTAATCAAGCATTACCTTGACATTGGCGAAATCATCGATAAACATCGATGGAGCCACGTTTTTAAAAAATGAATAAATCAATATTTTTTAATAGATAAATAAATATTTTTGGACATTTTCACACGACGCGGACGTCTGTGCTTTGGGATCTAGAAGACTGCTAAACATACTTGTATATTTCTAAATAGATACATATTATACATAGAATATACCCAAACTCCGAAACAAACATTTGTGGATCGCACAAATAATTTGATTCGACCCGGAATCGAACCTGGGACGGCAGTCGCATACTCTTACCCCTGCGCCACCGAGGCATTAAAAAAGAAGAACAAGAAGTACCTACCTTTATAATAATATAACATAATAATACAATAATTTATTTATTTTCGTAATAATAATTGTACAATAAAATTTTACATAGTCTTAATTTTAATTGTGCGCTATTAAATTATAGTGCATCAGTAACTTAAGTATGTAGGTATAATAATATCTATTAACAAATATCTAAATGTCTCATAAATAGGTAGTCATATAAACGTAATTTGCGCCTGAACTAGAAGAACTTATAAAAAGAGGATAATTTGGAATAACAAATAGACACTTCAATTTTATTTATTTGTATTCAATAGTAAGAATAGTTGATTAAGATAATTATTGCTAGGTAATTTATTGAACTGACGTAATAAGCTATCATATTTCATCGGACCATGTCCTTTTTTTGTAATATCATCGTTTATGCTGTTTTTTGTAGGTTTTGAGCTACAAGTTGCAGCATTAGGTATACCTACACTACTATACTTTTAGGTAAAAATACAAATTATTTATGATTTACGACTTCTTCGGTGGCGTGGACAGTAGTGCATCCGCTTTCGACGCCGGGTTCGATTCCCGGTTGGAATCGGGACAAACTTTGTGTGATGATACATATGTTTGTACCGAAGTCTGGATATCAGTTTATCTAGTACTCATATCACAAGCTCTGCTTAGTTTGAGACTAGATGGCGTTGTGTGAATTGTCCTAACATATTTATTACCAAAAAACCAAATTACAATACATTGCCGATGGCCACACACTAGGCAAGCCTGTCCTGTGGGTGCCTATTTCGAAAATACATAAACGATGTATAATGTTGTTCGATATTAACTAGACGTTTTATGCTGAAACATGATAGTGTTACTTAGTAGTTAGGTATTTACAAAAATGACAATATTGTAAGGAAAAACTATCGAGTAAGTAGGGGAGAGGGGAGAGAGGGGCTTTGTACCTATGTTTGTTTGAATTGAACAGGTTCCGTAACTATTGAACTGATTTTAAAATTCTCTCACTGACAGGTTTCCCCGACAGGGTTATAAAGGAACACATTATCGCGATAAAATCCTATGTTAATAGGATTTTATCGCGATAATGTGTTCCCACACGAAGCGGTAACGAGAAAACTATACCTATCACCGCGGGTGGGGCCGTGGTCATTAACTTGTATAGCACGGACCCTTCTAAGGCAAGAGTGAGCCTATAGCAAGATAGTTTCTCAATACCTACATTCATCCCGCCGGCATAGAAACTATCCCCCGGACACAAAATCCCCTGGCCTACCTGGAAGGCTTTTAATAGAATGCGAACCGAGGTTGGCAGATCTAAAGATAATATGTCCAAGCGGGGTGACATTGACACTAAGGAGAACCGTGTGAATGTGGTTTATTACCACAAACCATCAGCCACATGATGTCATATCCGGGTTGCCCAGAGTCGTGCACTTTAGATAACCTGTACGAGGCGCGGCCAAATGCGATTCGCGTCGCAGAGCACTGGGCCAAGACAATATAATCACCATAGTGTTGTCTTAGGATGGGTGACCATTTCTTAATACATTGAGACCCCTCCGTGCCTCGGAGAGCACGTTAAGCCGTCGGTCCCGGTTGTCATACTAACATCTATGGCAGTCGTTAGGGGTAGTTGGAGCCCTAAATCAAAAATCCGACCGGTCTAATTGCAGAACTTCGATATCGCCCATGGGTTGTGAAGGTCAGATGGCAGTCGCTTCACGGAAAATATCGAAGTTCAGCCGAATCGCAGTTAGACTGAAAAGCCGACCCCAACTGAGTTGAGAAAAGGCTCGGTGAATGATGAGTGTTGCCTATCGACACGAGAAGAAAAAGACTTGTAAATTCTATTAGTGACAAATAACTAATTGCATAGTGGTCTCGCTAAGATCTTCAGATGCCCAAACCCACCTCACCTATATGATGCACCTGCTGATCAATGAACGAGTCTTTGTTACGGTTCCGTACCCAAAGAGCAAAACGGAACCTTAATGAGGCTTCGTTGTCCTTTCATCAGGAACCGTGATAGTAAGACAGTTGAAATTTTAACATATGATGTATTTCTCTATAACAGGGGTTCCCAAACTTATTTTGTCTACTGCCCACTTTGATAATAAATTATTTTTTAGCGCCCCCATTTTTTTTACCTACTTAAAACCACTATAACTTCAAATGAAGAGTGCGCCCTGGTAAGCGCTGGCGTCCACTAGCGACATCGACGATTTTTATTAATCTTGGTGAAACAAGACATTTTTGAAAAAAATCTCTTTAAGAATACTAGACACAGAAATTTGCAATTTTTTGAAATGTATGTTGTGTATTTTATTACCAAGAAGTAACCAAACTTTGCATTATTGCCTAAAGTGGCGACTTTTGACAATACTTCAAAGTTTTTCTGGGTCTTACCGCCCCCCTTTAGGCCTGCAGCGCCCACAAGGGGGCGTTATCGCCCACTTTGGGAAACGCTGCTCTATAACAACAAATACAAAAAAAAATTGAATAAAATAAATATTTAAGGGGGCTCCCATACAACAAACGTGATTTTTTTGCTGTTTTGGTACGCGAGTCAGACTTGCACTTGACCGGTTATTTTAAGTCGCTGCAGTCCATTATGGGACCTCAACTAACGGAGAATCTAGTAAACATAAAATTGATAGATTATCGCCAATAGCCTTGCCCCTTATTATGTGGGACCAATCATTGGAGAAAAGTGGACACATTAAATACTTCTGCCTACCTCTTTGGGGAAACAGGTGTTATAATTATATTGTAATCACATCCCGTTCAACGTCCACTGCTGGGTATAGACCTCCCTCAAAAAGGGCGGGAATTCAGCCTACATATACTACGCTGGCCAGACGGGTTTAACTTCTTTAATTATTATTGACTAGCTGTTACCCGCAGCTCCGCCTGCGTGTTATAGCTTTCTTGATCACCAGTTACTGATTAATCATGTATAGCTGTTGAGCGGTATTGTATCTTAAGATAAAATATTATAGTATCTTAGCCGTGTGCAGCGCCCCTTAGTGAACTCCACTGCGGGTGACGTAACCTACGATAAACTTATTACAGTAATCGGGTCTAGGGATGGAACCGTAAAATTAAGTTTGTTTTTTATTGTATAAATTTTTCCGGGATAAAAAGTACCCAGCGTGGTGCCCAGGATATTAAAGGATAATTATACCAAGTTTCATCGTAATCGAACCGGTAGTTTTTGCGTGATGCCTGAACAAACAGACAGACAAAATTTTTTTAATCACGTTTTTGGGTTTGGTGTCGGTCTAGTAACACCCCCTGCCATTTATTTTTTTGATATTTTCTATGTACAGAATTTTCACTTCCATAGACTTATTATAAGTATATATATATATATATATATATATATATATGTACTTATAATAAATCTAAATTTTCGAAAAAAGAAAAAGAATTTTCACTTCCATAGATTTATTGTAAGTATATATATATATATATATATATATATTATCCAAAATAACATCAATATGATTATATTTCACGACGAAAGGTTAACATACATTATGCTGTCAACTATATTTTGTTTTTATACAGGTTGATTATTTTATAGTATGTAGGTAGGTATGTATGTTGGTATGGATTGTGAACTTGTGCCATTGTTAAAACTAGGAACTTGTTGAGGACGTACAACATATATTGATGGAATGTGTTCGGATCCATCGACAAAGTGTGTGCTAAGTACTAGTGTAATGGAACCCGGTAGGTGCAACAGCATCCTGGCCAGTCCTCAGTCGGACACAGCTAAGGCCATGTACACATTGTATTTATAATACTTAAGATTGTAAGTAACATAAAAAGTGGCTATGATGGAGCGACATAGTCATAATTGTGGCTAAGCTCCCTAAATAAAGATTTAAAAAAAACTAGGAACTACAACTGATGACGATGAAAGTTACTTTTAATTTGTATTTTTACAACTATATAATATTTAGGTTCGAGAAATTGTTATTGATTTCCCCTGTTGCATATTACGAGTATATTAGCCAGTAATGACAAGAAAATTGCGACTTATTGCGCCCTATTACCAACTAAACTATTTAGGCAAAAAGTGTATAATGCATTGGTGAAGGAATATAAATAGTACAAATATTTGGTAGCTTCGTAGCACTTGAAGATAGAAGTGTCAAGGTCATTTGACCCAGAAATATGGGTCAATGGGGCGTTGACTGATGTTGATAAGAGTTGTCTTCGTATACATTGTTAGAAAAATCCTCCGTCCCGAATAAACTCGAGTTGTAGTGAACGAATTTTCATGCAATATTCGCCTTTAACAAAGTAATTATGAGAAAGATTATAATTGTTTAGTTTTAAGTTGTTAAGTTTTGTGTATATTGCCGTCTAAAACGAAAGTGAAACGAGGGCTAACCGCTCGTTTTAAAAATAATTTAAAGTATGTACCTATCGTTTACTTTCCGCCCTTATTACGTTACTCTGAATAATGAATATTGTAGAAGGTCTTTAACCCCTAAGGAATTTAAACGATCTTACTCACTAAAACTAACGTTGTAATTAATTCGTCGATTCCGTTATTGGAATTCTCCTTATCGACAAACCACGGGTTTGTGGGCGTTTCGTAGCTACTATACAGGATTAAAATATTTCTTATTATGATATAGATAAAAATAAGCATACATTTTGACTCATATAAATATAGACTTTGCATAGACCAGACGTCATAGACTTTACAGCGCTTTATATGTGTAGGCTTGTAATTAGCAATGTTTTTGTTAAACATATGCCACCCATTGCTTTTTATTAGTCTGTAAGCCTTCCTAAAACAAACAAATAAATAAACTAGGTCGCCACCCTGCTTCACAGCAGCATATTAGAGCACAGCAAGCATCACATACCTTTGTGTAATTTTTTTTTTTTTTCAAAAAAGTTTTGAGGGCCAAAATTGAAAATTCGGGCTTAGTTAGAATGATGTCAGTTAAATCTAGTTTAATTTGATATATAAATTGCTGAAATCTGTAAAGTATTGACCGAAATCTCGCATAAGAAAGGATTGAACTTTCTTGCACCATGAGAGCTTCGCTCGCTACGCTCTAATAAAACATTCTGTATATGCAGTGTCTACTGTTCTATGTAAATAGCTGCCTTGGTTGGTAATGAGGACCGCATCGTCAGCAACACGTGTATTATGCGAATTCGTGTAAATAATATAATATTGTAATATAATAAGTACACAATATATGAAACATAGTTCATTACCATAGTAGTTGCCATCCCACATCGTAGGCAACTCAAATAATCTATTTTCAAAATTTTAAAATGTCTAAATTATTTATCTTTGGTATTCTCTTTTTTACTTCAACCAGTTTTGCATACAAATCTGATTACGAGTACCATCAAGAAGCCGACGCTTGGTTTAAACTGCACAATGTCGCAGCAACTATGCAGGAGGCGTTCTTCCAATGCTACAACGAGGGAGCTCTGCTGGCGTCGCCAATAGATGAAGAAATCATGAACGCTATGAGGTCAATCATTCGCGAGAGTAACAGAAATGGCCCACTCTATATCGGCACACATTCCCTGTTCTCTCCAGGTCAGTACGTATCCTTAGAAGGTGTTCCACTTGACAATATGCCGGTGAATTATATGGTTCAAATAATAAACAAAGAACAAGGAGACTGCCTCGTCACAGACGGTGAATATATCAACGCTGATTCTTGCATGAAAGAACTTCCATACATTTGCTACAAAAATAGGTCGCCTGTGCAGAATAATACAGAATGTGGGACATTAGATGAAGAATATAAATTTGAAAAAAGTACAGGCAGTTGCTACAAAGTTCATCAGAATCAGAAGACATGGTCTGAGGCGAATGCAATGTGTGTCACTGAAGGTGGACACTTGGTAATTCTAAACGATGAGAAAGAGGCTCGGATGGTCCACAATATTATGGTAAATATGTCGAACTCAACACACATGAATGCATCCTCTGAAGCATTGTTCATAGGCCTGAGAGACTGGGACAGAAATGGCCACTGGATGAGTATTCACGCTGAGCCTATTCAAGAATTGTACCATAAATGGGCCAGAAACCAGTCGGATGATTCAGACGCAATGATGGAAAAGTTCTGTGCAGTTTTAATCAGCGCTGGCGAGATGGACACGGCTGTATGTTACGAATCATCAGCTTTTGTTTGTGAAAAAGATCCGGCAAATATTCGATTTGAACTTCCAGAATAATACTATTGTTATATTAAATCGTTATTTGTATTCAATATTTATGTAAACCTAATTCAATTTAAACAAACATCCAATGATTTAATCACTGTCAATTTTTGTATTTTTTTTTGCAATTGCATCATTAAAGTTGAATACTTATTAAAGAGGTTTTTTCTTTCTTAATTCATCGAACTGCTTTTATTAACTCCTATATAATACATAATCACACCTGTCTTCGCAAAGTAGGTAGGCAAAGGCACTTTAAACGCCCACTTTTCGCCAGTAAGTTATTTATTGTTTTTACGTAATAAAGGGTGAGCTTATTGCCGCTAACTATGCACTTTTATGTTAGCCAGAGCCTTGCTGGGCAGGTGAGCCACTTGCAGTCGAGGTGGACCTTAGGCGTCTAAGAGCTTGGTCCCATAAATACTATATAATCACGCTTGTTTCCTTCATCGTGTAAGCAGACACATACCTTCTATATGTACAACGCACCATGTCAAATATCAGCCCTAGAGCATGGCAGTGTCGACTGAAGTCGATCGAGGTATTCAACCAATGATGTCAGTCACCTGACGTAACTAACATTTTTTATTATTATTCTATGTTATCGTTGTTTATCAATTGTATTCCACGCTGGCTGTACTAGCCCTGCAGAGATGGAATGTTAGTCTTCCGGCGACCATGTTCAACGTTTTTAAACGACTTTAAAAATAGAGAGGTTATGAATGAACCCTTAGAGTAACTGAAACTCAATGTTTGTAGTTACCATTTTATTTGTGTCAGTTATCTAATTAATTATAGAACAATTCTGCGCAGTTTGAGACTAGATGGTGTCAAAGTGTCAAGTGTCTTTTTTTTAATGACCGTATTAAGAGTCCTCCTATTAAATTTTACCGTTTTCGCTGATTTTACAGACGTGTTTTTACACTGAAAATACTGTATTTTTATAAGTTTTAATGCACAACATGAAATATCATTTCAATAATGATCTAATAAGTGAGCTACTTTCTTATTTTTGGCATTAAATTTTGATTAATCGACCTAAAACAATCGGTAGTTTTTCGTATCTTTTGCTGGAAGAGGTCTAGAATATCACAAATTCACTAATCGTTTTGACGTCTAAAAAGTATTACAAAAATACAGTGTATTCTTGTAAAAGTCATCTATCAAATGTATGGATTACTTTTTATCACTTTCATAAAAAAAATTGAGTAAACAAATATTTAAGTTAGTCAAATTTTAGAGAAAATGGGCAATGAATTGGTTCTTATTTCGGCTACATAAAACTCTCGTTCATAAAATTAAAACAACATAAATAAACCTTGGTTCAAAATCAATCCATTTCCAAAAAAAAAAGAAAGCTAAATAATAAAAAATAGGCTGTAAATAATCTTTTAAAAACACGTAAATTTCGCTTTATAATACTCGACGCATGCCTCAAGTAAGCAGTCCGCGCCAAGCGCTTACAGGTAGAGGATGTGTCGCTCTGCGCGCCAAAATTCGACGCCGTCTACAGACGAATATAGCGTGGCGTGAGATTTTGATACTTTGGTAATATTAGTTATTATTTTGTGATGATTAGGCTTCTTTTTAAATACAACAAGTGATTATGTATAATGTATTTATCATTGTTTTTGTTAAAAAAAGCTGTTATATTTTATAAAGCTGGATTACTCACTCACTCACTGACACAATTTTATTGTTCTCCTTGATGGTGGAGGGGAAGGTACCTATGTTTTTTTTGCAGAAATGGAAAGGGGGTTCGGGGACCTAGGGAAAATTCCGAGTTTTTGAGATTTGCCCTCCAGTCCCCCAAGGGGCTCCCGAGTAGAGTCAAAATGAGTAATAATTTTATAGAGGTAGTTTTTTATTTTATTTTTTTGTATTGGGTTCGCCAATTTGACGCCACCCGCCTGGTAGTAAGTCGTGACGACGTCAAGCGATTGTGGGTCACTCACAGTACAGTCACACACTATACTATAGAGAGTGGCCCTCCACTTGACAACCTACTGAACCCAGGATTATATGTGGGAGGAAACACGTGCACAGGCAGGGCGTTCCAGGCCAGTATCGTTCGGCACAGAAACGAACGTTTAAAACGTTCGGTTCTCGCAAACATGTACCTACTGTGTGGGAGTGGCATCTCTGCCCGGCACGCGTAGTTCGGGATCGGAAGGAAGATGGGATCAGATTGAAGAGCTCTTCAGAATGCTCGCCGTGGTAAATACGGTAGAATGCGGCCAAGGAAGCTATTGTTCGGCGCTGAGCTAGCGGCTCAAAGCTTCCCGTTACCTCCGGACAATCTATAATACGGATAGCTCGACGCTGCATAGCGTCGAGAGCGTCCAGCAAATACTTCGCGGAGCCGTCCCAGAAGTGAGAGCAGTATTCGACGCAGGGTCCAATCTGCGTCTTGTACAGCAGACACCTCTGATGCAGTGTAAAGAATCGCTTTACCTTATTCAGTATTCCTAGTTTCCACGAAGCTAGCCCTATACATCTTTCGATGTAGTTTTTATTATTGAGCTCTTGACGAACGTCTATGTCAAGGATCTCAAGTTTGCCCTTCATTGGTAATAATGCATTCTGAAGAGAGGGTAGGGGAAGGAAAGGGGATTTCTTCGCTGTAAATGCACACGCCTGCAATGTGCTGTCATCTGCATAACAATGAATGTTCCCGAGGGATAGCATATCATTGATTTGCAGAAGGAAGAGTTGGTGACAGCACGGACCCATGCGGCGCCCCGGTATTGTTCCTCGATACATATATACATAACTGGGGCAACACAGGTAAGGCGTGTTGTCAGGGCGGCGTATTTGTGTCTCCGTGAGGAACGTCACAGCGGGCCGAGCCGTTTCAAGGTATGGTGGACGGCATCGAGGTTCGCATGGAGTCCACGGATGTTGGTGAACTCCACCTCGAAAAGTGAAGCTGTGGGGTTTCCTGGGGCCGCTGTGGAACGTTTACTTATTTCTGTTGCACTGCCATTATAAATTTGAAGAAGAAGCGTGAAGACAGGGCGACATTTGGTGCAGCAGTAATAAGTGACAAAGTGCAGGGGCTAACTTCGTCTGGAACCGTGTGGTTAGGTTGGAGCCGACCCGCCGGACGGAAGGGCTACCAAACCCCCCTGGTGCAAGGCCGCCGCTATCCCACACCGGTTACCACCCGGAGCGGCGATCCCACATCAGGATTATGCGCGAGAACATGTGGGGCAGCCTTCTGGCGTGGTTGGTCCCAGGCGGGCCCCATGACTGTGTTGCGGGCGGCCGCGGCAACGCCGTTGCTAAGGGTCTCCCTGGCCAGCGAATCGACCCACACCACCCACACTAGACTCCGCTTTGCCCCCACTGGTTCCATGCCTGCTGCACCATACATGGCCCCGGGCCCGGCGGTGCAGCTGTTGAACCCCTTACGCAACCAGCCTGGGCTGGGTTACTTGTGGGGCTTTAGCACAGTTGCACGGTGGCACCTCCCGGACCAACACCCGGTACCCACGTAGGGACCGAAGCCACTTCATAGGTACCGTAAATTAACGAGCCTCGTCCGTTGATCAGCAGGTGCGCCACTAGCAGATGAGTTCGCTGGGGGCCCTAAATATGTTGGTAGAGCCCCTTTGTATAGAGGTCAAATGATTTTGATTAAGAAAAAAAATTAGCCCTCGCCCCCCCTTTGAGAGTGCAACGACAGAGGAAAGGTAGAGGAGTTTTGATTACGGGATCATACGAGTATAGAGGGTCTTTTCTTGAATTTAAGGAGAGAAACCCCCCTCCCCCTCCTAGCCCTCTTTTCACCTCCCCCACACAAGACACTATTATTATAAAATGAAAAAAAAAGATCAAAACCATGTAATCGCCGTACCTACTGGTTGACCACCATCGGTAACTCCGGACTCACGCACAAAATGTGTCATATACCTAATTCCGCCCGTTTCGATTCTGCATACGGACTCTTAACGTTCATTGACGGGCGTTGGGTACACCCTCGTAAGAGTTGTACAACCTTTATCCTGCGACGCGACGGTGAGTGAGGGCGTGTGTGAGCGGAGACGCCATAACACGCCATGTCGCCGCCCGTCTGGACAGGACTATGGATTACCAACCCGCTGTACTCAGGCCCCGATCAGTCTGGGTTAAAGTCTTAAATATCTTTTTATTCCTCAGGTAATCCTAGTAAAATGGAACGAGCCGTACCAAAAGCTGGCGTCGTGCGACAGCAGCGGCGTCATCTTCGTATGGATCAAGTACGAGGGTCGCTGGAGCATCGAGTTGATCAACGACAGGAGCACACCCGTCACACACTTCTCCTGGTCTCATGACGGACGAATGGCGCTTATCTGTTACCAGGTTTGACCGTTCACAGTAAACTATGTTAATGAAATACATCATCATCCACTGAGCCTTTTTCCAATCTACTTGGGGTCGGCTTTCCAGTCTAAATGATGCTGCTGAATTTTGATATTTCCCGTGAAATTAGAAGAAATATAATAATAGTCTTTAAGATTATAATTACGAGGGATTGCTACATCCAGGAACACCGCCATTTTATATTCGCCTGTTAGTCTGTCAATGACAACCCATCCCCTTTCTTTTTAAGAATCAGTCTGTCCACGCAAGAAGGTTACTAACTCGAAGTGACTGCCATCCGACTCCACCATTCACCGAGCCTTTTCCCAACGCAGTTGGGGTCGGCTTTCCAGTCTAACTGCGATTCGGCTGTACTTCGATATTTTCCGTGAAGCGACTGCCATCTGACCTCCACAACCCATGGGTGATAACGAAGTTCTGCAGTTAGAACGGTCGGATTTTTGATTTAGGGCTCCAACTACCCCTAACGACTGCCATATATGTTCGTACGACAACCGGGACCGACGGCTTAACGTGCTTTCCGAGGCACGGGAACGTACCATTTGGTCATAAAATCCCTACATACAAACTTAAATAAAATCATGCCTATTTTCCGAAGAAGGTAGAAACAGATATGTAGCGAGAATGTTGATCGGCAGGGCACCACTAGCAGGCACTTTTCGCCAGTTACTTTGTTAGTCCCACGTAATAGGGGGCGAGTCTACTATCGTTTCCGGGTACTTTGAATATATTGGCCAGAACCTGGTCCCTCCCCGGCGTCATGGCGATGGCATCCTCCTCATGGCGTCGCCTGTAAATGCGGGTGTAAGTTTAGTTAAAGATGAAGGAACCCTGAGAGGGCTATCGTTCAAATTAGGTAGACTAGAGTAAAAATAAAGCTGTCGAATAGGCTCTGCCATCGGTAGAGGTGCGCATCCAAAAAAAAGTTCATCCCGGAGATGTTGATATGGGCCTTTAAATAGTAGGTACCCACCAACAATGTAACTAAATTACATATTCGATTGGAAACCATAATAATGTCACTTTGTTAAATCAGTTTTCGTTACTGTATTGTGTGAGTAAATTGGATTGAATCCTATAATATTGTTTTGGGTTTCAACTGTTATGTAACTGATCTTTGTAAAACTCATTTCATGCGTTGATACTCAATTGGGTAGTCGGTTTTAGGTGTACCTACCTAAAGTAACATTCAAAGTATTTTTTGTTTTTCCCATTGGGGTAGGCAGAGACCATGGATTGAGTGGAAATCCTGCTACGATCTTGGCATATTACTTCTTTGCCATACATAAATAAGTGTCCAAATATTTGAATAGGATCGCGGCGGGATTGAACTGGCATATTTCTCTTACAAGGCAAACACTTTACCAACTCAGCAATTCTTGAATTCGAGTCAAATATTTGGTAAATTAAAACAGTTTGAGATCGCGGTAACCATTTGTCTTGGCACTAAAACATCAAACCTTCACAATACAATTTTTGGCACAATCCCGCGTTGTTTTTTTATGCTAATACTGGCACGCAACCCTCTGGGGTAACGCCTTATGTTGATGGAAAAGTTTCGTGTAGCTTGACGACAAAATTGCTTAGGATAAAGTAAAGTTAGCAATGGCTAGAGGTTCAATCCAATTTGTCACAACAACCAATACGGTCAGAAACGGTAGAGCGGGTTCTTTTGTGTTGATTGATGGCCAATTTTCCGCGATTTATGCAACGTTGCTACTGTCTCCTTTTATTCCTTTACTTGTCTAGAATACCTACTCGTAATGTTTTGCATTTATTAGTTAAGTAAATAAAGTATATCATCGCTAAAAGCGATTTCTCCCAGACAACCTTTAGGTGGATACCGAATTCTTACATAAATTTTGTTTATTATTTATAGGGGTTGCGTTGCAGTTGCGTAAAGAACTTCCTTCCTGGCGGGGGTCCCCCGACCGCATAATTTTTTTATTTTCGTTAAACGAAAAGTAAATTAAATAAAAAATAAATAAAGTAAGTTAAATTAAAGTAACTCACCGAAACCGCGGGCATCAGTTAAGCGTACAATTCCCGTTAAGTCACACTTACTTTGATGTAACAAAAGCTGAAATAAGTTCCACGAGTACACCTGCTTCAAATTGACGTTTTTGAATTAATAAGCCTCTTAGCGGAGCACTTATTTTAAAAGCTTGTCAATGTACCAAACCTCTCAAAGTCTTAACTTGAGCATACGTCTATAATACAACTCCTTACTTTACTTACCTGGTAAAATGGTAAGGTTAAATAAACACTAGCCAGGTCCGCTTTAGGATGGGTGACCATTTCGAAGAACACTGAGATCCTTCCATGCCTCGGAGAGCATAGTCGTCGGTCCTGGTTGCCATAAGAGTAGCAGTAGTTACGGGTTATTGCAGGCGCGGATCCAGACCTTAACAAAGGTTGTGGGCATGGCCAGTCAAAAATCGGCCAAGTGTGTGTCGGAATATGAACTCGCTTGTGATCGATATAATGCATTACTACAAAGAAATTGTTTACAAAATAAATGACGCTTTGACCAAGATAATTTCCAAATCCAGAATTTATCTCAATACCGTGAAAATGTGATGTGAAGGTGGTGGGCATGCCCATACTGCCCACCACGGTGAATCCGCACATGGGTTATTGGAGCCCGAAGAAATCCGACTGTTTTAACTACAGAACTTCGACATCGCCAGTGCGTTGAGGAAGTCAGATAGCAGACACTTCACGGATACGAGTTTACTAGGGTTTAATTATTTCTCAGACACCATAATTTTGATTCTCGCTAGTAATTCCTACTTCCTTCTCACTTATTATGTTTCTTCCTCAGGACGGTTTCGTATTAGTGGGTTCCGTAGCGGGTCAGCGTTACTGGTCATCCATGCTGTCGCTAGATGCTCGCATAACCTGCGGTTGTTGGACGCCGGATGACAACCAAGTGTACCTAGGGACCGCATCAGCACAGTTGGTTGTCATGGATGTGCACGGTGCTATGGTGTCACAGGTAATCATAAAAATGCTAACCTAGCAGGTGATTACATATTTGAGCCGTTTGGAGTTTCGGCACTGGGGACATGGGGTCCGAGTGCTCGCCGCCTTTATAGAGACAGTGCTAAACGATTAATCATGCGTCTCAGAACGAGAAGGCTGGCTATTTTCAGGCCCAAAGAATAAGTATCGCCATTCAACGTGGCAACTCACCCAGCATTATGTGAACCTTCCCAGTCGGAAGGATTTTTTAAACGATATATATTTTGTAATGTAAATATTTTTAGTATATAATCATGTATATTGTAATTCTTATCATAAAAATAACTTATGATATGCCGTATGTCTACATAGGTTCTTGTTTATGTAGAGTCACGACTCACAACTCTTAACCTCACCCTCCTACAATAAGGAGCATAAAAATAGCTACCGCGAACTGGACCGGAGTGGTGTGGTATTACACGTTTACACAATAGGGGTTTGTAGGTACTAGCTCTCCGCTCGAAAACGTTGACTCGTTTCGAGGATATAAGACAGCTTCCAAACAATAATTGTAGGGAATTTAATCCTCTACAAAATCGTAATTAAGTACAAATTGCGAAAAACTCATAGGAAACGATATTTGCAAAAAGACGCTCTACCATATTATGTTGGCTTTGCGACAACTTCTCCAAATACAAGTTATTTGGTCCGAAATTTCGAGATTCTTTCTAATAGACTGTCTAATCTTTTATACGCATTAATCATATCAATTTTGACTGGGTACACAGGTACAACTAGTAGCAGAAGGAGGTATCACATCGATGGCGTGGTCATGTGAGAAATTCAAGATGGAGGAAGGCGATGATGTCGGCGATAATAGCGGTGGTCACGTTCTAGCTGTGGCCTTGGGGAATGGGGAGATAGTGCTGTTGCGTGGCCATGATGACGTCAGTCCCGTGAGGGTCAAGACCGGCATGAGAGGCACCACGCTGGCCATGGAGTGGGCTAATTCGAGGGAATTGTTGGCCGTAGCTGGGACGTTATTGGCTGGTAAGTGATTCTTTCAAAACTGTTTTGTTTTTAAAGTTAACGAGTTTCGGATATATTTATCATCCAATAGGGTAGCTAGTTGTTAATATTTAAGCGATTAACCACAAGCAAATTATGCATAAACAACCGTAGAACCCCACCCACCATACATTGCCAGACGACCCTGAGTACACCCTTTGAAAAATAAATAAAACGCGAGGGGCTCGTGGTCTAGTGGTAACCGACAATGTTAACACATTGTAAAGGTTAAGCAACATCGACTCAGGCCGGTCTTAGGATGGGTGACCATTTCTTAAGACATTGAGACCCCTCCGTGTCTCGGAGAGCACGTTAAACCGTCGGTCCCGGTTGTCATACTAACATCTATGGCAGTTGTTAGGGGTAGCTGGAGCCCTAAATCAAAAATCCGACCGGTCTAACTACAGAACTTCGATATCGCCCATGGGTTGTGAAGGTCAGATGGCAGTCGCTTCACGGAAAATATCGAAGTTAGCCGAATCGCAGTTAGACTGGAAAGCCGACCCCAACTGAGTTGGGAAAAGGCTCGGTGAATGATGATGATTAATATTTGAACGTTTATTTATACACCGTGAAAGTACCAACGTTTAAAAAAAATTGGATTCAGTTTCGATAACAGAACCGTCTGGAAGTCTTACTTTGAAAAACAAACACATTTTTTTTACAAAAATATTAAAATTGATGTAGTCTCTAGACATCAAATGAAGACTCGTGATAGCTCACTGCCTTAAAAAATCTTCCTAGTGCTATTCAAAGGCGCTCGGCAATAGACGTAGGGTGCAACGGCATCGTGTCACGGAATAAAAAAAAAACTAGGTACATTAATTTAAAGAATTTTATAAAAGCAAAATGTTTGTTTTTTAAAGTTCTGTTATGGAGTCCAATTTTTTTTTAAACGGTGTTACTTTCACGGTGTATAATAACACTTTTTACATACATACAACATAAATTATACATTTCTTTTAAATTTTAATGGCCGGTCGCTTACTAGTGATAGCTACTATGGGGTCAAGGACCTTCTGTGCTTCTGTAAATATTGCACATATTGTCTGCTCTGCATTTATCTAGAACAAAAGACGTCAAACATTGACACAAAAACCCACTTCAAATTACAGAAATGGGAGCAAATAATTAACCAAATTAAAATAAATAAATAATAAATACGTTAGGACAATTCACACAACGCCATCTAGTCTCAAACTAAGCAGAGCTTGTGATATGAGTACTAGATAAACTGATTTAAATACTTATTTACATTTTTTTTTTGTAAATACATACATATTATACGTAGGAAACACCCATACTTCGGGACAAACGTATGTGTCATCACACAAAGTTTGTCCCGACCGGGAATCGAACTCGAGACTTCGGCGTCGAGAGCGGATGCACTACCGACCACGCCACCGAAGCAGTCAAAAATTGAAATGGTCCCACACAGTAAGAAGTAGCTTTCCATTAACATTCAAAATCGGTTCTTCCTACCGAAAGACATGAAGAATAACAAACATTGTGTCGAATTGAGAACGATCTCTTGTTTAAAAGTTGGTAAAAAGAACATACAATCACGTTATTATCCACGAAGGGGTAGACTGAGCCGTTTATTAAGCTCCTCATCACTTTAGTCCCATGTAATAGGTGGCAAGCCTATTGCCGTTTCAGGCTCTTTGGGTATATTATTATATGGTTTATTCCGAACCTGACCCGAAAACCTGACCCGGTCGCGGGTTAGGTTAGAAAATTGAAAAAAAAATGTAATATTTGTTCCGAACGTAACCCTCTTCCTAACCTGAACCGACATCTCGTTCCTATCATAACCCGAATTGCGCAGATTGGTCATTTTCTCGGTTAGCTTAGGTTAGTTGAGTTACGTCACTGAGTCCCTCGCAGTCGGGTAAAAATGGAATAGTCAATTATTTTGTCTGTACTGTGTCGAAATTGCCCCGCTCCATTTGGTCAAGCCGTGATGTTATAGGTATAACCCCACTCTCTATAGTATTGTGTGCTGTGAGAGTGGCCTACAACCGCCAGACGTCGTCACGACTTACCACCAGGCGGGCGGCGTGTAACCGACAATGTTATCACATTACCTTACTACCCAGGCCGGTCTTAGGATGGGTGACCATTTCTTAAGACACTGAGACCCCTCCGTGCCTCGGAGAGCACGTTAAGCCGTCGGTCAAAAATCCGAACAGTCTAACTACAGAACTTCGATATCGCCCATGGGCGGCCATTGGTTGTGGAGGTCAGATGTCAGTCGCTTCACGGAAAATATCGAAGTTCAGCCGAATCACAGTTAGACTGGAAAGCCGACCCCAACTGAGTTGGGAAAAGGCTCGGTGAATGATGATTAGCGCGTTCGACCAAACATACTCTTCAGCTTGTATCAGTAGGTATGGATATGGATATCTTGGCCAACTCACCCTGCGTAATTTATTTGGGTACTGTTTAAGTACTTTTTCGTCGTTGTCGAGGAATGTCTGCATCCGCACCTTGATAGTTTGTTCATTATCATCTACGCGGCCGGACGTCAGTGACCGTCCCATTACACGTTTAGTCAAAGTTTCGCTAGACGCTTCGAAGTATAATATCACCTGGATTGACACATAGAAGTAATGAGGAGAGAGGATTAAAGGAGTAGGGCTAGGAATGCATCACAATTCAAACAAAACACAACTCCTTTTATTCTTCCAACATCCGACTCGGTGTTCCGGGGATTCCCTCGGAAGAATAACCCTAGGGTGTTGGTGGACTTTGTCACCTATGCGGCCTTTGCAGAAACACAACTCGAGTAAAATACTCACAGTAACAGGACCGATGGTCCTTTCGAACTCAATTCCTTGGGATTTCTCACGCGGGTAACCGTCTATAAGGAAGCCATGGGCTCTCGCAAAGCGTGCTTGATTAGCTTCCTTCAGGAGGTCCAATACAATTTCATTGGGAACTAGTTTACCTAAATAAAAAAACACATTGTTATTTCCGATCTCTTTTATGACCGTCCTCTCGTTTATTCTAAATAATCAATATATCGCAATTATTTTGAGGACTTAGGCTCCGATCTTTAGCTCAGTTGGCAAAAGATTTCTTTTAGAAACGAAACTTATAAATTGCAGAAAGGAACCGCTATTGTCTGTCAGAACTCAAGAGGTTTGACTGCAAGCATTAGGTTTGACCTTGTTTATGGCAAAGGAAACCTTCAGGCGATGTAGAGAGTGCATACAAAGAATATGTTTGTGTTACCGTATAGCATCAATTTTTGAACAATTTTGCCCCTCGCAGAGCCACTCTGTACCGAATCACGCTGCAATTCACCAGTAGATAAATGACAGAAACCATATTTAGCGACGATCCTATCACACTGAGTGCCCTTGCCAGAGCCAGGCCCGCATAGGACCCATACTATGGGTTTATTGGCGATACGCAATGGTGGCTGAAAAAACAACTTTTCTAGATAACAAACGAAACTACTAGCACTGTGTTTTGAGCGACCATGACAGTATACAGAAAATCCAGTCCTTATCACAGTAGGGGTAAAAAGAGGCGTACCTACATCACGCCCTACATTTCGCCAGTAGGTAACTGCCGGTCCCACGTAATAGGTTTTTTTTTAACTCCGCGGCCGCTCCTACGTCCGTTGCCCGACGTCTCTGGTACGCCCGCAGAAGGTATTTCCAGTGACGCCCGGCGGCCACGTAATAGGTGACGAGCTTATTGTTGTTTCTAGGCACTTTAGGTATTTTGCCGAAGTTTATGTCAGCAGGAGCACTTGTTTATAGGAGTCCTTAGCATCTCGACAGTATTATCGAAGAATATGCAATCTGAGCTCAATCTTGCTTTATAGGATCATGAGGGTACCCTCGAATGTTCGAGGACAAATCCAGGTATCTTATAATGATTAGTCACGGGCCTCGGCAAGTTGGTAGGTAGGTGCTTTGGCGTTTTTTGTTGGATTAATTTGGGTAAAATATCTTTGCTTACGCAATGTAAATGTAAATGTTTCAATACACATGGTAGAGGACATGTCCTTCCATCCAAGCCTGGCACGGGGTTCATTTTTATTTCGATAATTATTCGGAAATTAATTCGAATTCATTTTACTTTTAATTGTTACTAAAGTACAGTGGTATGTAGTGTAGTTTTGTATTGGTTGTAATTTCAAGTCATTTTATAATAGATTACATTTAAATCGCCTGGTTGAAGCATAGTATTGTATTCTCTTTGGGTTGAAGTACAAGACCTTATGTAGTATTGTACAAAGAGAATACAATACTATTATATTTTCTTCAAGACGTGTGCGTGACATTTTGGTATCATAGACCACTGTGATTTTTTCTAACAAGATTCCGTGTAGTACTACAGAACCTTATGGGAGCTTTATTTAAAAAAAAATGTTTTTAGAAGTCAACAAGCACTTAGGAGCCTACTTGTGTAATCTGCAGAAAGACAGATTTGGTTACTGCAAGTCTGCAAACGACAATAATCTCGTTCCATTACCTAAGTGAAATGAAATGTGGACTTGTAGACTGCCTCTGTGACCTCTTTCTGGGTAGACAGAGGTCACAGAGGCAGATAAATATGTGATTATTATCAGTATTTTCGCAAAAGAATACTCTATCAATTCGCGACTATAATACTTATTAACCTAACCTACCCCATTATTGTACATACCACAGAATAACTAGGTAATAGTAGCTACACCTTTTACGGTACATATTGTATAGTGTGACTGTGAATAGGCGAAGTTCTTTTATAATACTCGTACTTTCTGTGGAACATAATAAATGACAGTGATAAATCCGCCATTCTGTGGCTTTGATAAACGACAAACTTCTAAAGGGGTTGAGATATTCAATGCAGGTAACATTCAAAAAAGGTGGAGCAGTTCGAGCAGTTGTTACCTTTTGGGACAATTGGATTATTGCAACATCATCGGCATAACTGTAATGGTCGTTATCTATTTATTGATCATTATTGTTACGGGTTTTTGGAGGTGCTATTCTAGTTTGAGACGCCCAGGACTTAAATTGGATGTGGCATAGCGGCTGGCACGTAAGATTTTGTTGCCTTTCATCAACATTTCATCGCAAGGCAACGGGCAAATTACAATATTGCTGCTACTTTTTATTAAATTTATTCGGCCATTTCGGACATAACCCATGATAATAAACTTGCCCTCTATTACTTGGGACTAGAAATACTGGCAAGTTGTGGGTATAATGCACCTCTACCTACCCCTTCAGGTATATAGGCGTGATAAGTGTGTGTGGATTATTGCAACATCATCAGCATAACTGTAATGGTCGTAATAGATATTATAGATCATTATTGTTACGGGTTTGTAGAGGTGCTATTCTACCAAGCGCTTAGACTTTTGAACCAACCTCGAAGTGGAAGAGGTGCACATGCCGATCAACGGATGACATGGCAAACATATAATTTCCGGGTGAACGGAAATAGACTCACCGCTTACGTGGGTTTAAATCAATAGGGACACAAGGAGGAACATCTATGCTAGAGGTGTTACATAAAACAAATCTCTGCAGTCGAAGCCTCAGCATACAGTCATAAATGCAGTGGGAATGCTCTTTTAGACTTTACTGTACCTATGTATGTATAGAATTTAAAATTTAATTTTCATGGTATTTTTACAGAAAACGACGAACTACCAGACTCGCCTCCGTTCAAAAACGTAGTCAAATTCTATTCAGACAATGGTGCTCTTATCTACACGGTTGTTATACCTTATACACAGGTCCGTACCGTTATAAATCATATCCCTATTCTAATAAGAATCTTATTAGCATTAAAAAAATATTATGTTTTAGGCTCGAGTGACAGCCCTAACATGGGGTCACGCGGCTCGTCGACTTTTCGTAGGAGTTGGTGGAGCAGTTTGTACGGCGCGAGTGTGGCGCGTTGTGGCACCCCTGCAGTTATTAGCCAGAGTCAGAGCCGCTCAGGCGCTAAGAGATCCCAGACTAGCATCTAAGCTGCCACTACCTCCGAGACTACAACCAGCGCTTGCTAATCTTTTTGCCCATACTATACGGGTATGTGTTTGACAATGATAACAAAATAAATACCGGGTGTTAAGTAAGGGTTATATCATGTCGGGGCCTATCTCTCGGAGAGGGCCATAGTTTTCCCCAGCTGGCTCGGGCCAGCTCGGCGAGATGTGTCGTGCGGTGTTCCACAGGGGTCACGGGTGCTGCGGGGTGCGTTGCCTGAGGGCGTCGGCGTAACGTGCTACGCCGACGATACCCTCGTCACGGCGCGGGGTGCAACGTACCAGGAGGCAGCACTCAAGGTCCCGACGGGTGTTGCTCGAGTCGTGGGTCGGATACGGCGGCTAGGACTGGAGGTGGCCTTGCACAAGTCCGAGGTTCTGTGCTTTCATAGACTTCGGAACGGTCCACCTGAAGGTTCCAGCATAAATGTGGGAGGCCTTAGCATCGGCATCAAGCCTTCGATGAAGTACCTGGGGATCGTACTTGATAGCCGATGGAACTTCAGACCACATTTCCGAAGTTTGTTCCCTAAAGTGACAGGGGCATCAGTCGCGCTTTCACGACTCATGACCAACCTAAAGGGACCCAACGCCTCCTGCAGGAGACTGTACCTGGGGATCGTGCAGAGTATGGCCCTATACGGGGCTCCCGTATGGGCGGCGCGGTTGACGGCCAACAACTCAACGCTCCTTAATAGACCGTTGAGGACCTTGGCCTTCAAAACAATAAGAGGGTACCGCACGATCTCCGGAGAGGCTGCATGTCTCCTAGCCGGGACCCCTCTATGGGACCTGGAAGCGAGAGCCCTTGCGTCATTGTTCCAGAGGCGCTAGAGCGGGACCACAGGCCTACGTCTCGAGAAATCGAGGACCAGCGGTCCCAACTCCACCAGGATCTCATGGAGTCATGGAGGGTGCGACTTGAGCAACCCAGGTGGGGTACCACCATCATCACTGCGGTGAGACCGATCATGGACGATTGGCTGCAGAGGCAGCATGGTGACCTCACGTATCGTGCGACGCAGATCGTTACCGGGCATGGATGCTTCGGTAGCTATCTGTTTCGCATCCATCGTGAGGTCACAACCCGGTGTCAACACTGCGAGGTTTCCGGCGACGACACCGCACTCCACACGTTGGTGGAGTGCTCAGCGTGGGCGCGTCAGCGCCGGGACCTCGTAGTGGGTCTGGGCGTGGATATCCTTTCGCTGGAAACCATGCTCCAAACCATGGTCTCCAGCGCGAGTAGGTGGAACGCGGCCGTGTCTTCTGCAAGCAAGTCATGCTCGCGAAGGAGGCGGCCGAGAGGGAGAGAGAGCGTACCCTTCCCGCCGAGTTCCGTAGTCAGCGGCGAAGGCGCCGCAGACTCATCTACGCCCAAGACCATCGACCTCCATGATCGGGGCCTGAGGACGGCGGGATCGCCACCCACCGTCCTTACAGAAGCAGGCTAGAAGGGTTGCGTGCTGCGGGGCCTTTGCCCCATAGCACGCAACCAGATTCACTCACTGACGCGGGATAAAACCCTACCCCAACGACGCGGGATTTTCATCCCGACCCAACCCCCGTAGAGACCACAGAGGTGGTCAAAGTCCGCTGGGCGCCACTGGAAATACGTTCTGCTTGTAACCAGAGACGCCCGGCAACGGACGTTAGAGCGGCCGCAGCCCTAGGCCGCGGAATTAAAAAACAAAAAAAAAAGGGTTAAATCAATCCGAAGTCAGCCCCATCAGCTGTTCGACCAGAACACGTTTCGATATGTGGCGACCGCCAAAGAAGAAAAAAAGTTCATAAAAAAACATTATTACCGAATAAAATACACACTTGTTTAAACAACACTAGCTTAAATCAGCTGATTCGGTCATCGACAACAAATAGGTAGTACAAATAATGCGCGCGCATTATTTGTACTACCTATTTGAAAGCCTGCCGTCTCTCTCCTGGTAGGAACATTTTGTCTCTCTGTCTGCATCAAACGTTGCCGCACGATGCGCTCGGTCGCCCCGTCGGTCGCCGTTTGAAGTTTCCTAGAATTTTATTTAAAATTATTAAGCAAGGCCACAGGTCAGTTCAGCTGCCTTCAGTGCTTTGTGCAGTGAGGTAGCTAAATAGTTGTTTAGTGTGTTAATTTGTGAGTTAAGTCAAGTTTTGTGTTATAGTGATTGTGTTGTGTAGTAATGGCTCTGAGTAACGAAAAGTATTACGCGATGATGCTTTGTGTAGGAGCATCAGAAGGCAATTTGAGCGTTGTCCGGGAGTTGTACCGTGAGCGTTGATACCTAAAAAATACTCTGTACGCAGTCGAGTGCGAAACAGAGCAAGAAATGAAATTACGGATTGAAGCCGCATTTAGCACTCTGTTACACAAGAAATGCTATGAACTGTGCGGAGCAATATGTGCCGACGAGTATCTTTGTGCATCGGGCGGGAAGGCGGCCATTTTGAACCTTTCCTGTAAACAGGTAAGATTTTTCTAAAATTGGGGTGAATAAAACAGAGATTTTACTATCACTCGCACGTGTGGTGCGCCTGTCGAACCACGGACGAGGATCTGGGGAAACATAACTATGTGTTGGTCAAAATTTTATTTACATAAACAAAACTAATCGTTTAAGGACGCTCACATCGCCGCGACGCCCGCGCCACCACCAAGGGCATTGTACAGTCGGCCCCAAAAGTCGATGAACACATTCAAACTTCCAAAACATCTGAACACTAAAAATGTCATAAGTCAGTGACGCAACAAGAGAACAAAATAAACTCAACATACAAAAGGTCCATAAAAAGCTGAGCACTAGTATTCCAAAAGTAGCTGAACACTAGTATTCCAAAAGTAGCTGAACACTAGTATTCTAAAAGTAGCTGAACATCATTAACTTCATAAGTAGATTAACAAATCATATTTTCAATGTTGTTGCCTGTTAGTCTAATTTTGGTGTTCTTGATGTAACACGAATTTTGGTCTTTTGACATGTAGCATAATTTGAGAAAAGTTTTAAAGCTAATATTAATCTCCATTGGTGCAGTGCTGCCTATGCCTAGGTTTTTACCTCGAATCAACTGCTGAGTCTTTACTCAGCACAGGTTCGCTCCTGCATGGAGTTCTGCTCGCACCTTTGGGATGGATCCGCCCGCTACCAGCTTGAGGCCCTGAAAGCCCTTATAAGCGATGAGGCGCTTACAAGCAACCGACTTCAGAGCCTCGACCATCGCCGTCTGGTTGCGAGTCTGTGTGTCTTCTACAGGTTACATTTCGGAGAGTGTGCGCAGGAATTGCATGAATTAATTCCACCAGCACCATTCCATCATCGGACATCAAGGCGTGATCTGAGATTCCATCCCTATGTGGTCGATATTCCACCTCTTCGTACCTCTCGATTCGCTTCATCTTTCATCATGCGAACCGCAAAGGAATGGAATTCCCTTCCAGTGTCATTGTTCCCCGGTACATATAATCTAGGGATTGACAAATTTATTCATAAAAAAAAAGTTATGGGCACAGCAGGAATTACTGCAAGAGTACCGAGCCCACGTGCAGCCACTGCGGCAGCCTTCAAATGAAGGCCAAGTGCCCCGAGCTGCAGGTGGGAACACAGACTTCCTGGGGCCTAAGTCGCGTAATGAACGTAAAACGCCATGCTACTGCTATACTACTACGTTGCAACTGCAATTGGTCAAAAAATTGGTAGCCTGCTAAACTCACAAGCAACGCGCCAGGATGGCGCCAGAAAGGCATCAAACCGAATGACTGAAGAGCACAATCATCATTAGGTTAAATTGGATTTAGTTACTCCCGACATTACCAACTTCCCAGCCTCTATATCCCGGGAACTGAGTTTCCAACCTAAATTCTGGGCAAATTTTTGTTCCCCCTGCAACACCTCCAATCACAAGTTCCATTCGCCTGCAAAAAAAATCCCGGGAATTCTCATCCCGCAAAAATTCCCAAGATTCCCAGTACCCCAAATCTCGGAAACTAAGCATCCCAGGAAAATTTTGGCCTCATTTTTCCTGCCCATGTAAATATTTGAACGCCATCGTCATCAATTATCATCCCACATTCCACAAAACTTGAAGACTCTATATCCCGGTATCGGAGCTTCCCAGCTCAATTCTGAGCTAATTTTTGTTCCCCTGCGCCCCAGCAAAGACGTATACTATTCGCCTGTAAAAAAAATCTTGGGAATTCCCATCCCACAAAAATACCCAAGATTCCCAGTACCCGATATCTCGGAAACTAAACATCCTAGGACAATTTTGACTTAATTTTCGGACCCCCCTTGAACTCCCGCAAGTAATGAAACTCCATCGCTTCCCATAAAAAAATCCCAATTCCCATCCCACTTCCCAAAAATGTTCTATTCGTTTCTATGTTCCCCTACACATCTAGGTTTTATGAGTTGGTCTGGGGGCTATATCCTGGTAATAAAACATCAATCATTCCCCCGCCCCTCCCCCTCACACGCAGTTTATTGCCAGAGGGCGTCAGCGTAACTTGCTACGCCGACGATACCTTCGTCACGGCGCGGGGAGCAACGCACGAGGAGGCAACACTCAAGGTCACGACTGGGGTTGCTGAAGTCGTGGGTCGGATACGGCGGCTGGGACTGGACGTGGCACTGAATAAGTCCATCTTGCCCACAATGAAGTATCTGGGGCTCGTACTCGATAGCCGGTGGAACTTCGGACCACACTTCCGAAGTTTGGTCTCCAAAGTGACGGGGGCGACAGCCGCGCTTTCGCGACTGATGCCCAACTTAAAGGGACCCTACACTTCCTGCAGGAGACTGTACCTGCGGATCGTGCGGAGTATGGCCGTGTACGGAGCTCCCGTATGGGCGCCGAGACTGACGGGCAACAACGCTGCTGTTTTACACAGATCGTTGAGGACCTTGGCCGTCAGAACTATAAGAGGGTACCGCACGATCTCTCTAGAGGCTGCATGTCTCCTAGCCGCGACCCCTCCATGGGACTTGGAAGCGAGAGCCCTTGCGTCATTGTTCCAATGACACAAGGAGGCGCTGGAGTGGGACCACAGGCCTGCGTCTCGAGAAATCGAGGCTCAGCGGTCCCAACTCCGCCAGGATCTCATGGAGACATGGTAGGTGTGACTTCAGCAACCAAAGTGGGAACCACCACCATCGCGGCGATGAGACCGATCATGGAGGAGTCGCTGCAGAGGCGACACAGATCATCACCGGGCACCGCATTCATCGTGAGGTCAGACCCGCGTGTCAACACTGCGAGACTTCCGGCGTAGACACGGCATTCCACACGTTGGTGGAATGCTCAGCATGGGCGAGTCAGCGCCGGGACCTCGTTGTGGGCCTGGGCGTAGATACGCTCTCGCTGGAGACCATGCTACGAGCCATGGTCTCTAGCGAGAGTCAGTGGAATGCGGCCGTTTCCTTCTGCGAGCAGGTAATGCTCGTGAAGGAGGCGGCCGGTAGGGTGAGGGAGCGTACTCTCCCCGTTGAGTTCCGAAGTGTGCGGCGAGGGTGCCGCAGATTTGACTACGCCCAGGACCATCGACCTCCATGATCGGGGTCTGAGGACGATGGATTAGTAACGAGTATACGACGAGTACACGAGGCCGCCTCTGCAGTCCCATCTCCTTGTCCAGCGTTCTGGAAGATCCTGACACCCTGTTATCCCCGCATCCTCTTCCCAATGCCCACGTAAGGCTCCTGTAGGAGTGCTATGGATGCCCTACGCCTGCAGGCCTCGAGTGACCTATTCTTCATTAGGTTTGCCTGCACGATTCTGTATGGGGTAGCAATGCCCGATACGCCCTTAGTAGTATCTAATCTAGGCATAGGGAGCACTGCACCAATGGCGATCAATTTTCGATTTAAAACTTTTCTCAAATTATGCTACATGTCAAAAGACCAAAATTCGTGTTACATCAAGAAAACCAAAATTAGATTAACAGGCAACAACATTGAAAATATGATTTGTTAATCTACTTATAATGTTAATGATGTTCAGCTACTTTTGGAATACTAGTGTTCAGCTACTTTTGGAATACTAGTGCTCAGCTTTTTATGGATCTTTTGTATATTGAGTTTATTTTGTTCTCTTGTTGCGTCACTGACTTATGACATTTTTAGTGTTCAGATGTTTTGGAAGTTTGAATGTGTTCAGCGACTTTTGGGGCCGAATGTACATACGTACCACGCACTCATTGTCTAGTTGTAGCTACGTCAAGCCGTAGCGTTGGGACACGTTTGTTTTGATTTGAAATATCTTTTTAAATTATTTGATGAATTTTTTTTTCTTCTTTGGCGGTCGCCACATATCGAAACGGGTTCTAGTCGACCAGCTGATGGGGCTGGCTTCGGGTTGTTATGACCTTTACGTAACAGCCTGTATAACTAATTATTGTTTTTTTTTTAATTCCGCGGCCTTGGGCCGCGGCCGCTCTAACGTCTGTTGCCGGGCGTCTCTGGTTACAAGCTGAACGTAGTTCCAGTGGGGCGCCACGGCGGAAGTAATGAATGAAAATATAACTTAGAATAAGGATAACTAAAAAATTAAAAATAAATAAAAATCCGGCCAAGTACGTGTCTATAGCTCCTGAACTCAAAAGACCTATCTATGATACCCCACACGATAGGGTAAACGCGGAAAAAATATTATCCCCACTTTACGTTTAGGGGAGGTAGGAGGTACCGCTAAAACAAAAATATTTTTCAAAATTTTATTCTAGCACTTTGTCGGCGTAGTAAATATACATATTCATGCAAAGTTGCATGTTTCTAGCACTAACCCTTTGGGAGGAGCCGAGGACGGACGGACATGACGACACTATAAGGGTTTCAAGACCTTTACTACGGTACAGTAATAGACCGCGACTTCAATGTCTTCGGCTGTGTCTGTATCTTAGTCGCGCAGTTGACCAGAGCATTCCCGATACCGGCGTTTGGTCCAGTCTGGCTAGATCTTTAATATCTACATGAATTTTATATTGTTTAAAAAGTTTCATCATCACGGCACCACTAAAATGTAAATAAAGAGCAACAATGGAGAGGTGCGAATAAACTGTTGCTGTTGCTATGTTCTGTTTATTTACTTTGTGATAACACGTTGTAGTGTAACGTCCCGGAAACCAACGAGCTCCGTCGGTTCGTGTCCCGACCGCCCGTCGCCGGCGGACGCCTCCACTGTACCATGTTACGTCATGACGACGAAGAGGCCGGAGCCTACACCCTGTATCTAGAACACCTCGGAGGACTGGTACCTTTACTCAAAGGACGAAGGACTAGCAAGATTCGACCAGAGTTTGTGATATTCGACCCTCAGGCTGACGGTATGTATGACGGTGGAGACTGCCAGGAGCTATTGAGTATTTTTGTTAGGTATTTCTCATTAAGGTATCATAGGTGGCTAAATAGTCGGCGCCCTGGGGTTGTCCTGTTGAGGGCGTAGGTACTCGGAGCGACCGACAATGGAAGTTAAGGCCGCCAAACCAAAAAGAAAAGGGATTTTATTTGGCTAATTGCCTGCAATTATTTTCGTGTGGAATTAATATTCGCCAAAAATCCTGTTTTTGTAGAAAATTGTCGGATAACTTTATAGCATGCACTTTTCCTCTACATACTATTACTAGCCACACTAGCATTTTTCTCAGATTTAAAATTGAAACACTTCAACTTTATTAATTAATGTAGACTAAACAAGTTGTTTATACAGATGATTTTCTATGAAAAGCTGTTGATTACCCTTAATAAAAGGTACAGTCAAGGTTCAAAAGTGCAAAATCGCTAAATATCATCTCAGCAGCAGTCATCAGCATACAATAACCCGTCTGTTCGGTGCACAGTGGAGCAGCTAGCCACTAGTCCGTACGTGGTCCGCGCCAGCAGCAGCACGAGCAGCAGCAGTGGCGCCACCAGCTCGTCCAGCGGCGGCGTCCCATCGCCCCGCGCGCCGCGCACCCCCCGCCCCACCCGCCGCCGGGACACCACCGCCAGTCACACGTCCTCCTCCGATACAGAGCGGGAGGAAGGTAGATACGTACTCTACTGTCAACTGCTGACGTCATAAGCATCCGCATGCAGACTCAGTTTCTTTGATCGTCCTGGGGCGTGCAGACGACTCCTGTACGGCATGCGATAAGGCCCCGAACGAATGCGAGGAATCATTTTCATTGGTCGTTAGCGTCTACATTCGGGGTTGCGAGTACTGAGACATTTCAAAGACATTCCAAATCTTGATATATTTCTTCGATGTTTAACATTTTGTGGATCCGAAAAATGTTCCATATTGCTACCGCATAACGTGACTTGTAAAAATGAGACTCAAGTGTCGGCAGCGACGAGAGTGGAGAGTTACTAAATATCGTCTAGACATTTGGTCGTTAGTTAGTCAACGCATGCGGGGTAGCGACCGAGTTATCGACCAGTGAAACTGAGGCTTGCGAGACCCCAGAGATTTCTGTGCCATAAGGCCGTTATAAATCATTGGTCGCTATCACTAGCACCGCGCAGGTCGATAGTCCGTTTTCATTGGCAGTAAACCATATCTGGGTTTGGTAGTACTGGGTTAGTTATGTATATCTACTTGTCATTCTAGGTTGCTCAGGTTCTCCAAGACTGCAGAGGCGTAGACGAGCTCGGGAAAGGCGAAAGGTACGAAGCACTACAGAGAAAGACGAACCACCTGACGAACTTGCTTATATAGACTCCTTGCCAGAGGTAGGCTCTTTACATACAATCACTTTAAGAAATACACCTCCAAATATATCGAGATGCGTCCATAAGATACTGCAGACGAGAGGGTAAGGGGTAAATACAGCAAAGGGGGGTGAATACGACTAGGAGTGGTAAATTCGACTAAGAAGGGTAAATAGGGCTTAGAGGGCTAATACGACTTATCAGTAAAACTGTGTCAAGGGGGCTAAACACGGCTTAATCAGAGGTAAATGTGATTTAGAAGAAAGAAACCATCAATAAATTCAATTCTTTGACCAGATTCGGTATTAGAGTATATATTAGCAATATAAAATCCCCTTCGCTGTTCTTGCCTTCTCTCCCGCTATGTCCGACGAACGCATTTATTAATATTTTTGGACCATTGCTTTTGTTTTCGTCCATTAACTATAAGGTGTACCTAATACTCCGCCTCATCATCAGTTCACCGATATAATTTTGAAAAAAAGTATGTACCCAGACCTAGCCACGTTTTCAATATTTGCTGTCATACATTGCTATCATAATAATATATTTCGTCAGAAGTATTGATTTGTAATCTATAAATTTTCACAGTACCGAATTACGTGTTTGTGTGAGTGTACGCACGTGAACGTATAATGTGACTTGTTTTACACACTCAGCTTACGCCTTTTTACCTATAACTAATATAATTTCTCATGTAGGTACCAAATCAGCCCATTTATTTGTACCTCTATAATTTTGTATATAAAAAAAATATTTGAATAATAAAATTTGTATTCTCTACTAGCAGGCTGCACAGCCAGAGTCAACATCCCTCGATCGATACAACCAACGCAACGCCTTGTCAGAAAATTTCCATAAAGTGTTAATTTGATCACGTGACCGATTTTTTTCTGCCATATCATTGGTTAAATATTTATGTCGATTGATTTGAATCGATGATGCTATGCTGTTAGTAGTTATCACACCAAGGAACCAGTTTATATGACACTAGCGACGAATATTAATTTTTGAATATTTTCTCTTTCTTCCCTTTTTAAAATTCTTCTTATATCTTATATTGATGAAACCACAATAAAGTCCATTACGTAGGTATTTACAAATATAATCATTTGTAAACAGGACCTTTATATACCTACCTAACATAATAAGTACAGTCAAGGTTCAAAAGTGCATTCCCACTATTACAATACAATAACTTAAATGTATGCTGATGCTGATTTAGTGGTAGATATATAATATATTATATGTGCCAGGAGAGAAATCTGTCAATGCACTTTTGAACCTTGACTGTACCTAGAGGATGTACACAATGTTCACACACTTTTTTGTTGCAGGACATTCGTTTAGTAGAAGTAACATCTAATATATGGGGAACTAAATTCAAAATGCATGGTTTAGCTAAAAACGTACCCGCGAATTTAGGTCAAGTTACATATAAAACGTCCTTACTACATTTACAACCGCGACAGATGACCCTTATGATAACGGAACTTCGGGACGACTACCCAGTGGGTCCAGACCCGAGTTTCAACCCTAACATATTCTCTGAAGACGAGGAAGAAGTGTTCCAGTCCAGTGATAACAACGATTCTCCTTCTCACACGAACAATAACATCCGCAGAAAGTTAACCCTCAATGAAAGAATGATCAACACAAACAATTTAATCAATCAAAATGAAAATTTCTCTTCCAATAATAATAACCCTAATGGACCATCGCTCGCGAGAGCAGAGTCCTACGATGAGTTCCCTTATATCGATACTAACGAGACTGCCAATAACGTATCAGAAACCGTATATTCAACTCCAATAAGGCATCAGACTCAGCCCACAGAGAGGAGGGTCAATAACCCCTCTGGAGTACCAAACCGTCACGCAATATCACCTTTGAGGTGCGAAAGCTCAGTTCCTACTTTACAGTCGCCCAAAAATGCCGTAGCACCGACAGATATCATATTTGAAAGACCATCGCCACAAACGGTCTCTTGCGGAGGACGTGGCGACTTCTGTGGAGGGAGAACCGACTATGGTGTTAGAGGCGACAACGTCCCACTCAAAGGAAATTTGTCCAATATGGAACAGCAGTCGTTTAGTTTAAACTTAAGTCTAGAGCCCAGCAGACAAGTCACTATTAAAAAGTGTGATAACCACATCACAGACAACTGTCTCTCGAAGTTACGCAAGAATATTTGCAGTAGAGGCGAATCCGGGTCATTCGATATGAACACGCGGATACTGAAATCGCTCTGTAACAAAAGCTACGAACACGAGGTGCACCCTGACGCTGTAACTAAACGTGGCGAAGCGCTGAAACATCTTCAGAAGGCGGAAGATTTAAAGTATATAGACGAGGAAACTCCCGTAGACACTATTATCAACAACCTCACAGACAGGGGGCGAGAAGGAAAGGTTCAGAGGACGACAACCGTCGTTCCCATCAGCCCCGTCTGTGCCACAATCCCGGTGTACGACACCATGACTCGCAGCTGCAGCGTGGGGTACCTGGATCTCGTCGACCCGCAGGTGCTCCACGCTCAGGTCAGCCTCACCGCCCTGCGCGGAGAACCTCCACGAAGACTGGTGCTGGTCAACAACAAGCGGCACAGAAAGCAGCGGCGGCACGGACGCACCGATACCAAACAGCCGGAGAACACAAAAACGCCGTGTCTCAGGAGGTGCGGGAAGTCCCGGAGTCTGGACTCGAGTGAGATGACGCTAACAGTGGACAAGACGAAGAGACAGGGTAGGACGGAGACGACGACGCCGAAAGTGGAGAGTGGCTCGGGGAAGTCCAGCAGTCGGTGTAACAGCGGGGAGGAGAACAGCGCCACAAGCGCAGAGGAGAGCGGACGCGTGACGCGGCGCGACTACCCCGTGTGCACGTGGTGCCGCCTCGTGTCGCCCTACGACCGGCGCGACGTGGACGCACGTACGTACGTGTGCGCCGCTTGCCTGCCCGGGCCCGCTACCGCGCCGCCAGCAGCGCCCATCCAGCGGCCCGCTCCCCAGGACAGCGAATCCGACTACAGCAAGTATTACAGTTAGTACGATAGTAGATGCTTTACTCTCACCCGCGAACACCGACCCCAGATACGGATCTACGTCGACACGGTTCTAGGTAACGAGCCCGACGGCTTCAGGTTGTAGCTCACTTATACGACACCACTCCCATCAGAATTAGATAAGCACAAATTTAAAGAAAGATACAATTTTAGAATGATGCCGATGAATCTGTAAACTAAAATTTTACAGCATGGCATTGGAATCAAATAACGGCACGAAACCTGAGAGTCCGTTTTCATTGTTCGAGGTGTCGTAAATATGAGCTCCAACCTTTTTCCTGAGCTGCACCCCTAGTAGATAACTGCTGACAGATATTTTGATAGACTTCTGTCTGTAGGCTGGCACGTTATAGACCAAGAAATACCTAGATACACTTGTGTGGAGCACGAAGTTCACCCGTCATATTACTTCAACTACTTAGAGCGCTAAGCCGTACGATAGACCACTTTCAGCAGCAACATGTCCGATTGAACACTGGCACTGACACAGGACAGCTTGACACGCTTTTAGGTTAACTTGCCGGACGCTTCAAAGTTTAGCATGAGGCTTTACGCGGTATGGATTCAGTAGGTACATGACCAACGTCCAGTAAACTCGTGTTGACCAGTTCTCTCTTATTAGGTTCTCTGGAGCAACTTGCGCTGCGGTTACTGGCGTCAAGGTCGTCTCGTAAAGCAGAGAGGAGTAGAGAGTCGGCTGCAGCGGCTGTGGCTCGCGAGACGAGTTCAGCGCCCGCCTCTCCTCGGCCGCGACCCGCGAGGAGTCACCCTGCGAGTCCAGCACCTGTACCTTCCACTCCGAAACAGACGCGTCGACAGCGGTATTCCTCCGCATCGCCGATTAGGTTAATAACTAATAAAATAATAACCTTTTGAAAATCATATTTTTCCTTTTTGTACAGAGTTATTTCTGCGAATAGACCTAGAAATGCGTATTCTACTATTCTTTTACCATTTTACAGGCAACTCCTAAACTCCCCGCTTCTGAATCGAAGAAGAAACAAGAAACCGTCCGAGAGTTCTGACGACGAGTACTCCACAGGTGGAGGGTACAGCGAGGTCAACGGGAGGAATTATAGAGACCTTGAGAGCTTTCAAAAAGCTCAACTTAGGAATAAGGTAACTGTCACAAAGCTTATTCGTCCTTATTCGTCCTCGGTGTAGACATTGAACTTTGCTTAATCTGGCTTCCCCATGAGGGTTCTAGAAGACGTCCCTTTGCCGAGTCGATGTCTCCTGCACCCTAGCCTGTGACTCGCTAAGGCGAAGGAGAAACATCGTGGTGGATTATTGGCTAGTATAATCCCGACTTTCGTATAAAAGATGGGCGTCAGGGCCCTGGATGAAGAAGTCAGTAAATACATACACAAATTGCATTGCAATTGCAGTGCAGCTGTGCGCCTATGTTTGAAATTCGGGGTAAAATTACTTTTGAGAAATTCAACGAGTATTTTGATAAATAAGAATTTTGAAAGTATCGCGATAAGAAGATCACAGAAGTCCGCTTATTGAATTTCCTTCATTTTAGTTATACTTTCAATAAGCGTCCAATTAGCGCTAACATTATTTACATTTCATTTACAGATAAAACGAGCTGGAGGCAATATCAGTGTAGCAGCAGCTTCAAACAGCGCTGACAGCCGCAGTAACAGCTCAAAGCGTCAACTCGTGATGCACAATAAAGCGCCGATGTGGAACGAGAACAGTCAGGTGTACCAACTAGATTTCGGTGGAAGAGTCACGCAGGAGTCCGCCAAGAACTTCCAAATTGAATTTCATGGGAAACAGGTAACCTTTACTGTATTGCGCACGGTGTGTCGGACGGAAGCTCTGGACATTTCTCTCTCTCTCTCTCTACTTTTCATCACTTCCCAATCCATTCCTCTTCGAATTTTTGTGATGGGTAGGTCTAGGCAAGTCGGGTGACCCCTAATGATGCATGATGGCGCTCCCCTCCTGGTCTCCTTATGTAAGGGCGGCAAGCTACCAACCTGACGTCTTCAGGCCCAGACCATGGAAGTCGTAAGTCTTAGGGTAGGTGGCTCAGGGGGAGAGTACCTACTCTCCTAAGCATAGGTGATACTTCTGGCAGCGAACGTAAGACTTAAGTCAAATGGACTTAGGTACTTACTACTCGCTCGTTCCACTAGGATCCCCCAAGCCAGTACCCTAGGGGACTATACAACACTCGCTATTCCACTTCGATCCCCTGCGCTGGGGACTCGACAAGTATTAAAAAATATATATCCTTTTTAGTCCCCTCTTAACTTTTTGTTTCTTAGCGGTGAACGCACAAGCTAGTGTTTTGGAGGGGTTAAATCGGTGAAGTATCTATTGTTCATTTGGTTACGTGACCGAATCGACTATTCAAAGATCGATGCTGCCATTATTTTAGGGTACCTACACACTATAAGCGTCTGCAGTGCACGGTAACCATTTAGATACCCGAAAAAGTCGGGGTAAATATTAAAATGGACTTCAAAATTTCCAGGTAATGCAATTTGGTCGGATAGATGGCAACGCTTACACATTGGACTTCCAGTATCCATTCTCGGCTCTGCAAGCGTTCGCCGTAGCCCTCGCCAACGTTACACAACGCCTCAAGTAAACAATCCATCCTATATTTCATCGACAATACAACACGACATCACTGTAGCCCATGTAGTTGTATGATGCCGGGGGTAGAATGTTACCTCACTTTTAATAGAACTTTTTTTTTCGAACGAAGTACCTACCCATCAGAGATAACCAGGTACCGAATGCTTTATTTATTTAAAGTTAGCATGTTGCTTTACAACTTCTGACCTCAGAAGTGGGAGGACCTAAATATTTTTCAAGTAAATTTTAGTCTTTTAATTTTTTTAGCAAAACCTTTAGATAACTGTAAAAAAAGTTATTTTACCGTATTGTAAGAGACCGGCATCATCGTTACATAATCATAGAACTTAGCTTGATTATTCATTTACATACTTTAGGTAAGCGCTATATTACCTGGTAACTCGCCCATCCATAATTTTTTACACAAACGTAGATAGGATAGTCTTGTAAAGTTTCAAATTCGTTTTCAATGCCAAAAAAACGGAATCTCTGAAACTGAGTACGAAATTGAATTGTAGGTTGTAAAGAATACGTTAGTTACCTAATATTATACATATTTTCACCATAGTTATAGAATAAAAGTATCTTCTTGAGTGAATTGATGTTAGATCTGGTAGCCATGTTGTCGGCAAGACTCAATAATAGATTATGGACACACAAAATACATTATTGTACTATCAGATTAGGTTCAGTCAAGGCTCATAAGTGCATTACTACCTCGGTGTCGCAGTGGTATGGGTATGCGACTGCTGTCCCCGAGGTCCCAGGTTCGATTCCGGGGCGAATCAAATTATTTGTGCGATCCACAAATGTTTGTTTCGGAGTTTTGGTATTTTCTACGTATAATATGTATGTATTTAGAAATATATAAGTATGTTTATCAGTCGTCTAGATCCCATAGCACAAGCTTATATTAGCTTAATTTGGGCTAGTGACATTGTGTAAGAATCTCCAAAAATATTATTTATTCCTATTGTAACAATGCAATAACTTGACTGTATGCTGATGCTTAGACTGCAAAAGTTTTATTTACCTGGATCTGTGCCAAGACAGGTAGTTACAGATACTACCACTAAATAAAACTTCTGTAGTCTATAGGTACAGAAGTTCTAAGAAAGGGCATTCCAATTGTAACAATGGGCTTTTGAGCCTTGACTGTACCTAATTAGACAGGTACACTGATCAGGGAGACACGAGAATCAATCACAAAAATAATAGCAAATATTTTATTTGAATATATTTAAAAATACCTACTTAGAAAATTGAAATTGTTATTGAATCTGTATTTTGGGCTTTTTTCAATAAAACCAGGTCCTATCCTAAGTTTCAATATTTCGCTCAAAATACTTGTGTTGAAAAGAAAACCTAATCTATTGTCCCTTTATTTTCTAAATATTTGGAATATGTCAACCTTTTTAATATGGTATTTTTTTAATAATTATATACATGCATATTATTCCAATGACGTCTTGCCGCCAATAGGAGCAAGTTTATAATATAATATAGATTATAATAGGAGCAAGGAGAGCGAGGCAAGCCAAGGCAATAATATGTTGGGCCTATAGGATATAAATTAGCACCACGTGTCTAGATGTTGTCGGATCTCTGTGAAAAAAAGGCTTTTGTCTTACGAATATATATTTTGTATTATTAAAATTAAGACATAATTTTCAACTATTACGATGTTATTTAATGATTTTGATGTAAGTAATACTTAAGGTCTTCGCTCACTTGCCCACTCGTAGGGACATAATAACGGATGTCAAAATTTTGGAAAGAACGAATGTTTAAAAAGAACTTAACTTGCCTGATAGATAATCGTAATACGACCATCGTTTAGGTATAACGCGACCGGCTATCTCTATTTTAGGATCTTCCATTATCACAAGCTTATGAATACGCACATGAACACATTAGATACGGGATAAAAAATAGCCTTATTAAGCACTGAATATTGTAGCTAAGGATTTTCTGAATGTGTTCGTTAGTATTTAAACTATCAGTCATTAACATTCTAATCGTAGTGTTCGTTAGTATAACGATTAGCCCTTACATACCTACTAACACATTTTACATCTTTACCTATTAATATTAGTATAGAGTCGGGGTAAAGAGTAAACTATGATAACCTGCAGGTTCAGCAAAGCAAGCACCGACTTTAGACGATCTAATCCAGCCACTGACAACGCAGGACATTTCATTAATGTGTTCATTTGGTCACGTGATGTATTTTTTTTGCTATATAATTGGTAAGACTTCGATTAACTTTATTCATCACTGCCATGTTTTTAAGGCTGGTAGGTAAGTGAACGACAACCTTAACGTATTAGACTTAGACCGGATTTGACCAAACTCGATGTTACACTGGTAGGTATTAAATTATCACGGTAAAAATTTAACTCCGACTAAAATCTGTGGGATATTATTTCTACTAGCTCTAATGGTTGGATAATACAGTGTCAATTGTCAATGTCCAAATTTTAATCATTTCACTGTATTTATTATCCAACAAAATTAAATTGTTATAACAAGTACGTAAAGTTAGTAGAAATAATATCCTACAGATTCTAGTGGGAGTAAATTATAGCCATGATAGTTTAACACTAGTGTAACTTCGACTCAACTCCGGCCTTAAATAAGTATCTATTTGACGAATTTTAATCTAATCTTGTGTGTTCTTATTTCATTAATAAGTTATTTAGTAAATTCAACGTGCTTATGTGCACACCCTGTATAGAACAGTAAATATTGTTGTGGGTTTTACCATTAATATAAAATTGTTGTCATTGTACCTACCTATGGTTAATTAGGTATTTTTGCATTTATAAATGTTTAGGATATTTTGAAATGTTATTTTTAAATATATTTAAGTGTGTAGGTATCTAGTCTGTAAATTCTTTATGTAACATTGGTTTGTTTAAGTAGCACACATTGGTAAACGAATATAGGCATGGTACATAAGTAGGAATCAATATCAGAAAAGGGATGGTGTAATATTGTCTAAATGCAAGCATTTCGAGAGATCTAATACTAAGCACTGGTGAGATAAAGGGGAGAATACATCGCAGGCAACTAGTCAGCGCTCACCTTCACCAAACGACATGTCCTTTACCTAGTCAAATTTGATAAAATCCTAACAACAAGTTATAACAATTATGTAAACTATCTTTATTTGACAACGATCCTCGTGGTTAAACCAGTTAATTAAATAATCATGAACACAATTCAATCTAGTAAACACAATCAAACCATTAACAAAAACCACACATTTTCTCAATTCCATTTTCGTATTGTTTTCTACAATGACAATTGTCAATTTATCAAAAATATAAAGGTTTTATGTATGGAACAATCATTGGTTAATTCGATCTAAGGGGCGCTCTCATATCCCCCCGTAGAGACCACACAGGTGGTCAAAGTCCGCCGGGCGCCACTGGAAATACCTTCTGCGTGTGAACCAGAGAAGCCCGGCAACAGACGTAAGAGCGGCCGCGCAATTT